>OY292410.1:4207500-4527500 GCA_958496275.1 Zele albiditarsus
TGGAACTGTCACATACGGCTTCAAATGTCTTCGGTGCGCCTAATGACGACCAGTGTTTAAACCAAGATTCTATTAAATTAGTACTTTGGCATTCAGTCAACATTTGATGAACGGAAAGAGTGCCCCTGTTGAAAACGTCCAATAGATTCCATTACAAAACAAGTGAGTGTACGGTTCACACGCAGTAAAAGTGACACTTCCCGAAATCTAAACAGCGAGAGAATGAGGCGAATGCAGTATTAGGAATGGGATAATTACAGGATTTATTCATTATAATTCTGGCACCAAGTTTTGAAGTTATTTCACATTTTATCATTCCGACACCATGTTTTCTATTTCGACGAATGACTCGAGTGGCTTATGGTAACTAAAATACGAAACAAATGCTTTAGTTTGGATTCACTCAATATATCGGTGAAAGACTGCGTCAATTACAGTTTTCGATCGCGTTGTTGATCCAGTACGACTGCTGCCCATTTTTTAATTTATCTCTGTGGTGAGAAACTCAATCAAAGAGTTTTATCATAATCTTTTTTGAAAATCCGCGATACTTGTGGCGTGTACTTTATTAAACACTCATGGATGAATTCCGTAATAGTCTTTATCGATTGGTTAGTAGAAATGTAAATCGCCACAATAATCACTGATGTACCATGGTCTGATCTGCTTTCACAAGCACATATTTCTCCCCCTTTAAGAACCTGAACCGACAAGGATTCTAGTTGTTGTGCATTGATATCAATTTGTGGGGTGACAACACGGGCTCCGTCATTTACATTCTGATAGATTGCTACGCCGCCTGCCCTTATATGTGGTCTTTTATATTGAACTACAATATCGAAATTTGGAATATCTAAAATGTTGTCATTATTCATCCACGTCTCAGAAAGAAGCAGAGAATTCGAGGACGATGCTATTTTGTCTAATTGAAGATCTTGTACATGAGCCCGTAAACTTTGGCAGTTACAGGTAAACAGTGACAACCCTTTCTTTGTATTTATAAAATCATATAATAATTTCTCAATTGTCTCAAGTCGATTCAGGTTCAGCCTTTGAAATTCAGCTTGCAATTCTAGTGTGGATACTGTTGCAGATACTAAACAAAAATTTCGAAAGATAGCTTTCAGTAGGTACAGAAAAGTAAAAAATTTCCAAAAAATAAAAAATGGTCCGGGTCACAGGTTGGTTGGTTTCGCATGGAATGCCCCATATCTTATATATAAAAATTTCCTGTCACGGTGTTTGTGGTCGCACTTGTCCGAAACGGCTCGACCGATTTTAATGAAATTTTTTATATATATTTGGTAGGTATGAGAATAGGTTATAAAGTATATTTCATACCACTGGCTGTTCTTCTCAAGAAAATTTTTTTTTATTTAGTTGACAAAAATATTTTTGTTTTGTTTTTTTTTGTTTGGTATTGAAAAATATCTATAACCCTAAATTTTGACATTTCATTCTGCATTTGTTATTTATCATAACGCAATGCGTGCAGAATTTTGTATGATTTATTTTGTCAATTTATAAGAAATATATACGTGTTTTATGATTGTAGAAAGGTTGGTGAAATACTAAAAGAAAAAATATATTATCGGTTCACCGTTTTTCATAGGTAAGTATAACAATTTTGTTTATTTGTGTATGTGTATATTGAAGTTAATAATGCCAGCAATACGCAAGGCGGCTAATTTGGGTGTTCGAACAACTAAAGCAAGAAATATGCGAAATAGTAGAGCAGAAAGAACAGTCGAACAAATCCAACAAGATAATTTACATCAGCTTCGTTGCTTCGTCTCGCATTCGAGTATGAGTCAGATATGGAATATTACGCTCATCCGTAAATGATGATTGGTGCTATGGACAAAGAATGTATCAATTGTATTACGCTCAAATTCAAACATGAGTCAGCTGGGATGTGTTGTGGATCAGGAACAGTGCAACTACCAGAAACTGAGACACCACCGGAACCATTGAACGGTTTGCTCATCGGCACGGATCCAGATTCAAACCTGTTCCTGAAGTCCATTCGCACATTCAATTCATGGTTCCAAATGACTTCGTTCGGAGCAACAGAAATAGTTCATAATGCTGCGGCAAATGGTCAACAATTCAATTCAACGTTTAAAATCAAAGGTCAGGTGTAACACAAAGAAGGTTCATTGCTGCCAATGCCAAACAAAACACAAATTTTTACAAATCTATTTCATGGACGGTGAGGACATCAATCGTGTGGATACACGTTTCGGCTATAATAACCTTAATTCACGTAATGCCAGGCGCATCATTGGTGAAACGGACGCCTAATTGAATGAGCATAATGAATTATTGAAATTCTTCAAATCACATATGTATAAATTGAAAAGTGATAATTATGCTATTGTCATCAACTCTGATAAAACACTAGCTGGAGAGCACGAGCGTAGATTCAATGTGTCTGTTGTTGACGACGTTGATGGAATCATGGTTGGCGACCGCACATCGACGCGAGAAATCGTGATTCGAAGAAGTAATAATAATCTGGAGTTCATCGCCGACATACACCGTTCATACAACGCTCTCCAAGATCCGCTAATTTTCTGGAAGGGACAAGACGGATATTGCATAAACATTAAACAACTAGATCCCGCCACACGCAATTCATTCATTATGAACATCATTACTCATTTAGAATAATTTATATTTATGAATATATTGCTACAGGAGCCGAAATGAACAAGAAAGTGAGCTGGATGGAATTTTATGCGTATCGTATAATGATTCAACGCGGTCAGGACAACATCATTCTACGATGTCATGAGCTATGCCAACAATTCATGGTCGACATGTACGCGAAGATAGATAGCGAACGACTGCGATTCCTACGATGTAATCCACAGAAGCTGAGTGCGGAAGAATACATTCACTTGCGAGACGCTATCATGAGCGATACCGACACCGCTAAAACTGGTAACTCTATCATTTTACCATCATCGTACGTAGGCAGTCCACGTCATATGCAAGATACAAACAGGATGTTACGACTTTCGTGCGCGAGTACGGACGACCGTATTTATTTATCACATTTACATGCAATGCAAAGTGACAGAAGATTACATCTTTGCTATTGCCAAGCCAAAATGCAATACATCGTCATAACATTACAGCACGTGTGTTCTAACAAAAATTGAAGTCTTCAATGATCTTCATTACAAAATTACACGTATTCGGTTCCACACGTTGCTGGATGTATTCGGTTGAATGGCAAAAGCGAGGATTACCTCATGCACACATTTTGATTTGGTTAATAGATAAAATACGCCCTGAAGAAATCGATAGTGTAATTTCTACAAAAATTCCAGATTTGTCTACTGATCAATTACTGTTTGATGTTGTTACCACAAACATGATTCATGCCCCATGCGGTGATCTGAATCGTTTATCCCCTCGCATGGCAGATGGAAAATGTAGAAAGTGTTTTCCTAAAGATTTCACCAACGACACGATCACAAATGTCGACAGATATCCAACCCGTACAGCATCAGTCTCTGAAAGATATCTGAAAGCTGTCTTTTCTCCGTTGACATTTAGAGCTCTGCAAAATGATATCTTTTTAACGACTATTACAAGATACTGAATTAGTAGAGATCAAAAAGAGATCATCCAGGAACTACTTTAAGATGTCTATTTGAAGAGATCGAAAAGATATCTTTTTTGACAACTCTTCAAAATGACTATTTAAAGAGATCACAAAGATATATTTTTTGAGAATTATTTTAGATATCGTTTAAAAGATCTCAAAATGATATATTATTCACGATATTTTATAGAAGCTATAGATGGCGCCACTTCTGCCATTATGAGTAATATACTACAGTCTGCCACAGTGATGCACATAACCTCAAAAGCAGAATCACAAATCGTCCGGCCAAATTAACACAGCTTCATAACAATGCCGAACAAAAAGCGTTTTATTGAGCTTTCGGCGTCTCAAGAACGTCGTCGCGTCAATAAAATATCAAAGAACCTAAATTTGACAAATGAAAGTGTGTGTGCGAATGTAGTGAGTGAAAAAAACGAAGTAAATAAAAGTGAGTCGGAGCAGGTAGTTGTCAATGAGAGTGACCGGGAGGAAAACGGCAGCAGCAGCAGTGACCGTGGAGCAAGCGCTCCTGAAAACAATGAAAAAGACAAAATCTCTCAGAAAAACGATCACGAAGAAAGTGACGAAGATGAATTTGGTGCATCGCTTCAAAAATCTCACTCCATGGAGAAGATCTATAATTTACAAAAGCGATTTGCAGCATGGATATGTGAGTACAACATCACTCTCCAAGCAACGGGGGCTCATCGGGAGCTCATCCGAAAGAACTTAAATCTACTTGAAGCATCGAAGAGATTCAAAGCTTACCCGCTCATCCGAGAACCTTACTGAGTACTCCAAAACGAATTTCAACTGGGAAAGTAACACCAGGCGAGTACTTTCACTACAGCTTAAAAAACGCGTTATTTGACCAGCTACGTATAGTTAGCGATATTACCTCTATGAGTGGAGAAATTCAGTTGTACATTAATATCGATGGTTTACCGATCACCAAAAGTTCTAAAAACCAACTTTATCTTATTCTAGGAGACATTTTTTACTTGGTATGTAACGTGTACTATTTCTTCCCTATTCTTCTATCACTTACATAGATATTTTGTATTGAATTCTGATATAAAACCTGTAAATTGTAGTAAAAAAAAAGAGATATTTCTTATTTTAAACAAATTGTTCTTTCATTTTTCAGGAAGTGTTATGAGTTCATGAAAGGACGCGACGATCGACGAGGGACAGAAAACCATAAAAGCATGGCTACAATATGCCAACGATCGCATCTCTAAAAGTAATAGTAAGGACGAATTTTAAAAATAAATATAAATAATTATATTTAACAATTCCGTATTTAATGTAACAAATTTTCTATTTTTATTACAGAATAAAAATATCAACGGCAATTGGAATGCAGTATCAGGACGAATTTCTGTTCTAATACAAAGGCGCCGTACACTGACACGTCTCGTTATTTTTCTTTTTTTTACTTTCGTACACGATGTACAATACAGCCAATATAACTGCGCTCGCATCATATTATATTATACCAAGGATCATGTACTTTTTTTTTCAACTGCACAATCCGTACTGCGGTTTCAATTCGCTTACATAATGTGATGAAAACAAGTGAGAATCGAGGGAAACATCGTTTGGAGATATAATCGAGTCAAATATATTTTTGTTTTTTTCAAAAATCTTTTCAACAATCAAAAATGTTTCAAAAATATTTTGGTTTCTCAGAGTTTACATAAGATTTTTAAATTTGTTTCTTGTTGTATAGAAGGAAAAATAAACCTAAACGTAATAGAAATAAATAATAAAGCTTTATTTTCAGTTAACCTTTCATTCAATTGTAAACAAAAGCGTGGATAAAAATCGTCCGAAAGATCTCTGAAAGATATCAAAAAGACATCATATTCAGAATATCTATGTTGTCTCTCAAATCGATCTCTTAAAGTTAACTGATTTCGATAACCTTTAGACATCTCAAAAGATATCGTACAGATATTCAAAAATGACGCATAAGAGAACATATCGATATACTTAAGATAACATTTGGGATCTTCTTTAAGATATCGGACTTTCGAACGTGATAGCTTTCAGATATCTTTTTGATAACTTTTTGCTGTACGAGCATATATCGTCGAAGAAGTACTGATAATGGCGAACAGTCATTCACCCTGAATATCAACAACGCAGATATTGACATTGACAATCGTTGGATGGTACCATATTCGCCTGTGCTGAGCAAAACATTCAATGCTCATATTAATGTTGAGTTCTGCAGTTCGGTGAAGAGCATCAAATACATTTGCAAGTATGTGAATAAAGGCAGCGATATGGCTGTGTTTCAAATTCAAAATACCAATGTGAATGCTCCTCGATTGAACGACAACAACGAAATAATGCGTTATTAAATTGGCCGGTACATCGGCTCCAATGAAGCTGTCTGGCGTATCTTTGGTTTCTCAATTCATGAACGGGGCCCAGCAGTTGTACATTTAGCCGTCCATCTTGAAAACGGCCAGCGCGTATTTTTCAGCAACGAGACAGCAATTGAGCGTGCCATAAATCCACCAAAACTTACACCAATCGAATTTTTTGAATTGTGTAATCGTGCGGATACTTTTGCTGCTTTTGCACGAACACTACTCTATTCCGAAGTACCGCGCTATTTCACATAGAATCAAACGAAAAAATGGATGCCCCGCAAGCAAGGCACACCAATTGATGCGTGCCCCGGCCTATTCAAATCAAACACTTTGGGCCGAGTATATACAGTCAATTCCAGGCAGATTGAGTGCTTCTATATGCGACTGTTGTTGATTAATGTCACCGGCCCATTGTCATTTCAAGATATACGCAAAGTGAATGGCCAACAATATCCAACATATAAAGATGCACAGCTCGCTCGAAGACGACATTCACTGGGACGATATGCTTGCTGAAGCAGCATTAGGCTGTACAGCAACACAAATTCGTCTACTATTCGCTATAGTGTTGACTACATGTTCCCCGGGACGAGCAGACACACTGTGCGATAAGCACAAAGATTCAATGACTGACGATATATTGCATCGAATTCGTAAACGGTGCAACGATCTAACGATTACATTCAGCGACGCTATGTACAATGAAGTATTGATTGCTATCGAGAATCTTTGTGTTGTCATTCCAATTTACCACTCAGTCATTTCGGTATGCATTCGCCAAATAGAAGTGTATCTCATTTAATGGACACCGAAATGAATCGTGAAATGCAGTACGATACTGCAGAAACGGAAGCGATTGTTACTCGCAATGTCCCACTACTGACTAATGAACGCAATGACAATCAATAAGTCACAAGGCCAAACTATGGCTGTTTGCGGCTTAGATTTGGGCACACCATGTTTTTCACACGTACGTGGCATATTCTCGCGTGGGCAAACCATCGAGCTTATTTGTGTTGGCTAAAGACGGACTGACAAAAAATATCGTACACTCAAGTGCTCTCGAAATTAATATTGATTTTCCTCATTTCATTTTCCTACTGTGGAATACAAAATATATTCCTTTTTTTACAGCACTCCATTCCCTCTTCTCGTCATAGATCCCATCCTCACATACTTACAATGCATTCATTATTTTTTATTTCACAACCAAAATATTCACTAGAAATAATTTATATGGCAAAACAACGTTTGCCGGATCAACTAGTATATATATAGAGCGCATGCGCGCTTGTACTGTATGCAGAAAACCCTTATAGCAGAGATGAGTAGAGAGATTGCCAACGCCCGGCTAAAACTTGACGCATTTTTGACTGAATCGAAGTGGCGCTACCTTATCGGATAAGCCTCGAACTGGACCCACTTTCTGATTGGTCGAGCCAATCGGACCCACTTTCTCATTGGTCAACGAAATATATAGTAATAGTTAAGCATGCATTTTTAAAATGTGGGCGTCAGCCGCCTCGGAGACTAAAATATACATGAGTGGAGGGGGTGCCGCACACAAGCACAGGCCGTGTTGGTGTGAGCCCCGCACTTCGGCTCGTGGTTCGGTTAATAGAAGAGGGCAGAAATACTATCCATATCTCTGTTCTTACCGAATTCGGCCGAAGATGAACGAAGCTATGTCGCTACATCTACCTAAGGGTTTGTGCGAACCCTTGAATTCGATTTCATGATTTCAGGTTAAAATTGAATATGAGTATTGAGATGGAAATAATGTTTCCACCGAATTTTCATTTATTCGCCCTTATGAAAGATTCATATATTCATATGTATATAAAATAGAAAATTGTATTGGGAAAATATTTAAATAATGCGATGATGCCATGTGTAGGCAAATGTAGTCCGAGTTCATATAATTGCTGCTGGACTTCTCATACTATTCACTCTATTGGCACAATGGTAGCGTGCTTGCAAGTGATCTGGTATCTTCCGAGTTCAAATCACCTCAAAGTCCTACTTTTTTTATTTCCACAATTTCCAAATTTTTCTACATGGAATATTACAAAAATGCAGACATTATTTTTTCAATGTGCGAATTATTTTCCACAATTTTTTTAATGCCTTGATATAGATTTTAAGTGAGTCAACATCTCACGAATTTTGAATTTCCACCACGAATACTGTGAATTTAGTACATTGAATATAGCTAGTTTCTAAATAGAACGATGTCGGGCAATCGACGGGACGAACGTTATCGAAATCAATAATCAAACTGAATAAAATTATGATCGAACCCAAAAATTACATTGAAAAAATATTAAAATTATGTAAGAGACCTATACGACAATGCCGCGTGTAGGCAAGTGTGGTCCGAGTTCATATAATTGCTGCTGGACTTCTCACACTATTCGCTTAATTGGCACAATGGTAGCGTGCTTGCAAGCGATCTGGTATCTTCCGAGTTCAAGTCACCTCAAAGTCCTACTTTTTTTATTTTCAGTGAGGATTATTTTCTACAATTTTTTCAACGCCTTGATATAGATTTTAAGTGAGTCCATATCTCACGAGTTTTGAATTTTTACCACGAATATTGTGAATTCAGTACACTGGATATAACTAGTTCCTAAATAAAACGATGTCAGGCAATCGACGGGACGAACCTTATCGAAATCAATAATCAAAATGAATAAAATTATGATCGAACCCAAAAATTACATTGAAAAAATATTTAAATTATGTAAGAGACCTATGCGACAATGCCGCGGGTAGGCAAGTGTGGTCCGAGTTCATATAATTGCTGCTGGGCTCACCACACTAATCGCTCTATTAGCACAACACGTTCATTATTAAAATATTTAGAATCTCGCTCTCGTCCGAACGTTTCCAGTATCACGGCCGAATTCGCTTTAAGAAAAACAATGCTAGCGGCTCGTGGTTTCTTTACTTATTCATTTCGTATTACAAAGTATGTACATATATTACTAATGACTTTATTCATATTTCATTTATATCAAATTCCGAATTTATTACAATAATTCACCGGTCTTCTCAAATCTTGTGGTATCAATTCTCGAGACTTAGTCGGCCCCCGTGTTCACAAACAGAAACTGTCACGCGGGTCAGCTTTGCTTTTTTATTTGTCCTCTATGTATATATATAGGGGGAAATCCCGTAACGCCGGACGGCACCTAGTACCGGACACTGTTGATAAACAAATAATATTGGTGATGGTAAAGAGCTATAGAAGGAGAGAAAATCGAAGTAAGAATTACTATGGTTGCATAGTATCGGTGGACAACATTCACATTATAACAGAAATTGCTATGGTCATATTAAAATATACTATAATCTCAACCAATATTTACGATGTACCATAGTAATTTGGAAAAATGACATTAGTATAATTTGCTATCAAATTTTTGCTATGGTATCAAAATAAAAGTTACTTATAGTACATGTTGATATGTGTGAGCCCAACAGAAGCATATGTATATATGTTCAAAAATCACTCGACGTAGAAATATGACAAAGTGAAAGAACGAAGAAAATGCAAGTCGTAAAACATTGATTTACGAGCAGGCCACAGCAATGCCTCAGTTTGGGTGAAGAACTACTTCACGATGAGTTTAACTCCGTCACCAAGAGTGGAGAAATCCTAAACAGATGTGGTAATTGCAGAAACGCTGTTTTTTTTTATCCTGCATGTTGGGTCCCTAGTACCGGACACTCGATTTATCCTCCAGTACAACACACCATTTCTTTTCAATTTTCGAATATTAATGTAAGACGTGTTATTCTTGTTGTACTATAGTATTTCACAATGGCAAATCGATCGAAAATAATGAAGAAAGGAAAATGATCCGAGCAAAATACAAAAAAGGGCCATCGATGAAGTTTTTAGGGGAAAGAGAACCGGATCCAGTGCTATAGTTGGGAGGAATGGGCTCATGAGACGTGCGCAGACGTTTCTGAGTGTTTTAGTTCATATATTTGTGAGCATTGCAAAATTTAGCGATTTTAAATTGATTCTTTGTATTAGTATTCAAAGTGTCCGGTACTAGGTGCCACTCCTCTGACTTAAGCATTTTGAGGATTAAATTCAAAGATATATTTTTATCAGTTTTACATCAAAAAAAAATCTGAAACATTGTTATGTCACCAAAGAATACTCCAGAGTTTGTTAAAAAAATATAAAATATCGAAGTTTCTATGTACGTTATAGTTTTTTTAACGAATAATCTATGTGTCCGGGATACTGAGGGACTTCCCCCTATATACATATATATATATTCCTGGGTTTTGCTGTCCCGCACGCTCTTTCTATTCTCCGGTTTGTGTAGTCTACTTGACGACATCAAAATAAAACCAGTTTCACAAAAGGTTCATAATACATTCTGTACACTTCACGATTTTTTTCATTGTTAATCGATGGACTGCGTGATAATTGTATCATTTTCCGGGAGAAGGCCTAAAAATATTCTTCAATATTATATATATCGGGAACGCAAATAAGTACTGAGGAGAAAGATCAGAACGAAATATGCAACTCGTCTATTCTTACATAAGAACCAGGTCAACATTTTTTCCTATAATTGAAAGATCAACTGTTTATAAAGTTGTATACCTCAAAATTATAGAATTTTTTTACAAATGCGTCCCGCTTACGAGTGAGGATAAAATATCGTTTGCTCTACTTCCCCTGATAGCGGTGACCCTGCCACTTCACCTCTCTGCGTAGACATCGCTGTATGAGTGCAAGAAAGAGCGAACATTTTCTTTTTCGCTTCTCCTGTTCAAATAATGTTTTACGAATTTTTTTTTCCGCCACTCCTATTATTTTTACTATTTCGTAAAATAGAAATTTTTCATTAAGTGCATCTGGTTGGGTGTACAAAAACATGAAATGGAAAAAAAAAATTTTGAGATTACACTTACAAAATTTGAGCGTGTTTCTGAAATAATTTCAAAACATTCGTGTTCGCCGACAATTTCGCTCTAATCTACAGTTTGCCATAAAAAAATTCGTCAAGTTTCGGAAAAAAATGTTTCATTCTGGCCGCCAATTTGACTCCTCGAGGGAGACACGCGACGACAGCCGCGGTGGTAAGCAATAGTTCATGAAAGATGTAGCATCGATAACGGAGAAAAGAAGAAGAAGCCATTTTCAATATTAACACATGTAATTTATGTCTGTGTAGGAAGCACAGGACACCACAAGGGCCAAAATCACGCGGCGGGCGGGAAAACCCGGCCCGCGCATCGCCGAACGTATCAACGTCGACGAGGTCCATACCAGCTGCACGAGCGGACAGAAGCGCGCGATGGTCCACGGGGGCCGATGGATCGAGCGTTGGCAATCGTAATGGGTTCAATATTAGACCGATACGAACGCGGAGGGAATGAAAATAGGAGACAAAATAGGAAACATCGACGTTAAAGTGTCCACTGAGTAAAATTATTCGCTTACTTGTTTCTTGTTCAAATATGATCGAATTGATTTTAATATTGTAATGTATTAAAAATATATATTGTTCTCGGAAAAAGATATTCATTCGCAATAAAGTATTTTTCTGTCATACAAAAATCATGTTTATTTCAGAAAACTTCGATTTTAATTAAATCCAAAAAATATACTGTTACTCCCGTTATATATTCAATTCCATAAATATTCTTGCATGCACAAATAATTATAGTCATTGAAAAGCATGCAGACGTCCTCTATCGTAATCTGTTGTTTAATGTGGTACAATATGGCTTTAAGCAGAGATTCATTGGGGAAACTTAATGCGCCATTAGTGGAAGATCACAACTTGCAATTTATTTTTTATTGAAGATTAACATTGATATCTTGATATACCTATGCTTTTTGATATTTATTTCATTCTATTATATTTCGATAATGCCGAAAGCATTCCTGAAATCATGCGAAAAACAACGAAACAACAAAACACAGTAGTATGGGGTAACTCGACTCGCAAGTTGCCAAATTGTTCGCGAACACGCTTCCAATGTGCTAATAGAGCGATTAGTGTGATGAGCCCAGCAACAATTATATGAACTCGGACCACCCTTGCCTACACTTGACATCATCGCATTATTTAAATATTTTCCCAATACAATTTTCTATTCAATATACATATGAATATATGAATCTTTCATAATGGCGAATTAATGAAAATTCGGTGGAAACATTATTGCCATCACAATACTCATATTCAATTTTAACCTGAAATCATCAAATTGAATCCAAGGGTTCGCACATAGGTCTTTTACATAATTTTAATATTTTTTCAATGTAATTTTTGGGTTCGATCATAATTTTATTCATTTTGATTATTGATTTCGATAAGGTTCGTCCCGTCGATTGCCTGACATCGTTCTATTTAGGAACTAGCTATATCCAGTGTACTGAATTCACAATATTCGTGGTAAAAATTCAAAACTCGTGAGATGTTGACTCACTTAAAATCTATATCAAGGCGTTGAAAAAATTGTAGAAAATAATCCACACTGAAAATAAAAAAAGTAGGACTTTGAGGTGACTTGAACTCGGAAAATACCAGATCGCTTGCTAGCACGCTACCATTGTGCCAATTAAGCGAATAGTGTGAGAAGTCCAGCAGCAATTATATGAACTCGGACCACACTTGCCTACACGCGGCATTGTCGTATAGGTCTCTTACATAATTTTAATATTTTTTCAATGTAATTTTTGGGTTCGATCATAATTTTATTCAGTTTGATTATTGATTTCGATAACGTTCGTCCCGTCGATTGCCCGACATCGTTCTATTTAGAAACTAGCTATATTCAATGTACTAAATTCACAGTATTCGTGGTGGAAATTCAAAATTCGTGAGATGTTGACTCACTTAAAATCTATATCAAGGCATTAAAAAAATTGTGGAAAATAATTCGCACATTGAAAAAATAATGTCTGCATTTTTGTAATATTCCATGTAGAAAAATTTGGAAATTGTGGAAATAAAAAAAGTAGGACTTTGAGGTCGGATTTGAACTCGGATGATACCAGATCGCTTGCAAGCACGCTACCATTGTGCCAATAGAGTGAATAATATGAAAGGTCCAGCAGCAATTATATGAACTCGGACTACATTTGCCTACACATAGCATCATCGCATTATTTAAATATTTTCCCAATACAATTTTCTATTTTATATACATATGAATATATGAATCTTTCATAAGGGCGAATAAATGAAAATTCGGTGGAAACATTATTTCCATCTCAATACTCATATTCAATTTTAACCTGAAATCATGAAATCGAATTCAAGGGTTCGCACATACCCTTAGGTAGATGTAGCGACATAGCTTCGTTCATCTTCGGCCGAATTCGGTAAGAACAGAGATATGGATAGTATTTCTGCCCTCTTCTATTAACCGAACCACGAGCCGAAGTGCGGGGCTCACACCAACACGGCCTGTGCTTGTGTGCGGCACCCCCTCCACTCATGTATATTTTAGTCTCCGAGGCGGCTGACGCCCACATTTTAAAAATGCATGCTTAACTATTACTATATATTTCGTTGACCAATGAGAAAGTGGGTCCGATTGGCTCGACCAATCAGAAAGTGGGTCCAGTTCGAGGCTTATCCGATAAGGTAGCGCCACTTCGATTCAGTCAAAAATGCGTCAAGTTTTAGCCGGGCGTTGGCAATCTCTCTACTCATCTCTGCTTATAGTACATACAGAGATGAGTAGAGAGATTGCCAACGCCCGGCTAAAACTTGACGCATTTTTGACTGAATCGAAGTGGCGCTACCTTATCGGACAAGCCTCGAACTGGACCCACTTTCTGATTGGTCGAGCCAATCGGACCCACTTTCTCATTGGTCAACGAAATATATAGTAATAGTTAAGCATGCATTTTTAAAATGTGGGCGTCAGCCGCCTCGGAGACTAAAATATACATGAGTGGAGGGGGTGCCGCACACAAGCACAGGCCGTGTTGGTGTGAGCCCCGCACTTCGGCTCGTGGTTCGGTTAATAGAAGAGGGCAGAAATACTATCCATATCTCTGTTCTTACCGAATTCGGCCGAAGATGAACGAAGCTATGTCGCTACATCTACCTAAGGGTATGTGCGAACCCTTGAATTCGATTTCATGATTTCAGGTTAAAATTGAATATGAGTATTGAGATGGAAATAATGTTTCCACCGAATTTTCATTTATTCGCCCTTATGAAAGATTCATATATTCATATGTATATAAAATAGAAAATTGTATTGGGAAAATATTTAAATAATGCGATGATGCTATGTGTAGGCAAATGTAGTCCGAGTTCATATAATTGCTGCTGGACCTTTCATATTATTCACTCTATTGGCACAATGGTAGCGTGCTTGCAAGCGATCTGGTATCATCCGAGTTCAAATCCGACCTCAAAGTCCTACTTTTTTTATTTCCACAATTTCCAAATTTTTCTACATGGAATATTACAAAAATGCAGACATTATTTTTTCAATGTGCGAATTATTTTCCACAATTTTTTTAATGCCTTGATATAGATTTTAAGTGAGTCAACATCTCACGAATTTTGAATTTCCACCACGAATACTGTGAATTTAGTACATTGAATATAGCTAGTTTCTAAATAGAACGATGTCGGGCAATCGACGGGACGAACGTTATCGAAATCAATAATCAAACTGAATAAAATTATGATCGAACCCAAAAATTACATTGAAAAAATATTAAAATTATGTAAGAGACCTATACGACAATGCCGCGTGTAGGCAAGTGTGGTCCGAGTTCATATAATTGCTGCTGGACTTCTCACACTATTCGCTTAATTGGCACAATGGTAGCGTGCTAGCAAGCGATCTGGTATTTTCCGAGTTCAAGTCACCTCAAAGTCCTACTTTTTTTATTTTCAGTGTGGATTATTTTCTACAATTTTTTCAACGCCTTGATATAGATTTTAAGTGAGTCAACATCTCACGAGTTTTGAATTTTTACCACGAATATTGTGAATTCAGTACACTGGATATAGCTAGTTCCTAAATAGAACGATGTCAGGCAATCGACGGGACGAACCTTATCGAAATCAATAATCAAAATGAATAAAATTATGATCGAACCCAAAAATTACATTGAAAAAATATTAAAATTATGTAAAAGACCTATGTGCGAACCCTTGGATTCAATTTGATGATTTCAGGTTAAAATTGAATATGAGTATTGTGATGGCAATAATGTTTCCACCGAATTTTCATTAATTCGCCATTATGAAAGATTCATATATTCATATGTATATTGAATAGAAAATTGTATTGGGAAAATATTTAAATAATGCGATGATGTCAAGTGTAGGCAAGGGTGGTCCGAGTTCATATAATTGTTGCTGGGCTCATCACACTAATCGCTCTATTAGCACATTGGAAGCGTGTTCGCGAACAATTTGGCAACTTGCGAGTCGAGTTACCCCATACTACTGTGTTTTGTTGTTTCGTTGTTTTTCGCATGATTTCAGGAATGCTTTCGGCATTATCGAAATATAATAGAATGAAATAAATATCAAAAAGCATAGGTATATCAAGATATCAATGTTAATCTTCAATAAAAAATAAATTGCAAGTTGTGATCTTCCACTAATGGCGCATTAAGTTTCCCCAATGAATCTCTGCTTAAAGCCATATTGTACCACATTAAACAACAGATTACGATAGAGGACGTCTGCATGCTTTTCAATGACTATAATTATTTGTGCATGCAAGAATATTTATGGAATTGAATATATAACGGGAGTAACAGTATATTTTTTGGATTTAATTAAAATCGAAGTTTTCTGAAATAAACATGATTTTTGTATGACAGAAAAATACTTTATTGCGAATGAATATCTTTTTCCGAGAACAATATATATTTTTAATACATTACAATATTAAAATCAATTCGATCATATTTGAACAAGAAACAAGTAAGCGAATAATTTTACTCAGTGGACACTTTAACGTCGATGTTTCCTATTTTGTCTCCTATTTTCATTCCCTCCACGTTCGTATCGGTCTAATATTGAACCCATTACGATTGCCAACGCTCGATCCATCGGCCCCCGTGGACCATCGCGCGCTTCTGTCCGCTCGTGCAGCTGGTATGGACCTCGTCGACGTTGATACGTTCGGCGATGCGCGGGCCGGGGTTTCCCGCCCGCCGCGTGATTTTGGCCCTTGTGGTGTCCTGTGCTTCCTACACAGACATAAATTACATGTGTTAATATTGAAAATGGCTTCTTCTTCTTTTCTCCGTTATCGATGCTACATCTTTCATGAACTATTGCTTACCACCGCGGCTGTCGTCGCGTGTCTCCCTCGAGGGGTCAAATTGGCGGCCAGAATGAAACATTTTTTTCCGAAACTTGACGAATTTTTTTATCGCAAACTGTAGATTAGAGCAAAATTGTCGGCGAACACGAATGTTTTGAAATTATTTCAGAAACACGCTCAAATTTTGTAAGTGTAATCTCAAAATTTTTTTTTTTCCATTTCATGTTTTTGTACACCCAACCAGATGCACTTAATGAAAAATTTCTATTTTACGAAATAGTAAAAATAGTAAAAATAATAGAAGTGGCGGAAAAAAAAATTCGTAAAACATTATTTGAACAGGAGAAGCGAAAAAGAAAATGTTCGCTCTTTCTTGCACTCATACAGCGATGTCTACGCAGAGAGGGGAAGTGGCAGGGTCACCGCTATCAGGGGAAGTAGAGCAAACGATATTTTATCCTCACTCGTAAGCGGGACGCATTTGTAAAAAAATTCTATAATTTTGAGGTATACAACTTTATAAACAGTTGATCTTTCAATTATAGGAAAAAATGTTGACCTGGTTCTTATGTAAGAATAGACGAGTTGCATATTTCGTTCTGATCTTTCTCCTCAGTACTTATTTGCGTTCCCGATATATATAATATTGAAGAATATTTTTAGGCCTTCTCCCGGAAAATGATACAATTATCACGCAGTCCATCGATTAACAATGAAAAAAATCGTGAAGTGTACAGAATGTATTATGAACCTTTTGTGAAACTGGTTTTATTTTGAATGTCGTCAAGTAGACTACACAAACCGGAGAATAGAAAGAGCGTGCGGGGCAGAAAAACCCAGGAATATATATATATGTATATAGGGGGAAGTCCCTTAGTACCGGACACATAGATTATTCGTTAAAAAACCTATAACGTACATAGAAACTTCGATATTTTATATTTTTTAACAAACTCTGGAGTATTCTTTGGTGACATAACGATGTTTCAGATTTTTTTTTGATGTAAAACTGATAAAAATATATCTTTGAATTTGATCCTCAAAATGCTTAAGTCAGAGGAGTGGCACCTAGTACCGGACACTTTGAATACTAATACAAAGAATCAATTTAAAATCGCTAAATTTTGCAATGCTCACAAATATATGAACTAAAACACTCAGAAACGTCTGCGCACGTCTCATGAGCCCATTCCTCCCAACTATAGCACTGGATCCGGTTCTCATTCCCCTAAAAACTTCATCGATGGCCCTTTTTTGTATTTTGCTCGGATTATTTTCCTTTCTTCATTATTTTCGATCGAATTGCCATTGTGAAATACTATAGTACAACAAGAATAACACATCTTACATTAATATTCGAAAATTGAAAAGAAATGGTGTGTTGTACTGGAGGATAAATCGAGTGTCCGGTACTAGGGACCCAACATGCAGGATAAAAAAAAACAGCGTTTCTGCAATTACCACATCTGTTTAGGATTTGTCCACTCTTGGTGACGGAGTTAAACTCATCGTGAAGTAGTTCTTCACCCAAACTGAGGCATTGCTGTGGCCTGCTCGTAAATCAATGTTTTACAACTTGCATTTCCTTCGTTCTTTCACTTTGTCATATTTCTACGTCGAGTGATTTTTGAACATATATACATATGCTTCTGTTGGGCTCACACATATCAACATGTACTATAAGGAACTTTTATTTTGATACCATAGCAAAAATTTGATAGCAAATTATACTAATGTGATTTTTCCAAATTACTATGGTACATCGTAAATATTGGTTGAGATTATAGTATATTTTAATATGACCATAGCAATTTCTGTTATAATGTGAATGTTGTCCACCGATACTATGCAACCATAGTAATTCTTACTTCGATTTTCTCTCCTTCTATAGCTCTTTATCATCACCAATATTATTTGTTTATCAACAGTGTCCGGTACTAGGTGCCGTCCGGCGTTACGGGATTTCCCCCTATATATATATACATAGAGGACAAATAAAAAAGCAAAGCTGACCCGCGTGACAGTTTCTGTTTGTAAACACGGGGGCCGACTAAGTCTCGAGAATTGATACCACAAGATTTGAGAAAACCGGTGAATTATTGTAATAAATTCGGAATTTGATATAAATGAAATATGAATAAAGTCATTAGTAATATATGTACATACTTTGTAGCACGAAATGAATAAGTAAAGAAACCACGAGCCGCTAGCATTATTTTTCTTAAAGCGAATTCGGCCGTGATACTGGAAACGTTCGGACGAGAGCGAGATTCTAAATATTTTAATAATGAACGTGTTGTGCTAATAGAGCGATTAGTGTGAGAAGTCCAACAGCAATTATATGAACTCGGACCACACTTGCCTACACGCGGCATTGTCGTATAGGTCTCTTACATAATTTTAATATTTTTTCAATGTAATTTTTGGGTTCGATCATAATTTTATTCAGTTTGATTATTGATTTCGATAACGTTCGTCCCGTCGATTGCCCGACATCGTTCTATTTAGAAACTAGCTATATTCAATGTACTAAATTCACAGTATTCGTGGTGGAAATTCAAAATTCGTGAGATGTTGACTCACTTAAAATCTATATCAAGGCATTAAAAAAATTGTGGAAAATAATTCGCACATTGAAAAAATAATGTCTGCATTTTTGTAATATTCCATGTAGAAAAATTTGGAAATTGTGGAAATAAAAAAAGTAGGACTTTGAGGTCGGATTTGAACTCGGATGATACCAGATCGCTTGCAAGCACGCTACCATTGTGCCAATAGAGTGAATAATATGAAAGGTCCAGCAGCAATTATATGAACTCGGACTACATTTGCCTACACATAGCATCATCGCATTATTTAAATATTTTCCCAATACAATTTTCTATTTTATATACATATGAATATATGAATCTTTCATAAGGGCGAATAAATGAAAATTCGGTGGAAACATTATTTCCATCTCAATACTCATATTCAATTTTAACCTGAAATCATGAAATCGAATTCAAGGGTTCGCACATACCCTTTGGTAGATGTAGCGACATAGCTTCGTTCATCTTCGGCCGAATTCGGTAAGAACAGAGATATGGATAGTATTTCTGCCCTCTTCTATTAACCGAACCACGAGCCGAAGTGCGGGGCTCACACCAACACGGCCTGTGCTTGTGTGCGGCACCCCCTCCACTCATGTATATTTTAGTCTCCGAGGCGGCTGACGCCCACATTTTAAAAATGCATGCTTAACTATTACTATATATTTCGTTGACCAATGAGAAAGTGGGTCCGATTGGCTCGACCAATCAGAAAGTGGGTCCAGTTCGAGGCTTGTCCGATAAGGTAGCGCCACTTCGATTCAGTCAAAAATGCGTCAAGTTTTAGCCGGGCGTTGGCAATCTCTCTACTCATCTCTGGTACATACGCAACCAGCCCCCCTGACACGCCTATGATTTCCTATAGGGAACCTCTGTTCGTTCTATGCGCCGTAGTTAGTTCGCACTGCGCAGCGCTGGCATTCTCCCGCGCTGCTACTCCCTTTCCCGAACCCCCCGCCTGACTTCAAGTTACATTTTCCTTCAAATTCATAAAACTCTTGCGACGTTTAGCGTCCTTAAACCACCTAAAACTGGAAATTGCTCTGTTTCCGAAGATAAACTTCCTCAATCCCTCGTCACACTTGCTGAGTTGAAAACCATTTATAGTAATTCGAGAAAATCTGATCTATTTCAATCGATTGAAGACAGGCTTTCAAACGCGGCGAGGCACGATAGCTGGGATCTCGAGGATGTAATTGAACACGATTATAGCGAACCTGAAGTTTCCAATTGTGTCATATATTAAATTACCGCTAACTTGACGAAACAAATCATGAATACAATTAAATGCACGGAGTGTAAACAAAAACTTTGTTGAGTTCAGAAAATGGAGGACATCTCCCTGAATCAACTATCAAAAAGTATCTAACACGCGGTCCATTGATTAACCCAAATAGCAATTTGTATCGATTTGTACTTTTTCTAGAACAACGATTCTCGGTTCATTGTACATCAGCTCAGTTCTTTGAATCCATTTTGGATACGTACTCGCATACGAGAAGCTTTCTTTCCCATGCACAAATCACGCTGGCGAGATGCTTTTCCATGTATTCCAATATTACATGACAATGCGCATGCATCAATACTGTTCACGACTTAACTCAGAGCAATAGAAGAAGAATCAAATCGAAAAGAAAATGGCTATACATTGTAAAACATAAACTACTGTAACACGATAACTTTTGAAGCTGCGATTTCAAGTAAAATATATTTTTGGTAATATTCGGTCCCGTTGTGTACATTTAATCTCCTACCTATCCTACCTTCATAATAAAATATAGATATAATTGCGGAGAAATAATTTGATAATATTTATTTTATAACCAATAACTAGAAAATAGTCGAACATATACATGTAAAATTTATCAAATATGTACAGAATGTCTATCCTGTTGTATATTTTTTAGACTTATCATTACTACACTTATATGTATGTATTCAAATTATTCTTTAGTAATTGGTTATGAAATGAAATATGCCAAAAGCGTGGCGCAAGCGCAGCACGGACAGCGCGGAGTACTGTCAGCGCCACGTAGCGCCTGGTGTCAGTGAGACTAGCCAGTGAGCTGAGTACCAGGGGAGCGGTTCCGCGCGTAAAAACGTGTATCTCCAAGATTATTTTACTTCCAACAGAGGGCATTTCATTCGGTTGGGGGGCCAATCGATTGAGTTTTGGAACACTCTCATTTTGGAGAGATGGAATTGTGTGTGGATTGTGGCCAGTAATATGACTAACGGTCGCTAGTTGCATTGCTCCGAAATGTGTAAATCCATTTTGAAGCAATATCTAACGCCCTGAAAATCAATTAATAATTTGATTGTCTATCTTGTCGTGTTGCAAAAATTGAAAAAAGCCAATTTTATGAGTTTTTATGATAACAATTATCATTACAATCTTAAATAATTTACAATTTTTAGTTCCAGTTTATTATATTTATTTCCTTGGAATTGTACCTCATATCCTATCATTTATTTCATACAAATTGTTATTTACCTGTCAAATCTCTGGAGGCAAGGGAGGAGAATGTTCCCAAAAAAATGTTTTCTTTTGAAATTAAACTCCGGACCGTGTTCGTAAACTTGTTTGAATGATCCAAAACTCAAATCGATTGGCCCCCCAACCGAATGAAACGCCCTCTGTCGGAAGTAAAATTATAATCTTGGATATACACGTTCTTACGCGCGGAATCGCTCCCCAAGGGGCTGTACACAACGCCAATATAATCGCTACATAGAAACGCTGTTAGTAAAAGTAACGGCGGTATGGCCGATCGAGGCACAGTTTTTTTAAGGATAAACCTAGGCCCGGTTTTATGGAGGATAATCCCGATTAGCTAATCCTGACAAGCAATGGCGGCTGAGATTAAGTTCCCCCACCGAAGTCTGAAACTGAAGCGCCGCGCAGTAACATTCTTCGCCACTACAGTTTGAAGCGTCTTCAAGTGCAGCGAGTTTATCCTAACCTCAAATATGTTAATTCCCATTATTCACTATTATAAACAGAAATACCCAAAATCGTCCAACGCGCAGCTAGGGGCACCAGGGGCGATAGGAGAAGGGACTCAAGGTGGGAGAACTTAATTTCAGCCGCCATTGTTTGTCGAGATTAGCTAATCGGGATTATCCTCCATAAAACCGGGCCCAAGTTAGTTAACTGGCGAGGTTTAAGTTAAGTTCCCCCACCTAGATCCCGAAACTAGCGCCGCATAGTAGCGTTGATCAGAAGTTCGAAGCCTGTTTCAAGTCCAGCGTATTCATCATAACCTCAAATATTCCAATTCAAAGTATTAAATATTTTATGTAGTGATATCAAGTTATTAACAAAGAGTGATTTTTGTGTAATTGTCTCTAAACTTGTGAAGTTTGCAACGTTATTGACACGTATACAGTGCTTAGCACGTAATTGGATTAACTGGATAATAACAAAGATTATTATTCAAATAATAATTATCAACTAAGTATCTTAGATCACAATATTCTCAATACAGAGTTCAAATCAGACATCCACCAATGGCGCCAATCGCACAAACATGACGCGGTTAGGGGAAAATAGGTAGGGGAAAGGACTCAAAGTGGGGGAACTTAACTTGAACCGCGCCAGTTAACTAACTAGATTTATCCTTAAAAAAACTGGGCCTGAATGAGTTGCGCTTTGATATACCGACGACCTTCGTATAGGAATATATAGATATGCCAGTGAAAATTTCATGGGCTATGGTTATTGGGGTGATCCATCCTAATGTTGGTGGATGGCTTGGAGGATTCATCACTCGTAGAAATATTAATCCCTGGTATGAGGTGAGCTCAGAATAGAAAACAATCTTTGTTCTGAAACATTTCGGAATCTACACCTGTCCAAGCATATATGGGATAATTCAATAGTTGATTTTCATCGACTCAATATTTCTATAATAGTTTGTCATTATGTGTTGTATTTTTAGTCATTGAAGAAACCAACTTGGACACCACCAAAATGGGCATTTGCACCAATCTGGACTGGTTTATATTGCTCTATGGGCTATGCTTCATACCTCGTGCATCGTGATGGTAATGGTTTTCAAGCTGCGGCCATTCCACTTTCAATATATGGTATTAATCTCGCGCTTAATTGGGCTTGGACACCATTATTCTTTGGAGCACACAATATAAAATTGGTAAGGGTCTATGAAGATAAAGTTTCCGATATGAAATATCGCTCTGCCATGGCGTGAGTTGTCATGTTGCCAATTCATAAATGAAAATATGTTATACAGGCACTCGTCGAAATTATCTTACTGTGGGTGTCAACTGCTGTCTTGGGTGTTTCTTTCTATACAGTGAATGGTTTGGCAGGTTGCTTAATTCTACCATATTTAGCGTGGAATACTCTTGCTACTGCTCTTAATTATGTACTCTATCGCGACAATCCAAGGCCAGTAGAAAGTGCAGTTGATGAAAAAGATAAGTAATAGATATGAATTTTCACTTTGTTTGGAAGAGAAAAATAACTCGAAATTTAAGGTCATTCTGTCGGTACCTAACTATATTTGGGCGATCATAGCCATGCTAGGTGCATACTCATCAATCCATACCACATGATGGATGATTGAATGATTCACATCTACATCTACGAAGCTAGAAATACAATTTTTTACGAATTTTCGGTGCAATATAGTTGAGTGTGTTTTTACCTTCATATCTTTTTTACCATAATGACAAGTGACGTTCTTTCATGTTATGGTGAAAAGTACGAGTTTATTGACACATATGGATACAACATGTGAGACCAGAGTTTTGAAATCGGATGTTTCATTTCCTAATAGGTGGAAAATTATAAAAAAATTATTCTCATATGCAGGGGCTATTGATTGAGAAGCGATGAAAATCAGTTATCCTAATGAGTCATTAGTAGAGACAGATTCAATCGAGGAGATGGTCTCAATACCTTAAAATTCGATATTTATTTTGTTTCTCTTCCACAACTCTGATTGGTTGTCAATCACATCTGGTGAAATTCGGTTTGATGTGGATAGCTGCTTGATTGAAATTCGTGATTGCAAGAATGGTTAATTGTAGTATCCAGAATCTTCTTGGAGCATTACTCGCGCTCGAATATCTTTTTAGCTTGAGTCTGAAGTGTACTGTTGAATCAACATATGTACATACGCACATCAATACTTCATACCACACAACTGTCCAGTTTTTCATCACCTGTATTGAATCTTGATATATTACATTCATATATATGCACAAAAATATTGCGTAGAGACATTAAGTATACAGGAACGAATTTTTATTAATTTTGTATGAAATTAATCTAAAATCTACAGATTAATTCTATCAAATTTACTTTCGCATATACATATTTATATGACTTTATAATATATATATATATATATATGTTTACAACGATATAAGAGAAATGAATGTATATAATAAGTAATAAAGCACAACAGAATAACCACTATACATTCTACAAAATGTTTCTTTTTTTTCATTTTTGTTCATATCATGGATGAAAAAACGAGAGAAAAATAAATAATAATATGTCATTAGTCGATTTATCATACACTCCTCTCTTTGATGATTGGTAATTTTTAATCACCATATTTTTCTGTATTGGCTTTTATATCAGTGATCTATTATCATGTTTCCGTTTCCTCGATTTCAACAACAACCCATCTCGTTCCTTATTTATTATGGGATTGAAAAAAAAAATTCAGATCCTCATTCAATGTTATATTGAAAAATAAATTAGCCTTACGCAAGCGTTACGTAGGATCGGTGGCATAAATATATCCTTGCTGCTGCAAAACGTATAAACGTTTTTCCACCGCAGCTTTATCTGAGGTAAAAATACAATGAGATTTTCATGGGGTATTTGTGTGTTTGGTTTGTATTTTGCTGTTAATCGAATCTTACATAAGATTCATGATGTATTAACTTACACTTGATCAACAGGGCACGATCCTGACTGTGATTCACGTGCTGTGACAATGAGTGTAAGAGTATTTGCGCTGTATGATAGCGTTGAAAACATTCGGCGGGGTTCCCGAAGAGCTCATCCAGTGCAGCAGACTGGCACTGAAAAATATCGATCGGAAAATAACTAATTATCTCATACCCATTTCCCTTGAATTGATTCCAATATTCACAGAGTTATTCCCGAAAATTATTAATATCAGATGGTAAATACCATTTGTATTGCATGATTGTAAAGAATCTTGTCGGCTGTAGCCCCAGTTTGTCTCAACAACCCAGTGCTGTTGAGTTGTTTGCACTCAGCCAAACATAATCGGAATTTCTCATTCATAGTATTAACAACTTCCTTAACGCTTGCAGTTGGTTGCAGACGTTCTGCTTTCAGTTTTTGAGTCGCAAGGCTCAGACCAGAACTCAACCATTGCAATGCTCGCACCAACAAAATAACTTGCTCGGCACGTCTCTTCGTCGCAGCGCTGCTTGCCTGTTCAAGACCGCCAAGTGGTGCACCCAACGGTCCAGCTCGAGTTTTCGCAACTTCGCTTACACAATCACACAATGCAACGACAAAGTTCAATTTGGCCAAAATTTCATTATGTTCACGTTCCAACAGAGTTTCTTCAGGCAACTCGGGGGCAATGAATGTTAATGGACGATCGTCCGTCGATGATGGGATGAGTTCCGGAAAAAAGCTTTGAAAACTTCCTGCTTCTGCAATATTAAGAATTAATCGAAGATGACAACCATATATTCTATTGCAAAATATTGAATATAATTTAATCACCTGAAATTTCGGGCAGAGTAACAGCACGTGTTCCAAACGGTATAACCGGCGAATGTCTCAGAGTATTATTATTATCTGAAAGTGCTCTAGCAGTGGGCGAACCGAGAACCGCGAGGGGTCCAGTAAGCAATGGCGATGATGCACTGTTATTCCCGATTGATTTTCTCAACGGCGATGTACCAGTTGATGATTGCGAGTGTCTCGCTACTGGGCTCACCTGCCACATATTTGGTGGTGGTGGTGTTTCACTTAGACGTCGACCTGGTGGTGTACCAATAACAAATTGGACACTTGGTGGACTTAATGAGCCGATATCCAGAGCATGAGTTTTATGCGAGTCTGCGCTACGTTTCATGCTAATTGGTTGTGATCGTGGCACCACACTACTCTCTGGCCGTTGCACTGATGCAGACGGTGAAACTGTATGTACACCGCTTTTCTGAGTTGGTACAGGAATTGGTTCCGTTATTGGCAAGAAACACGGTCGCGGTGGGCTGGCTGCTTCTTTATTCGTGTGTTTCATATACTTGATTTGTTGGTTATTTATAATATTATCATTGTCACTACTCAAATCACTTGGTACTAAAACAAAATCATCCTCAGGACTCGAGCATGGACTATTTGTATCGGGTACTGATACACCTCCCAATCCAACACGCGGTTCTCTAACACTCTCAGGCGATGCAGGCAACTCGACCGGTACTAAATTCGACGTGTCATTTGGTCCTTGTAAGAATGTGTGACTGAAGAATTCATCAAATGGCATCCGATCTCTTGCATTACGTCGTAGTAAACCCATTAGTAAATTTGATAATTCAGGTGATGTACCCGGAGGAATTTTTGGACCGAGATGTTCATTTTTTTCATAAAAAAGCTTGAGTGCTTGAGGTGTATGCGCTTGGAATGGAGCTTTGCCAGTGAGACATTGGAATACGATGGTACCCAAAGACCATAAATCAGCTTTGGCGTCATATTGCAGTGACATGATTACTTCGGGCGCCATGTACATTGGTGATCCGCATAATGTCGCGGCCATTACACCATCTTGGAGGAATCGCGCGAATCCAAAATCAGCTGCAATCATACAAATCCTTAATCTGAAGATATTCTTAGAGGTATAAACTGAAATCTTTTTCTTTATTTGGCATGTTACCTATTTTGAGGGTTATTTGATGAGGTTGAGGACATGCTTTACCACAATTGTGACTCAAAAGAATATTTTGAGGTTTCAAATCACGATGAACTACACCTTTGGCATGAAGAGCTTTCATAGCTCCAGCTAATTGCTTCAAAAATACTCTTATTGTATCCTCAGAGAGAGTACCTTTAGCTAGGAAAATAATGATAACATTACCAATCCATAAATCTGAACAACATTCATTCCGATTTCACATTACTATTGACCTCACTTCGTAAGGGAATGATTTCGTATTTATGGTCGAAGGATTTTTTTAACCGAAGTTTCATGAGACTTTTCATGCTGAATAATCGTTTCATATTTCCGTGCAATAATATGAAGAACGGTATAGACAGTAAAAACGAAGAAAGTGCTCGCACAGTCTTTCTCTTGTTCACTTCCTTTGCTTAAATCGTCACTACAACGCTCACTTCTGTTAAAAATGGAAATCATTCACCCACCGAACCCTCCTCCGAGAAATGTCTCGCATAACTGTGAAGACCGCATTGAAATTCACCCATAAATTCTCAATATTAACCCCAACAAACAACCGAACGCCCGGCAGGGTCTTTAATTGAGATTATCCTGTGGGAGGGATTCATTTCATTACTCACCACCAAGATAATCCGCTAAGTCACCACCATTACAATATTCCATAACCAGGAAGACATTATGATTGGATTCCTGGAAATAATGTAATAAAGATTGAAAATGCATTCATCATGTTTTTTTTTCACTTATCCTGTTCAAATGAATGGCACTAATTGAACATACCATACAATCCAATAAAGCTACGACATTTTCATGATGTAGCACAGTGAGCTCCTGAAAATCATTGCCAATGAAATACACGTTGGGTAAATGTTCTTTGAACATAATAGTTATGAATCCTATCCTATTCTATTACTGAATCTAAATAAAAAGAATGAATACATTATACATATACAAACCTTCAATATTTTTATCTCTTTCCCAAGAAGATTTTGAGATTTAGCCAAGCTCTTTTTTGTAATACTTTTGATAGCCACAACGTTTGATTTCTATTATGGACATGGAAATACAAGTCATAACATAATATTATTGTGAACAAAAATGATGCACATATATACACATGTATATGTATGTATGCATGTATGTATATTTGTATGCATATAGGGATGTATACCAACATTTCACACCTATTTAAATCGATGTATATGTATCCAAATAGGAATGAAATGTAAGTGGCGAATGAATAATATAGAAATAAATTTCGTACTTTTCTGTGTCTACCCTTGAAGACAACGGCAAAGGCTCCATGGCCAATAAGATCTTTTGTATTGTACTCGTAATCCCCAAGAATCTCCATAATTTCTCTATTTTACAATGGATTATCAACGGAATGAAAATTAAAAATAATATTTGTGTATATGAGTTTACAAACACAACGTCAATGAATGAACACGAACGAAATGATTCGACTCACGTTAGGATCAATACACGGAAAATAGGAAAATCCGTCGCAACAACCTCATTCCATCTTCCTATTTATCTTGTGATAATTGATATATATAAAATATACGTCATTATTAACACAGCGTTCGACAATTTTCATCATTGCAGAATGTACAACACCTGACGGATGATCCAAATGTAGATATTGATGTCAAGCAAAGCTCTCATGAATCTTAGTTGCACAAAATGTCAGACCAATTTATTCTCAACACTTGTATGTATTGGTATTGATAATATAGAAGTTTTCATATATACACATGAATAAATCGACCATGCGATGTTTATAAATATATGTATATATGCATGCATGTTCAGATTGTATGGAGTGCTCTCTAAACCAGCACAACTGGTGGGGCTCTTTATCATATATGCCTTACTGTAGTCGCCTCTAGAGGTCGCCTCGTTATTTTCATGGCATTTTTGAATTGAACTTTCATGAATAATATCTGATACTTTTGGAAGTAAGACAACCCTTCTGAATGCAGTCTATTCTTCGTTGGTATGCATCATACATAGGAAATAGGACGGTGTGAGTAAAAGTTTTACTGTAAAAATATTCTGGACCAAATGGCGGTTTTTGAATTCACCAGTCAAAAACTGAGTCGCGTTGTTGACTAGAGAAACTCTTAGGCCAAGTTCCACTATCTCGGATTAAGGGTGTATGCCCAAAAAACGCACCATCAGTTTAACCGTTGAATTTGAAATATGTTCCAAAGTGAACGATGCCACAACGATAAAACAAACAAAAGTATGCATCACCGTACATTTATTATATAAAATTAATGTTTTCATTCGTGGTCTTATTGAACCACGTGTTAATTGTACCAGGAGTAGCCTAATCTGGGACGAAATGAGAAAATAAACCATGTCTTACTTTGATATACAAATTAAAAAACAAATCATTAAAAACTTCATATTTTTTACTATGTGATGAAAAAAATAAATCCCGTGTTACCGTTGTCTTCATCGGGAAATCTCAATATAATGTAAAGTCTTTCATCTCATATGCGAAAGCTGCTTCTACAGCCACTATCTGATTGGTAGAACGGTCATTAGTTCGAATAATAAAAAATAATCAAATTAAGAAATAATTATTCTCAAAATTAATAATTGTAACTTTCATCAACTTGATTTATTATGTACAATTAATAATAATCAATAAAACATATATTTATCATTGCTAATTGGCATAATAATCGGTTTCAAAAAACGAATTGATGTACTGTGAATTTGACTGAGCATGCATCTTTAATTCTGGATTATGTAAATGAGGATTAATGTACGGCTAATTTCAAAAAATTGTAGAGAGAATTTTTTGCTACTTGCACTGCTATATAGCATACATATATCGAGAGGAGTTCTAAGTGGCTTCTCAGCTCTTCAGAACCTTTATTATTCTATCTCGGCAAATGACAGATAGCTTTTATTATTTTATCGAAGATATATGGTATCTTTTGATATCAGGAAAATTGACAATTGGAAGCGCGGGCAACATAATCTATTCCAACCTGCGTCAACAAAGTATAGTGTTTCGAGGGTTATACCTCAAAAGGCTATAGCTCAATCCTGGATTATGTAATCCGAAATTAATCCGTGATGGTGAAACTCAGCCTAAATGGGTCACGCTGGAACTATAATCCCCTTTGTTGTGACGGTTATGAAAATCCCAACTGACAGCGATTGGTCAATCCAAAGGTGCACATTTTCCGAGCATAGTTCTGCACCACGAGCTCCGCATACATAACCTTTCTTCATTTTCAATTGTTGATATCATCGTTCAAATTGTCATATCGTGTTGACAGAAATAAAAATCGTGATAATAATGGAAGTGTAAGTATTAAATTTGATAGTTTTTATACTCTCTAGCAGATAACATAAAGTGCCGATATTGGGTTGATTGAATTGGCGTTGAACAGTAAAATAGCAGTTGAGACAGTTCTAGTACAAACTGTAAAGTTGAAAACAATTTTTATTTGTCAGTATAAGGTTCAGCAACGAATACTGTTTGATAAATAAAAAGAACGTGATATGAATTTGATAATGTTGAAATAATTATAAAGTTCAAGTTTCTATATTTTTCAATATATATTTGGACTTTTGTGTTCCAACTCTTGCAGTAGACAATATTTCATCAAATTTCCATGGCATGTGTGTACACTAGGGTGGTCATTGAAAATTTAACCTTCGCCGGTACCCCTTTCTGGTGTAAGAAAACCAGGAAATTTTTTTTTTCTAATGAAATGAACACGTGATGCCGGACGATCGAAGTTCATAATTTTGCACAAAAAAAAAAATCCTTGTTTTCTTTCACCAAAAAGTAGCTCTTTATGGAGCCTGCGAAAATTCAATTTCTAACGGCCACCCTAGTGTACACTTGCTCCAACGATGGGGCAATTGTGGTCATAATTGGTTTCGCAATATCCAAAATTTCTTCGATATAAACAATAATAAAGATGATTGTGGCAAAAGATTAAAAACAAAGATTCTTTACAGTTGAGAAGTATCATGATGCTCTCTATCCTTCAAGGACAACAAACATATTGAATGGAGTAATATTACTTGTAAATTGAAATTAACCCTTTCATGGAAAAGTATATCGAATACATTCCAGGAGGTGTTCAATCCGGCAAAGAAATTCATTGAAATATGACGAAAACATTATCTCGGTGACCGTACACAAGCCCCACGTCCCCAATTGCCCCAGTCTACCCCAAACATATCAGACGGCCGCTCACTCTTCGAACGATTATTATTATTGAATGAAGTGGAAATTGACGCATAAATTTTGCCTATGATTTCATTCATATATACACCCAAGAAATATGTCATTACGTTGCAAAACTACTTTCTGGATGATATTCCAACTTGGAAGAAGCATTTTATATTGATTCCCCAGCCGTTGAATAGACTTCATACAGCTAGTAATATGCACCTTGTATTTGCACCGCAAGTCTTTTAGATCAAAGTATACAACTAAATTTGGTTTGAAGAGAACGTAACAAACATACAAATTAGTTAGTACGATGAAATTTCGTCGTTAAAAAATAAGAACCTTTTTTTCTCCGTATCTTAACTTTATATTCATTCCGATTCAATTTTCGAGCGCTTTCCGAATATAGTTACGAATCACGCAAGAATTTATTTCTCCATTGAACAAGTCAACCAGCATGTATTCCGTTTCAGGGTATTTATAACTTTTTTTCAATGTTTATTTCGCAGTATCGAAGAGAATGCCGCCCTTTTGAGCAACTATGAGGTGTGGGATATATTAAAGAGTATAAAAGGAAATAAAAAACAAAAAACAAGGAACCAACTAGCAACAATAACTTATGAAACAATAACGTATTTGGAAGATACCATGTGCAAACAACAAACACCAGAGATAATTCGAAATTTCATGGTAGCATTAGAGCCATTCAAATTGACCAAGTGTGAGAAATTAACAATTTTGAATCTGTGTCCGAGGACTGCGTGCGAAATACAATTGGTAAATAGAAGTTCTATATAATATATGGGAATATAAATATGTGTTTGAAATAGTATTGTAATTATTTTGGTATTTTAGATTATTGAAGATAGCGAAGAACGAATAAGTGAAGACGAAATTAAAACTTTGCTGGAATTAGTTGCAACACATCTAGATGAGCGTGAAAATGAAGTGGAGCTCATGGGCGAAGAAAATTGAATAATATTAATTGTCATAGAAATACATTCCTATTCGTTTTGGAGAGTTTATATATAAATTCCTAATAAACAAAATGACGAAGGTTAACGTCATTGTCTAGTCTGAATAATTTGATAATTGTTCGTCAAGAATTACGTTGAAATAACTGTATAGTTCCTCATATTCAAATCATGTTAAGTGATATTTCTTTTTCGATTTTACATATTCATAGATCCGTTATGTATCTACAATACGGCCTGTTACGCGTGAAGATACATATCGACATAAAAGTAAACAAATGGTGGGAAACTCTTACTGGAATATTGTGAAGGTTCACATCAAAATATTGACCGAAAATTGCATGTTTCATGAATGAAGTATTTATCCGATTATCTGAACGCAATGGGTTTTGTAGGAAGAATTAACTTTTGTCAAATTTTTGCAGTTTTTGAGTTCGCAAAAATTAATTTTTGCCAAAATTTAATGAAAAAATACGGATAAAAACAGGAAATAAAGAATCAAGAATATTTTCTCGTAACCAAAAATACAAAAAATTAATTTTCAAATTTTTCGGAATCGCGTACTATTAGAACTTGAGCGACTATGCATACTGAAAAGTGTGGCAAATATGTACACTCCACATCTAAGGATAACTATCAAAATCCACATCAAACGCCAATTTACGTCAAATCCAACATCGCGAAATAGTAACAAGAATATTAAACTTGAAGTACGAGATACTTAGACCATCACCTTCTTCAATTCAATATTAATATTATTGTTCAACCACAATTAAATATCAAATGTCGAGCGGCTATTTCATCCCCAACTTGATTTTTGCGAAAATGAGCAACAACCAATCAGGATCAATGGACAAGTTACAATCTCAGAGAATTACTGGTAAGAAAGGAAGATAAATAATTTATTACATTCAATGTTATTCAGCGTGCATTCTGAATGCAACTTCCGCTCTACCCATTCGCTCATCAGAATTCTACAAAAAATGATTGTATTTTTTTTAGCTACTCCGAATAACTATTTACAATACGAAGCAACTCCTGATCGCTGCAATAAAACAACGCAAGTGTAAATATAGTGGTGGATAGCAGATTGAAAATTTGGAAAAAAACCTTATCAGATTGAATTCACTTTCTTTTCAATACCTCCAACGATACCTTCCCTGTTCCCTGATTAATAAAATTATTGTGCTATATATATGATTCAATTATTTTGGTTATAACTATAGATTTATTGTTAGTTAAGGGATACATGAGCCCTTCGCATAATTATTTTTATATATAAAGAAATGAGACATGATTTCAAATAAATAATGCATTTCAAATGAAAAAATGGATAATGTGCAACAGATAGTTATTAGCATCAGTCAAAATTGTTTTATTCTCTTCGTTGTGATATATTCTTGATACGGAACGAAATTCCCTTTTTCAATCTTGAAATCATGAATATTTTGCAAATGATTGATTCATTGAAAAGTTCACACTATCTCTTCTGATCACCCAAATCGTCTATCGATTCTTCGTCGATCTGTGATAGAAAAAAAAAATATATTTACATTTCGGTTTACGATATTTTTTTAAAGTAATGTAATTTCTTTTTTATTGAGACAAATATAAGTACTTGTGGCCACTTTTCTGGAATGACATCGAACAAATCATCCTTGACATCACCTTGAATAACGATTTCGTCATCACCCGTTACACTTGATCCACAAGCAAATTTACTCCCAAAAAATTTAGCTGCTACTTTCAAATCTATATCTAAAATAATAAAGTGAGGAATTGAAAATGTGACCTAGAATTTTTGAGATTCTAGAATGGTGAAAAAACATGGATGGTAAAAAACATTACCAAATGTACTGAGTCCTGTGACAACTGTAACAGATTTTTTTTTCCCTCTCGGTGCTCGTGAAACAGTGACCAGTTTGGGGACATCCTCCTTTTTTTTTGCTTTGAGCATTCCTTTACCACCACGTTTTTGCCTTTTCTTTTCATCATCACCAGTGCATGAATCCGAAACACCATCCTCCACTAATTTCATTTTCTCAAACTCTGTCGGTAAATTTCGCTCGAGCCACTGCTTACATTTTTCATATTCTGGATAGTACTCACAATACTGTATAACAGAAAAGTGAAATTAATGATATTAATCAATATTTTGACCATTGTTATCGTTTCATTCATTCATTTTTTATACCTCAATTGGAAGAGAACAATTACCACAATATTGTACTTGAATTGGATAATTGACTGTTGAATCGGCACCAAGTTTAAATCCTTTCTCGTCTGCCATTGTCAAAAACCTAACCTTATATTTTTGATTATCCGAATTTAAGGCAGTCAATTCTATATACAAATGCGTATGTCTCCCAATAGCAAAATCCAAAGTATCGATATTATTTGTTATAGAAAAAATTATAAAGACGTGTAATATATGTTTACTAATTGAACAATTATGTGAATTAGTACAGCATGTGCAAGATTTTTTATATTTAAGTTCATTCAATCAATTTTGTTTGCAGTCCATAACCAGATATTTTTAATGAATATATATTACGTCAACAATTGTTATTTGTCGATCGAATTAATTCACATACTAAAGCATTGGGAGTGATCCGCTGGCCCTATAACCCGAAAATAACTCGCAAATAACTCTAATTGGTAAGATCTCGCAAGATTCGAGATATCGCGAAGTTCGATCGGAAAAAACCATTTACGGTATCGAAAACAGTAGTCGCACCCTTTAAGAAATAGTCCACTACAAATTCCCCAGTTGTCGTCAACGGATGGCGCCATGGTTGATGTGCACGACCAGAGATGAGTCTACTCATCTCTGGCACGACTGTGACGGGAATTGACACTATTGTCCCGATAATGTCATATAGAAACATCGAATTTTACGATATTTGAAACGGGCGCAAAAATTCAAGTCAGAAAATATTAAATATAACGAAAGTAATACGAGTAATTGGTGACAAATGAATACTTATGTTTTAACAGTATAGACAGTTCTATTAAACATGATACGTTTTGTTCATTAACTCTTTACATGAACAATTATAAATCAAATAAGAATGAACATTGAGATATTCAAGTACCTCATAAGAATAAATAAATAACAAATAGTTTTTTAACCCAAAATTTCTGTTGCGTCAATGATTAAATTCTTTCTTTTTCGTTTGAATCTCGTATCATATTTTAATATATTTCCAAATCGACGATCAACCGCTGCACCGGGTTTGATATTTGCATTTTCATAGCTATATGCCAATAAAAAGTATAATGTATAACTTTATTTTGATTGTGGCTTTTCACTGAAAGATAATTAATTAAAATAATATTCATTTGCAGATAATGACCGTGCAGCCTCCCACACAGCACAGAAATGTTGCGAAAACATTGCCTCAATGTTTTTATGACAATATTAAAATATTGCAGAAATATGTTATAATATTTTTACAATATTTTAACAATCTTGCTACAATGTCTTAATGTCCGCTTTTTATAATATTCTATTTAAAGATTGTGAAAATATTTCAAAAAAATATTTCTGAAATATTGAAGGAAACATTGTTATAACATTTCATGTTAATATTTTCAAAATATATTATTTCATTTTTCCCAATTTCGTTTTCTGGGCTTTAAAATGTAGTGTTCCGCTTATAGTAGCACTCCAAAGCATCAGAAGGAAATTTATTTTTTTCCAGCTTTAACAAAGTTTTTTGTTAAGACCGTAATTTTTGTTAAGACCGATGAATAAATTTGTTACAAATCTTCGACGTAGACCGAAACCACTGCGCTTTGCTGGCAACTAACCTGCAAAAGCAACACATGGTCAAAAGTTTTCAAATGAAAGACCGTTTCACGAAAATAATCAAGAAAACTGACAATATTTGTTTAAACTTTCGCAACAGTTTTTTTATCTTTAATTATATTACTTTACAATGACGAGAACTCTAATGCAGTCTGGTACATAACAAGTTTGACCTGTTTATTTAACCAATATTGAAGTATTCTCTGTACATTATAAAACTCTCTATAAACAAAAGATTGGGTTCAACAGCTTTTGGTGCGAGCGCATGCGCACATTGGATTTTATGCTTCGTGGACTTTATTAGCGCAGTTGAACATACACTTACTTTTTTTTTTTTAATATGTTTAATGTAATTGTAATTATAATTGTAGTTATAAGTATGATTTTACATTATTATAAAATATATGTTATAATTGCAAAAATTCTTTGAAGTCTTCTACTCATCGGTCATTCTACCCATTGTCACCTCATTGTGACAATATTGGTCAGCAATAGTTTTTGACCAAGATTCTATTAACATTGGAGCAATGTTGTATAGCAATATGCAATATTGAACGATTCTAACAACATTGCTGCAATGTTCTGTGCTGTGTGGGTTATGATCTAATCGTTCTATTTATAGCTGCTGGGATGTATCCGATTGTAAATAAGAATTGCACTAACATTTATAGAAGTATTAATGGCATTCATTTCTGACGATTAATTAATAAATTCCATTTCATATCATTTATATTATATTCATATTGTGAAATTCTGCAAACTAAATACAAAGTTTAACAAGCTAATATTTGTTATTTCACATTTTTCAACTTTCACGCCCTTTAGTCTCCATTATTGGCGCCATCGTTAAATACAATTTCACGATCATGGAGACTAGAGTAACTAGTCTCCATGTTCACAATGTTGATAGTTACGTAATGAACATCGACTGTCGATGTATCGAATGAGAAAACATCGATAGTCAGAGCATCGACGATATTGCCCATCCCTAGTAGAGACCAGTAGAGGACCAGTAAAGACACGTGAAAATGTACCGGCAATAAATTCACGCTGATCCGCTATTCCTCACCATTCCAGCGCGAATTTCAAAATATGGACCATCTTAGCCCAAATAAATGCAAATAACCATCGTGCCGCATTGCGTGCATATGAAGAACATAATGGCATTATTCACAAATCTATGAACACATGTATTGGCTTCCATATTAACCTATGCAATATGCTAGGGTTTTCATTAGTACCAGCATGGATGTTCCAGTACTTTCTGAAGCACATTGCAACAGACTGCGTTGAACTGTACTGTGTCCCGGCCCCCCTACAGTTTCTCAGACTTTGAACTCTGCTTGGCCTGTTTGAATAGAGCACGTGTGTGATCGAAAGAAACAGCGAGAGCACGATACTGAACCAAATAACCATCATCAACACGCAATTTATTAGTATATATATATCCACATACAACAAATATACATATATTTGTATGTATGTATGTATGTACATGGAGCAATAGTCGAGAAGATTGTGCGCGCTCTATAACCGCTTACGAGAGGGTTGAGAGGGTAAAGGTTTCGTCTCTTTGTTACAGCTTTGAACCCTTGGCTGTGAAGGTAAACCTCGTGTGCGCGCGCGTAATTTCTTGAGGCACACACGAATTTTTTTTCAATGATTGCGATTTGAGAGTAAATTTTTGCACTGAATCTATCACAAAAAAAGTAAGAAATATATTTGAGAATTACAAAACAAACGCGGATAATAAAATAAAATCATTTCGTTGCAGTTAGGGAGAAGGAAAGAATAAACGAATTAGTGATTATTAAGTGATACGTTGTTGAAAATTGGGACATGGCTCTTGGTTCGCAAGTAGCAGCGAGCACTGAGGATGGTGGTGCTGAAAAAGTTGCAATGGTTAATGGAAAAGTTGATATTGCTGGTAAGTTTAAAAATATTTTATTTTCATTTAATTGAATCATTTATTTCTAAAGACATTTATTGTGCAAGTGTGCTAAAGTTTGGGTTGGTTTTTAACATGCCGGGCACACTGCTATCTTCTCTTACTCGTTGCACGTTATGTAACATTTTTCAATTGTCTGCATGAACAAGAGTAGAGAGCAAAAAAGTATATAAGTCCCGTGGTCATGTGAGTTCTAGAATGGAGTTAGAACAGCTAGAATATGGTATGAAATAAATTATGAAAGAAAGAAATATATTAATACACTTTCATTTGTGATCAGTAATTAATGAACAATTGTCGCTGAATTTTTTATTTAGTCATATTTTATGATCAGGTGTTAACTAATTTTTTCTTCATTCGACATACCAGTTGTAGGTTAAATTTTTATACATAGAATTTGATCATCGGCGCACGAGGTGATTTTATTGTTACATCATTTCCCGAAGTGATATATGTTCCTGTACTGTAAACTTATAACAATCATCACACTATTCATATACTGTTAATATGTATGGTGGGACAATTTGATTTTTCAATGATATGTGAATTTGAACAAGAAATATATGCAAACACTTTGTAACTATTTGTGTAGACATTTGCATTCATCGACCTTCATTCTTCGAGTAAAAAATTTTCTCTAAGTTAAAATAAATGTTTTATTAGGTTAAGAATGTGTCTATGTAATTTTCATTATGCTTGATGCACGAGGCGAACGAGTTGCTGCATGCCTCCGATGAAAAGTGATATGAAATTATTCACTATTTTTCATACAATTCAATTACGATTGACATATGTGAATGGAGAATTCAATTTTTCAAAATGATATGAGGTGGAATTGAAAAACCGTGCATAATAATATTTTTAAGCTAATACTCGAATTCGATATTATATATAACGAGGATGCATGGACTAATTAAATTATTGTATTAACTTGTCATTATACATAGTGTAATAAACTCCGTGACAATGAAAACGCACGAAATAATTTGCATGAGTACTTGGCCTTGAACGCCTAAATTATACCAGCCAAATCTATAAAGAGTTTGCAAGAGAGAGAGAGAGAGTGCGTGAACACTCCCCTCGTGTACATGATAATGAATATGGAAAACGGTGGTACGTTTCCCGCTAACCAATTTTGATTTATAGTTTGAATTTATTGATGAATTAAATCTAATATATTGGAATGAATATCACTATATGAGTTTTAATTCGCACACACGCAATAAATAATCTGACCCATGTGCAATCATGTACAATGTTTAAATACAATCTGCATATACATATATATTTATATATTGATAAAAATAGTTGTGGCATTTAAGTGCAAACTATTTACATTAGCCGTTTATTTATAAGTACTTTGGTATATAGTCATTACTCTCTTCCCCCTCTCTATCTCTCTCTCTCTCCCTCTCTCCCTCGCTTCCTTTCTTTTCTCTCCCTGTTTGATCTCATTGCTCCATAATTTTCCAATCTTTTCTCCATTCAATATGCTGAACTTACTGAGTTCATCATATAAGATCGTTCAATCGAATAAATTTATTGACAATTGCAACATATGAAGTATCCATTTTATATCATTGTTTCTTCCTCGTTTTTTTCTGTGTTTTTTTTTTCCATTTCATTTTTCTTGCAGACGACAAACGCAAAGATGACGTGGCTAATTGCAGTTCAACATCCGAGAATGTGTTGGAAAAGGGTGAAGTAGAGGCGACTAAAGAGGGCGAAAAGGAGAAAGGAAGTGACAATGAAAAAGAAATAGAGAATTATGATAATGAAAATCATAAAGAAAAAAATGGTGAAAACGGAAAAGATAAAGATGGCGAGCAGGAAGTTGTTTTTATTCAGGACATGGGTTTTACCGTCAAAATTGTTAGTCCCGGTGCGGAACCTTTTGATATTCAAGTATCAAGTATGGAACTGGTACAAGAAATTCATCAATTATTGATGGATCGTGAGGATACATGTCATCGTACGTGTTTTTCACTTCAACTTGATGGCAATACATTGGACAACTTTGCTGAACTGAAGAACATCGAGGGTCTGAAAGAAGGCTCTATAATTAAAGTTGTCGAAGAACCATATACAATGCGCGAAGCTCGCATTCACGTAAGACACGTTCGAGATCTTCTAAAATCTGTTGATCCAGCGGACGCGTACAATGGCGTAGAATGTAGTAGTCTATCATTTCTTAATGTTGTAACTAATGGTGACATTTTGGAGAAAAAAAAGAATCGAGGTGACGCAGTGGATTGTACACCGCCTGATTATATCATACCTGGATGTAAAGAACGACCGTTATTACCACTTCAACCTCAGGCTAAAGAACAAAAATGTCCACCATGTCTTAAGGTGAGTTATTTATTTTGAAAATAATAAAAAAAAAAAAACAAGTAAAGAATTCTAATAAAATTTAAGGAAAATAATAGAGCACTTTTTTTGCGCTTAAAATAAAAAAATTAAATGATTCAGGTGTTGACGACGTCGGGCTGGAATCCACCGCCAGGCCATAGAAAATTGCATGGTGACTTGATGTATCTGCAGGTAATAACATTGGAGGAGAAGCACTATTATGTGACTGCATGTGCACGTGGTTTCTTCGTGAATCAATCATCAAAGGAACTATTCAATCCAAAACCCGCGACACCAAGCCATTTATGTCACAGTTTAATTGAACTACTAAATCAATTGTCGCCGTCATTTAAACGTGGATTTGTAGCGATGCAACGGCGTAGAACACAGCGACATCCATTTGAAAGGGTTGCAACGCCTTATCAATTATATGCATGGAGTGCACCACAAACTGAGCACACAATCGATGCTATTCGCGCTGAAGACACTTTCTCTGCTAAATTGGGATATGAAGAACATATTCCGGGGCAAACCCGCGATTGGAATGAAGAGCTTCAAACAACTCGTGAATTGCCACGGAAAAATTTGCCGGAGAGATTGTTGCGTGAACGTGCCATATTCAAAGTACATAGTGATTTTGTCGCTGCTGCTACACGTGGTGCCGTTGCTGTTATTGACGGGAATGTGATGGCAATTAATCCTGGTGAAGAAGCCAAAATGCAAATGTTCATATGGAATAATATATTTTTCTCTCTCGGGTTCGACGTGCGAGATCATTATAAGGAACTTGGAGGTGATGCGGCGGCTTTTGTTGCACCGAGAAACGATCTTCAGGGCGTCCGCGTTTATGCTGCTGTTGATTTACCTGGTCTGTATACACTAGGAACTGTTGTTATTGATTATCGTGGATTCCGTGTGACTGCACAATCAATTATTCCGGGAATTCTTGAACGCGAGCAGGAACAATCAGTCGTTTATGGATCGATTGATTTTGGAAAAACTGTTTTAACTCATGAGAAATATCTAGAATTGCTCAATAAAGCTGGGCAGCAATTGAAAATTTTACCGCACAAAGTTATTAATGATGCAGGCGAAGAAATTGAATTGTGCAGTAGCGTTGAATGTAAAGGAATAATTGGTAATGACTCGCGTCATTATGTTCTTGATTTGTTACGAACATTTCCGCCAGATGTTAATTTTTTGAAATTGGATGGCGTTGAATTGAGCAAAGAGGCCCGCGCACTCGGTTTCCCTGTAGAGCACAAACATCGATTGGCGTGTTTGCGTCAAGAGCTCATTGATTCATTTGTTGAGGCACGTTATGTTCAATTTATCAAACATGCAGCCGTACATCTCCAAAAACTCACGTCTGCTAAATTAACGCAGCAGATAGATGTGAAATCTTCTACCGATAAAGATCCAAAAAAAACGAATTTGATAGAGATTGAAGATGGAATTCAAGTTGACAATGGTAATCAAGAAAAAGCAGAGAAACCGAAAGAAAATGAAAATAATAAGAATGGAACAGCGAAAGCTAAACTGGAGAGAAAAAAAGAAAGTGAGAACAGAATGATGTCGTCAGTGGTTGACAGCAATAAGGAAGATTCAAGTCCATCTAAAATCGAAGCTGAAGAGGCCAAGAAGATTGTTGAGAGCATTACTGACTCAATAACTGGTGGCGAAAAGCAGGAACTCGAAGAGAGTACAAAAGAAATAGTTCGTAGAGCGGCAGCAGCTGTAGGTAGCTTGCGTGAAGCTGAATTCGACGTAAAATTCAACCCCGATGTTTATTCACCAGGTGTTAATCACCCAGATCCAAATGGTGAAGCGTTAAGAAAACAACGTCAATTGGTGCGTGATGCTGCAGACTTTCTATTAACGGTACAATTGCCGACATTCATTCGTGAATGTCTAGATCACACAGCGGCAGCAATGGACGGCAATACGCTTGTCGAAGCACTCCATGGTCGCGGTATTAATGTCCGTTATTTAGGAAAGTTAGCGGCAATGCTTGCTGCTGTACCGCAATTGAAGTATCTCAATCGAATAGCTGTCTCTGAATTAATTTTGAGATCAGCTAAACATATTTTCACAATTTATATGCAAGGCACTGAACTTATGTGTCTTTCAGCAGCCGTGAGTCATTTTCTCAATTGTTTGTTGTCATCAGCACAACTTTCCCATCCTCAATTGAATCTCGAAGAACTTCAGAGCAAAACAGCCAAAAGACGTAATAAGAGAAAAGGCAGAACTAATGGGCCACAACAGTTTGATGTTGAATGGGCAAGTTTAACACCTAAACTGCTTTGGCAACAGATCAAAAACGATTTAAAGAGTTATTATGATTGGGAAACACCATCACCCGAATCTTTAGATACAACCATTGACTATTTTCATTTACAAAAAATATCATTGCTACGTGGATTTTGCGTTAAAACTGGTATACAAATACTTTTACGTGAATATAATTTTGAAAATAAGAATCGCGCGACATTTTTCGAAGAAGATATTTTAAATATTTTCCCAGTTGTCAAGCATATTAATCCACGTGCAAGTGATGCGTACAATTTTTATACGACTGGACAGAGCAAAATTCAACAGGGCTACTTGAAAGATGGTTACGAACTCATCAGCGAGGCATTAAATCTTCTGAATAATGTATATGGTGCAATGCATCCTGAAATCGCACAATGTTTACGAATGTTAGCACGACTAAATTATATCATGGGCGATCATGGTGAAGCATTAGCTGCACAACAAAAAGCTGTTCTAATGTCAGAACGTGTTAATGGCATTGATCACCCATATACAATTACTGAATATATCCATTTGGCATTGTATTCGTTTGCAAACGGTCAAGTTTCTGTCTCATTACGATTGTTGTATCGTGCTCGTTATTTAGCGTTACTTGTTTGTAGCGAAGATCATCCAGAGGTTGCGCTAATTGACAGTAATATATCATTGATCCTTCATGCAGTTGGTGAATACGAATTATCATTGCGTTTCCTTGAACATGCCCTGGCTCTCAATTTACGTTATCACGGTGCGCGTTCACTCAAAGTAGCTGTTTCTTATCATTTAGTTGCACGAACACAATCGTGCATGGGAGATTTTCGTGCTGCACTCAATAATGAAAAAGAAACTTATGCCATTTATAAACAACAATTGGGTGAAGAGCACGAGAAAACACGTGAGAGCAGCGATTGCCTCCGGCATTTAACGCAACAGGCGGTTGTTTTGCAGAAGAAAATGAATGAAATTTATACTGGAAAACCAGGTGTTAGTTTACCGCCAATACAAATTCAACCGCCAAGTATGGGATCGGTATTGGATATGCTCAATGTCATAAATGGAATATTGTTCGTTCAAATAAGTCAACAGGATATTGAAAATTTGAAAGCTGAAATTGAAAAACGGCAAAAAGAACAAGTACCTCAAATTGAAAATGAATCTTACAATAATGGTCTTTCTGAGAATGGTGAAGATTCTGCCAAATTAATCATGGCAAAGGAAAATATGATAATTAATGACATAGAATTGTCATCAGAAAAAACAGAATCCATAACAATGACGAGTTGAGTCCATGAAATTCACTTGCATAATTGTTAATCAACATCATAACCTAGTCCATTCATATTCTGTTGCATTCACTCATGTAGAGGTATAAAAATATAAAGGAACAAACAATGGAAAAAAAAAAAGGAACATTTGGGTGAACAGTTTTTTTTTTTTTTTCTTATGAATATATAACATACAATGTAATCGAAAATTCACAAAGACAGCAATTGTGATATTGATTCAAAATATTGCCTCATAGAAATATGACGAATGTTCAGTTGTTACCGTTATAATTAAATATGGCAAGCATAATTAAGATTGTTTTCTTCGTTTCATAGCATTCATTGATCGCGTGAAAATTGTTGTACTTTTTATTGGTTGTAATTGACTGATGGTGGTGATGATGATAATACTAATGATAATGATAATCATCATGATAATAATTATGATGATTGAATAATAATAATGATGATAATGATGATGTGCTCGTGGACCTAAATATATAAGGCGACCATCGAAGCCAAAGACTAGCACCGCAGTATAAACCATGATATAATTAATTGAGCGCGCCACTATTATGATTTATCTTATTTACAACGAAAAATCCATTGCTGATGGACAGAATGAAAAGAATATATGCCATTCACATATACAAACACAATCACGCATGGAGTCATTCAATTTGTAAATAAATCCACGAAAATGAGGAAACTTTTGTGCTTCATGAGTAATCGATTGAAAATAAAATTCAGGGATACAGAAATTTGGATTGCTTGCGATTTCAGGTGCGATATACCGATAATTACTCCTAACATTGGAACAATGTTTTTTCACTTTGTTTTTTTCATCATAATTTGTAATAATGATGTTCATTGTATGATTTATCCCGAATGAAAAGATTATCGCACATTTTATTCCCAATATCAAGATAATTATCTAAATATAACGACATTATTGAACAATTCGAGTCAATGATATCAATCACCGAAATCAAGTGTTCAATTTTCAAAGAATGATTGGTGCAAGATGATTGCGACAAGTAAAATATATAATTAACAAACACATTACATAATTATCGTTCGCTGGCGATATGGGTCTGTGCTTAACGCTTCATACCTACGATAAAAATTCGATTTTCGCTGTAGGGACAATTACATTTCACCAACACAGCTATAGCAATCAAATATATTTCGTCCAAAGTTGATAGAAATGTTAGGGTGTGTCATCGAACTGTGTTGACCATTCATATTCGCATTATGTCATGCAGCTCTCGGATGAAAAATTCTGTGGCATCATTATCACGATAGAAGACTAGAAATTATGTCTTTCACGAAAACACGTGACTAAACGACTGGTGTTTGGGTGATCATTATGATCGATATCACGGGAATGTGAAACGCAAAGCAAATTAATTGTAGTCAGCCCTCAACAGATGCTTATATACAAGACAATTATGACGAAACGATAATTAAAATCGATGAATAGTTGGCTCCATAGATTACATACGTTGCCATTTACATTATACAATTTTTTTTCTATTGGAACGAACAAATACAATTATCCAATGCTCAAATTCATCTGGTGTTATTTTTATCAGTAAATATTCATAGATCATTGTTTATTAGGAATGGACGAACATTTAAGGTGCACGTGACCTTTATATTACATATGTTTCAATGAAGTTGTATAATAGAAAAGATGAAATAAAAAAAAAAATTAGACGCTAAGAAGTAGAAAAAAAGGAAAAGTCAGAGATGCGTATGATTCACTTATAATTATTTGTTATCTTGACATTTGGTAGAGAAAAAAGAAAAAATAGAACATAGACAAGAAAACCTTGAGTGAAATAATACTTTTTTTATGAAATAAAATTGAGTAAGACAACAATCAAATTTTACTTTCATCTCTTGTCATATTAAAATTTTTTTTTTTTTTGCCGGTAACAATCAAAATTTACTTTCCCCGTCGCTGCATGTATTTTCGAATATCAAATTTATTTATTAAATACTGTTTGAATGTGTCTAAAGCATTTTTACCGCCACAACCACTCTGGTAGATCATACAAATTTTTATCTGCTCACTTGGTCGAATACATTCTATTTGGTTTGCGTCAATGTTTAACTTCCCTATCAGTAAATTCAACTTTAAATACGGTTTATTACTATTCTGCATATGAGTAGTTACTGAACATTCAGTTGTACAATCGATCCCCTTTTCTTTCATTTCGTCACCCACTTTGATGCAGATTTTTTTTGATTCATTTTGTTCTTGCATTGCCATACGACGCTTTCGTCTTGCATGAGACCATGTATCTTCTTTAGCACATAGTTCAAATGTCCATTTATCAAACGCTTGATATCCCAATTTCAATTCCTTGATTTCCATCTGTAATGGTGTAAAATTTGATCGTTATGAGTCACGGGAGAATGAAATATTAACTATTTCAATTAATAGAGCGTGATATTACTTGTAATTCATGGATCCAGCGTTTCAATTGTATTATTACATCATCAACAGTTGGAAATTTTTCTGTTAATGGAACGACAATTTCAGAAGCATTTCTTTTTGATTTGTTCTGATTTGCATGACATTTTTGAGTTCTTATAACCGGCGCATTAGCAAGATCGAGTTGATTCTTTGGAAGAAAACACCAAGCCAGTCCCCAGCGTTTTGTATGTCCCTGACAAAACTCTGTCCACGTTGAATTTTCAATATTTCTACGTTTCAATTCTGTTTGACATCGCAGTAAATTACTCTTCAATCCTATCATAGACGTATAAATCATAACTTTGTTTGCTAATTCTATACTTTCGTCAATCATGCGATTTACAAACGAATATTCTCCACCACTAACAGCCAACTCTGTTTCACTGCCAGTTCTTGCATTTCTTGGTGGTGAACTTTTCTCAACTTTATCATATTTATCAAGATCGAAAAATGGTGGATTACACATTGTAAAAGAATAAGTATCATCATCTGTTACTATTTCTTTCAAGATGAATTTTTCATTAACTGGTATAACTGAAAATTAGTAAATTTGCAATATTGAATTTTGCATGTTGTAAAATACTTATCCATTACGATAATCGTTGTACAAACTTGAATTGCAAATACCATTTATTATTCGATCTAAATTATTAAGCCGTACATTCTCTGCTGCTGATATAACGCTTGAAGGGTCTATATCTGTGGCGGTCATTTTCCAGCCATTCATTTTCGCGCACAACAATGGATATATACAAATAGATCCAGTGCCTATGGAATTACAGTGTTTGTTTATTGGTCAAAAACCTCTATACTTATTCTCAGTGTAATCAAATGTATGAATAATAAAAATAATAATTCCATAATTACCAATATCTAGGCCACTAATTTCATTCGTCCCGGCGTATTTCATTAAATCTTCTATCCATAGAATATAATTCAATCGCAATGGCAATGCAGGAATTAACTTATTCCGCGGAATTTGTACTTCGAGGTCGAAGTCATGTTTCAATAATGTTTTAGCGAGAACACGTAGACTCTCTTCATTTTTGAAATTGAACCGCAATTTTCCTACAAGATCCTGTACATGTTTTCGAGCATGAGTTTGAACATTTGTTATGGTTGAAATATGTCAGAAAATATACTTACAATGAGAACATGCCGCTGAAATTCCGGATAAATAGCAGCTAGATCTTTGAATTCCGGTGGCGTTTTATATTTATTACGTGGATGCATGAATTTTCTTAATGCCATTTTTTTCATATCATATATCTCAACATCATTCGCATACAGTCGATATGTTAATGAACATTATCATTTCCAGCGTGGTTAAATATGATACTATTGGATACTGTCAGACTAATCACTACGTACACCCAAACTGTGGTTATATTCTCTCATCCATGTCGTTAAATAGAAATACACTGCATTTCTATACTCCATGTGTATATCAATCAGTGTCATTTAACTTGTTTAGTATTTCTATTGTGGAATTAAAGAAACAAATTACTGACAATCGCGCACTGAGTGGTAGTAAACAAACACAGGAAAATCCTTATTGTCCTTGTACGAAAAAACCAGCCCGATGACATGTCATGTAAACAGCAAGAAGCATGGAATATACCAAAAATTAGAAGATCGAACGTTAGAACATCAAGCCACTTTTTCTCCACGTAGTTTGTAATTTTTCCCTATAGGCTGCGCTGTTTTTAATCTCTTATATACTACTGGCAAACATGCACCTCTCATGGATAATATGATCAATTATATTGTTATTTAGTTTATGGTATATACCGGTGAAACGTATCTATATACATATATTACTTTTGCTGCGTCAATGCAGATAATACAATTCAATACGTGTAATATATATATATAGCTTCGGCAAGTGACGTCGCGAACAGAAGCACAAAGGTAACAACCACTTTCTTATTATTAGATGGAAAATACAATAACAATCCTTCCGTATCATTTCTATTTCGCTCAAAAAATCCATAATCAACGTTGTTTTCTCTAACTTATCATGTTTTCATACACATTTCTCACGAACATTAATTTCCAGGCTGCATTGAGAGTGTACAATTATGGGTGATCATCTACCATTCCGTGTGGAATATGCGAAAACCGGCAGAGCATCATGTAAAGCATGCAAAAGTTCAATTGCAAAAGATTCATTGAGACTTGCCAAGATTATTCAGGTAAATTAATGTTAACAGTAATCATGATTGGAAAAATGTACAATAATAGTGCTGTCATGCATCGAACTCAGCCAAAAAGACGCAGGTATAGCAGACAAAGGAATTATGGCGTCTTAGTCAAGAGAAACTTTATTTTCATTTTTGAAAGCCTACCGTTCCGAAACGATGGTTGATGTTGAGATAATCGTACTTATATTGTATGAGTTGACGCGTCAACTTTTTTCATATACGAAAAGTATCAAAGAGGATTGATTATGTATGAAAAAGATTTAAACGTCTGCTGAGTTTGGGTTCCTTTTACTATCCAAAAATTCACATGTTCTTTCATTATTTTTAGAGTCCCTTCCATGATGGAGTTATGACAAATTGGTTCCATCCTGATTGTTTTTTCATGAAAGCGAATCCACAGACAATCGGTGACATTGGCAATTTCGATAATATCCGTTGGGATGATCAGCAAATGATCAAACAGAAAGTTGGTGCGTTTATGAAAGTAACTGAATGGTAAATATTAAAGGGTTATTCAATGACGAAATATTTTGTTTTCATGTCTAGAAGGTGGAAGTAGTGCAGCTGCAGAAACCGGTGGCAAAGGCCGCAAACGGGCGAGTTCCACCGCGTTCAAAGATTACACCATTCAATATGCTAAATCCAACAGGTCCATATGTTTGGGGTGTGAGGCTCCTATTTTGAAAGACCAAGTTCGTATTTCAAAGAAAGATTACGACAGTGAAAAAGGCGCAAAATTTGGTGGAATTGATCGTTGGCACCATACAGAATGTTTCGCAAAAATGCGCGATGATTATCAATTTTTCGCTGCGGCAGATTGTCTTCCTGGATTCAAAACTCTCCGCAAAGAGGACAAAGCGAATTTACAAAAATTGTTGCCAGAGGTGAAAAATGCAGCACTTCCACCTCCAGCCAAGAAGATTAAAACGGAAATAGTCGATGCGAAAGAGGACGAACTGATGAAAACACAAAATAAGAAAATGTACAAATTGAGAGATCAATTGAGTGCATTGAATAAAAAAGAATTGATTTCGCTTCTAAATAAAAATCAACAATACGTTCCGCAAGGTGAATCAAATTTATTGGATGTGCTTTGTGATGTCATGGTATTCGGTGCATTATCGTGTTGTCCAAAATGCTCAGGACAATTGAAATTTCAGTCTGGAATTGGTTACAAATGTCAAGGTGATTTGACCGAGTGGACAAAATGTGAAGAAATCATAGCAAATCCAACGCGTACGAAGTTTCTCGTTCCATCAGAGTTCAAAGAACGTTATGAGTTCCTCAATCAATACAAATCCAAAATAGAACAAAGAATATTCAAAATGAACATACCTTCACAAGAGGCATCAACATCTTTCGTTAAGAAAGAAGACGCAACTGATGGTCCAAAAGTTAATCGTGGGCCATTGCCATTACGTGGAATGCAGTTTGTTATAGTCGGCAGAACTGTGAAGAGTAAGGATACGCTCAAGACAGAAATTATGCAGCTTGGTGGTACCGTTTCAAATAAAGTTCATGAACATGTGGCAGCTGTCATCGCTAATGAGAATGCAATAAAAAGAAGCAGTACTGCTATTGAAGATGCGCGTAAATGGGACATTCAAGTAGTTTCTGAAGATTTCGTTGATGAGGCAAAAGATTTCAAAGACACGCCAATTTCACTGATAAGTAAAAAGAATATTTGCGATTGGGGTGGTGATCCCAGTGCACGTATCACAGTAAGTATGCAGAAATCGTCATCGCGCGGCAAAAGTATGTATGAAAAGTCATCAGGAAGTAAACTTAAATTGCAAGTGAAGGGCGGCGGTGCTGTAGATCCTGACAGTGGATTAGAGGATGTCGCACATGTTTATCAAAGCGGTGACAATAAATATACTGTGACACTTGGTGTCACCGACATTCAAGCAAAAAAAAATAGTTTCTATAAATTGCAAATTCTCAAACATGACAAGCAGAAGCAATTTTGGTTGTTCAGGAGTTGGGGAAGAATTGGTACAACTATCGGCGGGAACAAATTAGAGAGTTTCAACTTAGAGGAGTGTATCGATAGATTTGAGGAACTGTATAAAGAGAAGACCGGTAACAGTTGGCGCAGCAGAACAAAATTTGTGAAAATACCGCATATGATGTATCCCTTGGACATTGATGATGGCTTGGATGATGCAAATATTGGTAATATGCAATCAGATATTGAGAGCAATTTGAAGAAGCCCGTTCAAGATCTATTATCACTTATATTTGATGTCCAGATGATGAAGAAAGTCATGACCGAATATGAAATCGATACCGAGAAAATGCCACTAGGAAAATTATCGAAGAAACAATTGCAACAAGCTTATGCAGTGTTGACTGAACTTCAACAAATTATTCAACGTGATAGTCCCGAGCGAATGTTGCTTGTTGATGCATCAAATAGATTTTATACTTTGGTACCACACAACTTTGGCATAGCTGATCCGCCGATATTAGACAATGAAAATGTTATAAAAGCCAAATGTGAAATGCTCGATGCATTGATTGAAATGGAAATTGCATACAATCTTCTTAATGTTCCGACAGATAAAGAGAAGAACCCATTGGACACCCACTATGAACAGCTCAAGACTGAGATCGATGTTCTCGATAAATCCAGTGACGAATTCAGACTCGTTCAACAATATACGAAGAATACTCACGGTGCGACACATGCTCATTATGAGTTGGAGATTGACGATGTGTTCGTTATTAAACGGCGCGGTGAAGAAGAACGATTTAAACCATTCAAGAAGTTGCCGAATCGAAAATTACTGTGGCACGGATCAAGAACGACCAATTATGCAGGTATATTGTCACAGGGTCTACGAATTGCACCGCCCGAAGCGCCCGTTACTGGTTATATGTTCGGCAAAGGTATTTACTTTGCTGATATGGTGTCTAAATCAGCCAACTATTGTGCGACCAGTTATACCAATTCCACTGGTCTACTGTTACTATGTGAAGTGGCTTGTGGTAAAATGTATGAACGTACAAAAGCTGATTACATTGAAAAATTACCAAAGGGTTATCATTCAACATTGGGTATGGGCAGATCTCATCCTGATCCAGCACAATCGTTGCTGACGAAAGATAAGGTTGAAATACCGTACGGTCCACCAGTAACACGACCAAACGAATACGACTACAATCTTTTATACAATGAATATATTGTTTACGATGTTGCTCAAGTGAAAGCGCAATATCTTGTGCGTATGAAATTTAATTACAAATTTTAATGTTGATAATTTGAAAAACTACGTTTACATTGGGTTTTAACATCCATTTTTTCCTTTTGATTTATTTGTCCGTTTTCTTCATTTATTTTGCATTTATTCATTAAGGAGCCAGATTAATATTTATGATTATAATTAATAAACTACCTCATTCAGTCAACAATTTCCAATTTTTGATTGTTCAATATATTAAGTCACTTTACATTTATTATTTATCAGCTTATCCTTGTATGAAAATATATATTAAGTTTTATTTTCATCATTCTTCTCGTTGTTGTTGAAGAGTTGTCCTTGATCATTTGCGATGTGAAGGAAAACTAAGTTTTTTCGATTCCAAATATTACGTAATTCTGGACTGAAATACTTTTGTCCCATGAACTTAATGTACACGCATATATTTTGTAATAAATAAATACATTGAATCAAACTGAAATGTGTACTATTGATCAAACATTTGTGTTCCTATGTCCGTCAATGCTTGTTGATTTTTACTACATTGAATTGGAGTTTGGAAGTGGTGTAATAATTTGTATTTTACAATAAATTTTGTTTCAAAATGCCACCGAAGAAAAAGAAAGGCAAGGGATCGAAATTAGCTCGAATGAGTGAAGATGAGAAGCAACGATATCTTCAACATCGCATTGAAATTGAATTAGAAGCGAAAAGACGTAAACAGCAATTGATTGCAGCATTCACGAAAAATAAATTAAAACGTGAGGAAGCATTTGCCCGTCTTAATATTGCAAAAATTAATGAACAATGGCGCTTTCAACTACGCAAAATTAAGTGCAAAGAATTGCACGAAAATTTGGAATATTTGTGGAAATATTTTGATACGGCATTGAAAGCAAAAAATACTGTAATTGATCTATTGTACGAAAAATTGAATACTGCTGATATTGATCATCGAAAATTGCAAGCGAGTCATATCAAAATGATGGATAAATTCATAAATAATTATCGAACGAGACTCGATAAATTGCATCAATCTTATGTGAAGTCAATAATGAAAATAAAAATTGAAGAGTTGAGTGATATGAACCGTACGAAAATGGCATTATATGGAACATGCGAACATCTTGGGGTTGTCACATATGCACAAACTATTTTTATCGAGGATAAATTAATGAAAACAAAAATAAGGAATGCAATAAATACAAATACTATAGAGTATTCTGTAAGTAATGCTTCTCAATTATATTTGTATTAATTTAATTTCCCCAATATAAATTTCGAATTAATGTAATTCCAGAAAGAAGAAGATAAAGCGTATATTGAAAATGAAGTTGGTGGTAAAATCAATAGTCTACGGTCGATCTTGAGAAAGATTATAGCTGACTATCAGGGCGAAACCAAAGATAAGAGAAAGCATTATGACAGTTTAGTACAGCAAGATATAGCTCATCAGGATGAAATATCATGTTTTCCTGGAATGCAATTGAAACTCATTCACACAATCGAGTCACTGAAGTATCGCGAAGACATTCTGATGCTGACGCAGAAAAATACTGTATCTCAATTGGAAAATCAAATTGAAATAACAAATAAAAAAATTCATGGGTTAAGGCAACATATAAATATAAGCCAAACAATGAATGAAATTCATCTGAAAAAACAAACAATTATTAGTAATAACATTAAGGAACATTTGCGAGAATTGAAACAAAAAAGCATTATATTAATGCAGCTTATGAAGGTGTGTTCAAGTGTCGAACGATTATTATCAATTACTGATGAATGCGGTATTTATTGTAGCGAAAATTCGACCAAAAAAAACATCTTTTGTGCGATAAATCCATATGATAAATTAGAAAAATTTTGGCAACAATACAATTATATACAAACCGAAAATATTTTTATAAAAACTGATCAGAATCAATTGATAATCGAGAATAATAAACTGCGTGATTGCTTACGATCTTATCTAATTGCTATTGCTCAAGTACCAAATGCGAAATCACCAGATTATAATTTGAAATGAACGAAGAAATACAGGTTAATACATGAAGCATCAGTGCAATCAGATTAGTAAAAAAACATATCAATTTCGTGAAAGGTATGATGTTGTGATAATCAATCATGATTACTTATTGATGAATGATATTGAGAAAATCATTATTAGTGTCAGACATACATATAAATATTTGTATACGTTTATTCGAATGAAATTTGATTACAATACATCTCAGGTCATTGTCGAAATTATTCATTGAAGTATGATATTATCGATGAGTAAAAATTCCTCCACCAATTGTCAGATATTTATATGGTCTCGCTCGTGTTCTTCCTTTGACTGTGTGAAAAAATATTCGTTCACGTGGCAAAATGTTCTCAGTCTCTAAATAAATATCGAAACACGCACGCAGTCGTTGTAGTTGAACTGAGAGCGTAGGTGGACGTTCCCACATTACATTTGTTTCTCTTTCAATGTCTCGAATTACATCGATTGAAGTTGGATTTGGATTAATAGTCACAATAGTAAATATTGGCAAAACTTTTGGATAATCGGCTTTAATAGTGATATGAGCGACAAGTTCACCTATGGGGGAAAATTGGAATAAATGTTAATTTCAAACGACAACTGATAAATAATCTCCATTTAAATTTCAATAATTAATAAACTTACTGGTGCCCCGACGTAAAACTACTTGATAAAAAATATCTTCAGCTGAGACCATACCACTTTTGCATATATCTCGTACCGTGCCTTTATTCTCATAATAACTGTCCCACGAAATTTTCGTAAAACTCATAACACTTGTAGCGATTTTTCGTGGAATCGAATCAATATTTCCACTAAAATTTGGAATATTTCCAGACTCAAGTGAACGTATTTCACTGCAAAGATCTATACGTGCTTTAACACGACGTTTTATTTCTTTTAATACGCTTTCCACATCATTTTGGGTGAGTTTTTTACGAGTCTCACTGTGATCAGTTGAAGTAGCGGACGGTATAAAATGCAATCCACACATTGTTTGTGCCCATCGATATGGAACACCAAGACCAAGTGATAAAAATGATCCTAAATTGTGTCGCACAAGTTGATAGTGATTGGCTGGATTCGGACTCTCCAAGCCATTATCATTTGGATACAATTCACGTAAAATTGAATCGGAAATAAGCATTTCACCCGCTGTTGATAGTCCAATTTGATTTGCATTCAAGTTAGATTCGACTGTTACCACTTTCAGTACAGTCAAATACGTAAATGTTAATATTAATTTCGTATCAAGTTTGATCGTCATAACAATTTGTACACGAAGAGGGGATTTTTGAAGAATACGCAGTTTCTTCTCCTCATCTCTAGCTTCACGAGTCAATCGATGATGTCGTTTTTTATGCACGGGAATGTCTTCAGGTAAATTCTCTTGTGTATCCTGTTCTGAATCCGAATCCTGAACACCTGCTTGATTATTCATTCGTTTCGCTTCATCCTCATCGCCCTCAACACTGACATTCAATGTTGAATCATAAGCATCGCGATATGCAGTTGCTTTAGCATAGAGAACATATAAAGGTGACGCCAGTAGACCAGCTTTTTGATGCTCTTTGTGAATTTCATCTAGCGGTAATCCAAGACAATCCTGCAATGGTTTGCTTGCTTCCAATATCGAACGCAACTGTGGTGTCAAACTATCCAAACGTAATTGTTTTTTTTCTATATTCTGGGCAATGCACTTTTTCCCTTCAGATAATTCATCACAGAGTGCAGATAATTGTTTTCTCTGGGTCAATTCCCATTCTAATCGGGCTAGACGTAGTTGATGAGAATCTTTTTGTGTTACTTCTGGTCGGGATACACTTTCAGGTGCTCCTTCATAAAATTCTTTCTCGGATACCAATTCTATCGACTCGTCTTTCGATCTACATGTAGTACAAACAGCGATGAAATCATATTTTTCTTTCATATGGTATATATAAATTACAAAATAACATTTTCAGATGAATAAAAAGTTAGCTTACTTGAACTGTAAACATTTGACCACTTCTTTTTTCAAATGCATAACCTCGTACAATAAGTTTTGTAAATGAAGATGTCGACTATCAACACAACTTTTTGCAGCTGTGAGCGAATCTCGCGCGAATTTCGTACGAAACTTCTCCATTCTGTTCAGTTTCTTTAACTTGATAAATGTTAACGCAGTTTGAACTTGAAGTTCGCGTATTTCATCTTTTGCCTGCAATAATATAATTCATTAATGATAATAATAATAGTAGTATATTGTACGCATATTATTGATGAATGTGGTTATGTATATAACATTTATTGATTTTATTATCGTTAATATTCAATCATATTCAAAGATACCAACATTTGGATCATCGCTGGTCTTCAAATGTGCAATTTTTATCATGGAACTTCTTATTGTATCACAAGTTGAGAGAAACAATTCAGAATCTTGAACAGGTAAACGTGCTGTTGCTTCTTCTTCTTCGAATGCAATTATAGTCTGTAATGGGATGCTTCAATTAAAAAAGGGCTCGAAAAACACATTTATGTATAGACGAAGACATAACGATTGAACGATTTTGAACCTTGTACATATCAGTATCTTTATTAATAATTGATATATTTGTTGTTGAACCAACGCTGCTGATGGATTTCCTCCTTTTTCTGGTCCCCTCTGTATCACTTTCCTTTCCCATTATTGATTATGATTTACGTGATTATGTTATTGAGTCAATTTTAATGATATATATATATTTAATTGTGATAAATGAATTATTCAACCAATGCCTAAATGTGGAATTTCTGTTGATAAGTGAGGTTATATTTCAACGCGCTAAACTATATACACACATATATATATACATTATACACGTATTTTATGTGATCTTGTCTGAATCTCGAACTTTGAGGTTAGGTTGTCCAGATAATACATAACAAAACTATATACATTGTAAACGGTCCGTACCAAACTGTACTTTGTCAAGGTATAGTTGTATCAGAGATGAGTAGACTCTACTCATCTCTGGTTGTATAGCTAAATTCGACTGGGTTTTCATGTCAGCGCTTTTTTCTGCACAAGAATCTCAAAGCATGTAACAAGCTATACGCTCATTCTTAGCGTCTATGAAACTGCACCTTTCACGTACTGCTGATCAAAATTGGTTTTTTTTTCGCAAACAAAATTTTCGTCCTGTGAACCACTGTTCGAAGGATTAGGGAAGATAAAATAAAAAAATTGACCCCGACGTAATTCAAACACACAACCTTCTGAACTGTTTTTCTTTTAAAGTTCATTTATTCAATAGATAATATGGCGTAAACATTTTTTACAGAAAATACAATAATAACAATATGTTAAATTATTTATAGCCCAAATGAACTTATAGAAAGGCTTCACCGTTTCAATTCATAATTACATACTTGGCTGAACACTCCTCAGCATTCCATACGTACACACTTTATCGTACAGATACATACTATTATACAACGAATTGCATTTTTTTTTATTAGCTCATCTTCAGATTTAGCGAGCAAACTGATTCGTGAAGAATATTGTTCTCTTAGTGCGGCTCAATACCAAGGGAGAGAAACCAATGACAGTCGCTATATTGGTCTAAAGAGAAACAATATGAGAGACGGGGAAAGAAACTAATATATTACTTTCGTTGATAGATAGTTGCTTGGGGGATACAAGCAACTTCATCAGCTCGTGTGTGTTGTTTTTTATTTATTTATTTATTTATTTATCTGTTTTTTTTTTCCTTCTCTGATATTATTCTCCCCTTTCGGTGTTGAGTCGTATTTAGAGATTGACGATGTCTACAGCATCATCGTCTAGTCACTTATGATATATATTTTTAAGTTATTTTTTATATCAATTTTTAAGATAGCGTACTCGCGCATCTTATTATGTTTAGAATTAGGGTACGTTACGTAAGTATACTCTATGTTTTTCATGACTAGAATGGCGACACCGCCGCCACGGGCGTGAACTTTGTTTCTGTCTGCACGAATAATCTCAAATCAAGGAATGGTGATTTTATGCGCCTCGTTGAGTTTTGTCTCTGATAGTAATAAGATATCCAAGTCCTTGTCAATCAGGAGTTGGGTTACATCAATTCTTTTTTTTAGTGGACGCAAGCGAGTTTGTGTTAACGGCTGCTATTTTTAGTTGCTTGATTTGTTTAGCCATTATATTTCCATTATATTTAATTCGGCAATCATGTTATCAATCTCCGTGTGTAATTCGTTTCTTAGATTTTGAATCATTGTTGCCACACAGTTCAAGATGTTGTTCTTGAAGTGAAATAGTCATGGTGGTGGTAGTTGTGGTTGTTGAGAATCGTGGTCTTGCAACGGCGGCGAGGGACCTTGGTAGCATGGCATTGGTCTGCCAGGTGCTGGCTGATTGTGATACGGCAAATTTGGTGCATCGTTCCTAGTCGCTCTTGCATATGAAATGCCAGGGTTTGGGGTTCTGCTGGGTTTTCGCAAATTGTTTTTGTTGTTGCTAACTTTTTCTGTTGCGGCTTTCATCTTGTTCACTACATTAAGAGCAATTTTTGTAAAACAGACAGCCTTTGTAGTTCGCTGGGTGTCCTTGTTGATTGCAGTTGATGCATTTCAATTTGTCTTTCGAACACTCCGAGGTTATGGTGCACTTACCTGGCTCGTGGTTGTTTCCGCACTTCACGCATCTATAGAGTAAATTACAATTAGTGCTTGCGTGACCGAATCTTTGACATTTACGGCATTGGAAAAGTTTTTGTTTACGCAGCGGCTCCCAACGGGTTGTTTGGTGGGCTATTTGCGTTATCTACGTTAGCTCTCGTATTTTGTAAGAGCTGTCGATTTGGATGATGAAGTATGGTTGTTCATCGTTTTTTCTGAAGCGTGCCGGAATTACCTTTTTGATAAGGTTAGGGTCCTTCTTCCTGTTCAGCTCTCTCTCAATGTCGCCGGCGTCAAAACCGCCCTTAATGTTTTTCAGCACCATGGATTTTGGTCTGAGGTGTCTCAGAATATGTGTGGAATAAAAAATATTATTTTCTGTTAACATTAATTTTATTTGTTGGTGCGTACTCACGTTCGTTGTAGCTATTGTCATGTCTGATCTAGCATGTGGTTGATTGAGGCGGAATGCGCTGTCATCTATGTTGATAGATTTAATACTTGCTATTAGATTTTTAATTGAGGTACTTGCTGTGGCTGCGTGGATTGATATCATCACTCTTTTTGTCCTAGGGGTCTAGTCCTCTATCGTTTCGTCCTCTGTGTTTCCAGGGGTGTTGAGTGGGCTGTAGGTATTGTTCGTGGGCGTAATTGCTGCCTCATTTTCCGTTGGAGGATGTTAACTTGTTTTCCGAGACGGTTGTCAGTCGCCCGTAATTGTTTTTTTATCGTGGATAGACTTTTGTTCGCGGCTTACCTCTTGTCAGTGTGGGCGAGTTATATTGAAATTAGGTTGCAGTTTATTCCTATTTGTCTTGATTCCAGAATCTTTCAAGAACAATTTGTATTCAGCATCGAAGCGATCTGTCGACGTCAATTTTTTACTTCTATATGAGTCATCCGATGTGGACGCTGGGTCAATTTTACGTTTTTTCGTGCCATTTTCGCTGTTTCCACCGAGTGGCGACCGCATGTTTTCAGGTTAATCCCAGAGGGCCTCCGTTATTTTATGCACAACTCTTGAAATAATTGCCAAGAGTTGGCAATTAATATATGAAAATGACGGTGGCAGCAAGCCCGTCTTAATCGTGTACTTTTTTATGCAAAAAACTATGCTTACATGCATAAAAAGATGTATTTGACCCCGACGTGATTCGAACACGCAACCTTCTGATCTGGAGTCAGACGCGCTAGCCGTTGCGCCACGGAGTCATATATCCAATAACGTTAAATTTTTAGTATTAAAATAGAAATTGGCGCAAAGTAGATGAAAAAATGAATTTAATTGTAAATGACAGGGGAAAGGGCGTAAAAAAAAAACATCACCACTTTTGTTGATGATGCATGCGTTTGAAAAGCATGTGTGAATGGGTGGAAATTTATCTCCTGATTAATTATGATTTGGCTTATCGAATTACTCGTATAAATTTAAACATGGATAATAATGAATATATGAAAAAAGAGGGAGAATTTGATGGTAACTTTGTTTGAAAAACGAGAGTGGACTTTTCGACTATGCAGTGTTAATGCATACAACAGTGTGCAATACGATACATACAAGGTTGCGCCATTTCATATGTATATGCTATTGATAAGTTATTTTTCTTGAGAATAAGAAATATAAAAAAATAATCTCACATTGATATATAAATCACGTCACCGGAATTCATTGTTTAGTGTAGTAGTTGCAGTGCAATATGGCGCATACTTTCAATGATAAAGAGTGCAGTGCATTTGAAAATGAAATTATTGAAGCTTCTGGTATGATTTGTGTGCAAATGAATTATTTATAATGTTAACCGAATGAGAATTTGTGCAAAATTAAATCCAAATTTCATCAGCTGGCGCTCTCGAAACCATTTTAATCGCTAAAATTCTTGCAATTCAAAAATTACTGAACTAATATCAATTGTTAATAATTCAGCAGCATAAAATCAAGACATTATCAACAGAAACAAACATATGTTCGTTCCTGAAATATTCTTTGATTTTTCCAATGTGGCACATAGCGAAAATGACAGAGGAACGAAGAAAAAAAAATATAATAATAATTACTTTACGATAAGTCGCGGTAAAGTCACGTGATTTGCAATTGGAACGTTTTCAAAGATAAAGAAACAATTGAACGTCATGTATATGCGATAACAATTTATTGGTCGCGTCGCACCGTGACCATTGAATAACAGCAGATAGAATCATTCAATGATAGTAAACGTAAATAAAGTAATTCATTCTGCAGTCTATATGCAACTAATGATTTGTGGCCTTGACTTGATGAAACAGGTGTCCACTACATAAAATCGTACATTAAACAAATGTAAATGTTATCCCTGTATGAATGAATTTATTTGAATTATTTCAGCTGGTTTTGGTATCAGGCATTGGCAATCTGTGTTACTTTTTTTTGGTATCACAACTGCCTATTCACATCGTTTGTGTTTATCTCTCGCAATCGTAGCAATTGAAGATGAAAATCCAGTAAGCCCATTTGCAATTTAAATCACAAATTCAATTTCAACCTGGAATGTATTGATTTTCAATTTTTATGTTCATAGAATGGTGCATTGAATCACGGATATGATAATATCGTTCTTAGTTCATTTTTTTGGGGCTATACGCTTATGCAAGTGCCATCTGGTTATTTAGCTAAAACGATAAGTGCAAAATTGGTATTGGGCCTTGGTGTATGTATAAGCGGATTGGCAACTCTGATTGTGCCTCTTGCAAATGATTTGGGCGATTGGCGGGCAATATGTGCATGTAGAGTCATCACGGGACTCAGCCAAGCCTGTCTTCTTCCTTGCGTACACACGCTACTATCCAAATGGGTACCTCCAAGTGAGCGTGGACGTCTCGGTATGATTATCACCGCCAATTTCTAATGATGGATGATAAATATAAAAAGTGAACAAATCAAACAATTGCAATTGATATAATTGTTCAAATTTTATTTTACTTGTCCTTTTATTCAATTTTCTATTCTTTTTTTCCGCTATTCATTTTCTATTAGGTAGTTTTGCTTATTCCGGTGCACAGTTTGGTACTGTGGTAACTTATCCAATATCCGGTGGACTTATTGCCATAGCTGGTTGGCGAAGTACATTTTATTTTTTTGGCGGTGCCGCAATTATTTGGTCCTGTTTATTCTTTATATTCGGCGCTGATTCACCCATGGCATCTAGTGAAAGAGCAATTTGTGTTATTGGGAAGAATGAAAAAAAATATATTGAGAGCAGTCTTGGAGTGTCTGGCACGACATCAAAGGTGAGTCACCATTAATTTTGTTATGCATGTATGCATGTATGCAAAAGTGTGGAAAATAGCAATGGGAATTTCTGCGTTGACAATGAAATTCATCGAGTGCACATTATGTAATATCTTTTAGAGCTCCATGATAATAATGTCAATTGCACGCAAGTCCAGAATATTCTTATACTTCCGCAATGTTGTTAACCGGGACTTTAAAGTATTGCAGACTCAATACACATACATATACGTTTTTTTATAGATGTAGAGAAAACATATGAAGACCTTGGGGAAAGAAAAAATTTCGCGATAGCCATTCACCTATTGAGCATTAATTAATATATGATTGAATGCCACCATTCTATGTTATTATATACGTTATAATATGTATTTTTATTATAAATCATTAATGGTTTTCAGACAAGTGGAAAAACCCCGTGGAAATGTATTTTGACGTCAATGCCATTCTGGGCACTTGCAATTGCTCATTGTGGACAAAATTGGGGCTTTTGGATGCTTCTAACGAAATTACCAGCGTATATGGCACGTGTTTTAGAATTTCCTTACAGTGAGGTAAATAATACATAATTATTGTTTTAATATATATTGTAATATATTTTTCCAGTTCTAATATCTTCTAATTTAAAAATGAGATCGCCGAAGTATCTCAAGCTTTGAAATTCTTATCGTTTTCGCTTTAGCGAGACCTTCATTGGACTTCAATATCACTCACCAATTTCACTATCATTTGAAGTTATCATTCCAGATCTCATTCACACATACCTGTTTGCAGTTGATATGAATATGACATTTATCAAATTTACAACGTATAATGAATAAATAATTCAAAACACTTCTACAGCATCACATGCATTCGAGATCTATATAAACTGTGTAATATGCATGATGATATCCGATAAAATAAAATAATCAATTTTTTAATCATCATACACCTATCATTGACTGATAAGATAAATTTGATCGGTTTGCGTATTTTATATATACTGATCGTGTCATCAATGATAACACTAGAAGATTTAGCAAAAAATATATCAGGTTTATATCCCTACTAATATGCAATGAAGAATAGATTGATTTATTTGTAATCTGAAAAATGTTTATACTAATATAAGAGAAGATAGGAATATAAAATGTCTCTGCTTTCAGAACGGGCTCATATTGGCATTGCCATATTTAACAATGTTAATTTTGACTGTTCCGGTAAGTTTGTTGTCGGATTGGAGTCTAAAAAAAGGTGTGCCAAGAGGATTATCACGGAAAGTTTGTAATACAATTGGCCATTGGGGTCCAGGAATAGCAATATTCAGTTTGTGTTTTGTTCCATTGGATCATGTTATCCAAGTCATCATTTTTATAATCGCTGTGGGATTGAATGCAGGAACACTCTGTGGATTTCAAATTAATCACATTGATATGAGTCCAAATTTTGCCGGTATTCTCATGTCTATTACCAATTGTTTAGCGTCTATCGTTGCAATACTTGCTCCACTTATAGTTGGTTATATTGTTACTGATGAGGTATTTAGACACATGTATACATAACGATTCATAATTTCAATGTTTTGTAATGCAGGTGAAATTGATGTAATATTGATGATTAATTTTTTGTAGACCGATGCTGTGCAGTGGCGCATTGTGTTTTATATAACAGCGGCGGTATACTTTGTAGGAAATTTAATATTCATAATATTTGGAACTGGTGAAATACAGAAATGGAATGATGCAGGCGATGTGGATAAAAAAGGCACAGTTTTTCCACTACAACCGCCAACAATTTCACCTGTGACACCAATATCTCCATCAAATTCACAATAGTATCAAAAATGAAGCACAAAATACATTCGTTTGTTATTAGAGTATTTTTTATTTCTTATTCATTTCTTTCTCCTCTACTATTAATCCCTTATTGAGATTATTTTTGATACAACTCTATGTCTTATCTTTATTGAATTTATTCCGGAATTTACGATAATATTGGGTCACTGAAGTTTAGAAAATATTTCATAATTATCAATCACTTTGGTAATTTTATTATTGGTTATATCATTAATATTTGTTATAGAGCTCTTTCAGTATATCATCAAGTAAATTGACACGTATGTATCATATATATGTGATTGAAGTGTGTACGCATTGAAGTCCTCGACCAGCTGAGGTGATCTGATAAATGGTGGGGACCTTTGGGACGCAATTCGAGTGCCATAAAATGCCGTCAACACGTTCAATCGTTCTGAGTTAATCGGTTCACGTTACAGAACTCAGGTCCATTTAGTAGAAAGAAAAACTCGCATTTGGTTGACATTACTGCAGTTGTACATTCAACGCAATCAACATTGTGAAGGTGCGAAAGTGAAAAAGGAGCATCGGAAATCAAAACGGGAAAGAGAAATTAGTGAAAAATATTATCAATTAAAAATGACGCCGAAAATAAGTACGATCAGAAGAATTTCGAAGGCGGAGAATATGAGATCGCCGTTACATCCACCGAAAGGTATAGTTGCAACTTATTCGTTCATATATAATTTCAAATCGTCTGACATTATTGAAGGAATGAAAAGAGATTGGACTAAGTTTTGTTTTCTCTTTCGGTAAATTTCAAATCGCGAGTGTAACTTTTCGGAGGCATGAATTGTTGCTATTTGAACTTTACTCATTGGATCATAAGATTCGACATTATGTTTTTCATCACGAAAATGTTTGAATATTTGCAACAATAATCATCGAGATTTATTATTGATAAAACGAGAGAGCAAAATTACAGTAAAAATGCGAATCCGCATTCTCACGAGATTGTAACAATCACATCACTATATGAATGATATCACACAGATAAAAAGGAAATATGTATGTTACATTCACTTATAAGCAAATTTTTTCCACCAAATACAATCTCAATCGATGAATTCTTGTATCATTGTGAAGATGTGATTTTTTTCTCTTTTCCATATTTATTTCAGCCACAATTGGATGTCGACACATTCAAGTTCTCATGATGACCCTTGGTTTTTTGTGCTGTTACGGAATAAGAGTTGCTCTCTCAATTGCTTTGGTAGCAATGACCAAACCTGGATCAGATACAAATATTCCGAGTTATAGTTGGAGTGATAACATACAGAATGTGATATTAAGCTCATTTTTCTGGGGCTACGTTATGACACATATCCCCGGTGGTGAACTTGCGCAACGTTTTGGCGCACAAAAATTCCTCTCTTTGGCTGTTGGCATTTGTGGTATCGTCACAATATTAATTCCTGCTGCAGCACAATACGGCGGATGGCAGGCAGTTATTGTTATTAGAATACTGACAGGCGCAGCTCAAGGTATTATCCCACCGTGTATGCATATTCTATTATCTAAATGGGTACCTGTCGAAGAGAGAGGAAGAGCTGGTAAGAAAAATTTAATTATCTCATCATGATGATGAACAATGGAAAAAATGAAGAATAGTAATGAATCAAAAGAGTCAATGACAATGAAAATTTTGATTAGGAAGTTGTACATATTCCGGTGGTTGGCTTGGAAATGTCATTGCGTTATTGAGTTGCGGTGCAATTTCCCAATCCGCATTGGGATGGCCAACCTGTTTTTACGTTTGGGGTGGTATTACAACTTCCTGGGCTATTCTATATTATTTCATCGGTAAGCAGTCACCAGCAGACCATCCAACAATACCACTTGACGAAAAAGAGTACATCGAGATTAGCCTCGGTGTCACAGAAACCGTTGAGGTGAGCTACATAGATAAAGTTGATAGAAAATAAAGAAAACAATGATATTACTCGATATCATCAATTCGCCAGACTATTTGAAGATTATCTCGGTTCTCTCAATTTCTTTATTCCAATATTTATATGTGTAAATATACTTATAAATATGTTTTTTTTTTTTCAGACATTGAAAACACCTTGGTTGGCTATCTTGACCTCCATTCCCGTCTGGGCAATTTTATTTGCTCAGTGTGCGCAAGCATGGGGTTTCTGGATGCTACTTACCAAGACACCAGCATATATGGCGAATGTACTGAAATATGATATTCTTGAGGTAATTAAAATTACCACAATTGGTAGATATTGACAATATTATGGCTGAACATATGTATGATAAACTCAAATGATAATGAAAAGTTTTATGCGATGAAGGTCATTGAATATACGTGACAAGACCTCGCTACTCGACATCATTTCAACACTTTTATTGTCAGTGTCACTGTGCAATAATACAATCACATGTCTATACACATGACTCCATTAATATTCTTCGTGAAGAGTGATCAGTTAACCAGACACGTTTCTCCATAATGTTAAATTATATTTTTTATTCCTTGATGAGTGCATGAATTGGTGTACGCGAAAAGAATTTTTTTTTAATTAATTGTGAACGGTCAGGGTTGAAAGGAGAAATATAATTCAATAGAAATTACACTTTTACAGAATGGTATAATGACAGCGGTACCGTACTTGGTAGCATGGCTGCTTGGATTTCCTGTCAGTTTTCTATGTGATAAAATGATAAAAGATGGGCGTTTGTCACTAAAAGCCATGAGAAAAATAGCAAATACTATTGGACAATTCATACCAGCATTTGCACTAATTGGCTTCAGTTTCGTCAACAGTGAACATCGTACTCTTGCTGTTGGTATTTTAATTGTAGCTGTGGGATTCAATGTTGTCGTATTTAGTGGTCATCAAATGAATCACGTTGATCTCAGTCCAAATTTTTCGGGTACTCTTATGGGTATAACTAATGCAGCCGCAAATATTTTTGGAATTTTGGCACCATTGATCTGCGGTGTAATTGTTGCTGATAATGTATGTAATTAATTCATATTTTTTTTTCACTAACTGTGCAGGAAAACGGAGATTTAGTCAAATTTTTGCCTTGCAGACGGACATATATCAATGGAGGAAAGTATTCTTACTATCGGCAGGAATTTATATTTTCGGAAATTTGGTATTTGTATCGTTTGGCGATGCAAAAGTTCAACCATGGAACGAATCAACAACGCATTTGAAATGTGATCATGAGATTTCAATAATCCCAGAGACAACAATAACATCTGACAAACTGTCTGCACCACCATCATATGATGATGTTGAAAAAATTGACAAAAAACTGTAGTTTATCATTCGAACTAGAAACAAAATTTTTTCTGTAACACCCGCATTGAAAGTTGGCCTTTACGTATATGTGCGTCGTGTGTGGACTGTTATATCCCGTCGCAGCCACGATAGAAAAGTAAAATACACAGTTGTGCCATGGCTCTTACGTTTCTGCCGCGACTTCCACTTTCCTGGAGAAATTGAATGAACGAATTTTTTTCTTTTCTTCACGGCGAATGGCATGAGGAATTGACCGTACCGTCGATCTGGTTCCACAATTGTTTCTTGTGTCATTTTTTTTCTAGTTTGAGGGAGTATTCTCGGTTTTCGGGATAAAGGAGGTCATTTTCATGAAAGTGACTTTCATAGTAAAAGTGATTTGAGTAGCTTAGAGTTTTTCCACGTTATTTATTGATCATACATGAACTACTGTGTGAATTCAGAGACAAAAAAAATTAATATGCGTTGAGTTATATGAATCAAAAATAAAATGGCGGGCAGAACATAAGATAACAATTTTTTACCCACTTTTTTAACTCTGAATGGCTGAAGAAACTTGCATAAACTTTATCCAATATGATCAAGTCGTTTTTGAGCCAGGTGGGGTGCCAATCTAAGAGAAGCGTCTGCAGTTTCATTTTTAGTTTAGTCCATGATAATGAACATAATTTATTTACAATTATTCAGCTATTCTAAGACCATAACATACCCCCCCCCCCCCCCCCCCCCCCCATCTAATAAAACTTTTCGAGGTGATGATTTTAATTAACAATTGTTATTATACGTTCAACTATGGGTGTGATGAAAAATAGCGTACGATACACGTGCCGATCGATAATTCCCCATTGATTCGTGCTGCAGTCTTCAAAGTCGTATTAAATCGCCCATTTTAGGCACTTGTATCGTAAATAACTATTGCTACTTCCTCAATATATATAATTGTTTTATTCAAAATGTTATGTACGCGGATAAAAATTTATCATCCATTTATTCATGAAATATGTTTTACTGTGGGTCAAATAATTTCCTACATTCATTCTCTCAGAACATACATAATTCAACGTCGTTACTGAAGGACTTTAACAATAAACATTGTTGCCACAGCACACGCGAATAATGTAATCCACGTAACATAACTTCTCTGCGACAGTTCTCCAACTGGAATTATCCACGTGTAAGGTTTAGTACTCTGAGAAAAAAATGGAATGAGAAATATCACGAAATATTAGTTTACGATCAATTGTTTTACAATACAAATGATATTACAAACTTATTTGTGATTTTACCATTTCATATGGGATTTCTCGCCATTTGTAGACTAATTTTGCGCATGAATCGCATAAATCTATTCTGGATACTGGATATTCTTTAATTCTCCGTTTACAACCCAAAAGAATTTTTGGATTTGGCAATATGACATTGACATAATTCTCATTATTTCTTGCAAGTTGATACCTTTGATGCAGTTTGAAACTAGGAATATGAATTCCATTAATGAAACGAGTGCAAACAGTCAATTGTTGGGGCTTCGCTTCTTCTGCAAATAGCTCAACGTCAGTTTCGCCTATTGAACATGTTGCGATCTATTATAAATTAATTTAGAAAATTAATCAATTGCATGAGTGGCGATAAATATTTTGAATCGAAATTATTCTAACATTTTCGAGTCGCTCCAAGTCAGCCAGTTCATCAATGTTGACATATAGAGTGGATGGAATATTTAGAATCAACGCAATATGACAATCATCACTAGTGAAATTTTTAATGTCAACTTGATACGTGATGATCCTATAACATAACATAATAGTCCAATTGCAACATCAATGTGTATCTACAAATTGAATGAAAAGAAAGAAAGATGTGTGGATGTTCGATTAGTAATACCAAGTTTAACCTGTGAAATCCATTTCCTTCGACGTTGACTTTCAGGTTAGCTTGGATTGAATCACCAGTGGACGACGATATTGAAACCAATGATATTACAATACCAGTTGCAATTAGTTCATAAATTAATTTGTTGTAAAAAATCATTGTTGATTACTATCTTTTGTTTATATTTATGCTTACACACTGATGACGTACATAAATGTATAGTCCTGTAATACTCCATATAGGCATCATCATAAAATCTCTCTCTTGATAATCAGCGCCACCACTCAATATCGTCCATTACTAATCTCCATTCGAAATTCACCAATCTGATGATTTGGCGGCGCCTTTGTTTTTCAAATTATTTCATATGCGCGCAACAATATCACACGTCTCCAACTGACTTTAAATCTGTTGTTTTTTACCAATCCCACTGTTCCACGCCCAAAAGTTCAACAACGTGAAACTCAACTATACTATCCTATTTTGGGACAACATTTTTCGCCTATTCAGACAGTGAAAATGATGCTGTTATATACGGTCAGTTAATAAATTGTTTTGATTGAGTGCCGTAGTTAGATACACACTGATTATGTATGTATGTGAGATCGGTGAGTGATCCAACGCGACACTCGTCGCACATACAATGGAGTGTGTTCATATATATATCTTATCTATGTATTTCAGATTCACTGTATTATTTTTAATTTAATAATTGTTACGAATCAATTGAAACAGTTTTGAGTTACAGGTACATGTTCTGATGAAGTGTTTTTCTTTATGTGAAGTGTAAGGTGACGGTGAGTCATGCGATCGAGTTTAATCATGCTTTCATCGTACTCTGATAATGACTAGTAAGTATACGTTTGAATATTTCTGATAGCTTGATATATGTACGTGAGAGATGCATTTAATTTGGAGGTTTTTCGACCAAACAAAATTTAGATCAATTTGCGATCAATTTCCCACATATTGCTATTATTATTCTCCAAGAAATGATATGTTGGAAAGAAATCACTTCTATGTTAGAAACACATGAAATTATAAATTGATAATATAATATCAGGTGGTTGTAATTAATGAACACGAGTATTGTGAGATGTTGATGTTCTAAATACAGTGTACAATTAAATTGAAATATAGTAGGTGGGTGGATAGGTAGATATAGGTTAATAGGATGCTGGAGAGATGGTGTGAAAGCAACTAAACCAAAACACCCTTGAGTCCTTGAGTAAGTTGAACAGTGCAAAGGGGGTCCATCGATCGAGCTGGCAATTACCACGATTGCTGTCACCCACTAATGTCAAACTATACAATTATCTTAGTCTATTGTAATCACATACACATGTGCATTTATATCGCATATATGTCAACCAGACACCTTCAAACCTCATCAGCTTAGAAGACTCATCCGCATCCATCTCGAGTCGGAAGAACGAAATTGACAAATGTGAATATAATGGATTTCGATGAAAATTAGTATGTACATTTTTAACGTCTCATAAAATATGAAGACGATAATATTCTATGTGAATGAGGATTATATGTGAATTAATGTTCGGATACAGTTCATAACTGTGTTATATTGTGACACACATCAAGAAAACATTGAAAACGCACGCCAACGTATGACATCATCTATGTGTGTATGTATGTATGAGTGACACATTTACCTTGGATCAATAATATTAGGTTAAGTTGGGAGACGTAGTGGAAAGATTATTATATAGGTGAAGCAACTGCATCAAGACGATGAAGCTTGGCAATCAGAAGCAATTGGTAATCACGTGGCTCGGCAAACTCTCTCATCTCTCCCATATCACGCCAATAATCCCGCGTGTGGCAGTTTCGTATTTCATGCTGGCTTAATCTACGTCTATATAATTCCTCAATCTCTTCTCATATATCTACACCCATGAACAATCTTCGTGTAATCCTAATTCGTTCTATTTATTCAACCACTTTACTATCAGAAAGTGAATATTATATCATATATGACATTGATTTCATTTTATCACATTATCACAATTTTATTTTTAATCCAATAATTGTATTACTGAATTACAGTTCTTTATGTGCAATAGATCAGTGCGTCTCTGCACCGTTTCGATTTTTATGTTACCGAATAGTTTGTAACTCGGTAACAAAGAATTTTGTCTAGCTCAGCGCTTTTGCAACTCGTGTGTCAATAGTTTGAAAGAAGAAAAAAATTGATTATCTAAAGTACAGACAGGTGTAGTTACCATGGTGATTTTTTGAAGTTTCGATTTTTCACAACATGTCATTTCGAACCATATATTCCATTTATTGAGTACTCAAATGGTTGTGAAAAATAGAATTGTTTGAAAGAGAAAAAGCGGCCATGTACAATGCTGGCGACTGCGATTGAACAAAAATGCGATCAAAGTTCCATTACGGCCCAGACGAGTTCACCTCTAGTTTTGAAGGAATTTGGTACATCTACTCTATTTTAGAATTTTGATATAAGGTACTGATACCAGTTTTGGGCAGTATCCCAGTGTTGGAAACATGTTCAAAAAAATTAATCAAGTAAGAACTTAGCAATATCGTGCTATTAACTACGGATATTTATCCGTCTATCCGTGTGATTTGATGTCAATCTGGTATACAGTTCGGAAATAGTGGGTGAGTAAACATCGTCGTGTGCCCGACGCTAATGGAATTACGCTTCTGCTGTAGGATTAATTAGTGAACTGACTTGGTATTCAAATTTCGTTTGTACCAAACTTCAATTAATTTTGCATTTTTGATACGGATTAACTTCAATAATTAACAATTCACATACAGAGTTGGGATACATTTAGCTGTTCATTATTGGATATCCATTATCAACTTGAACCAATAATGGACCAAATATTTAGTTGAAGACCTGTTGACAGTTTGTCCACAACCTCTATTGACAAGAGAGATATTTTCAAATTTTAAAGAATACATATCATATTTATCTGTTTCTGATCAATTGGAGAAAAACGTTATGCTCACCATTTTGAGCTGTGTCAGAAAACGTGGAAAAGGTTCTCTATGAAACTCTCCAATAAACTGTACGAAACTATGCCAACTTACTCTGCCAATATGACATAATTTGAACGGTCCACAGAGTTTTACACCGTCAGTTCGCAGACTTTGGTTTAGTTTTTGGTAGGGTTTTTGGGTTTCCTCTAAGTTATTATTTAATATTCAGAGTTTATTTTCACGATCCATTTACATCAGATGGATTTACATTTTTCCAAAATATGAACGAAAATGTGGGACTATTTTCTTTTTCATCATGTGTACAGAATCAAAGCCATCTATCCGGAATTTAAATTGCTGGAATTTATTTTTACATTAATTTGTTGGTTATATGCGATATGTATCATTCTTGATTCATTTCATGACATATTACAGAATATTTCTAAAATTGGGAAAAGATTGTTAAGTTTTTCAGCCCAACTCTTTTGAGCCCCAAATTTTATATAAAAACTTGTAGCATTGGAGTTTTACATACTCGAATATATGTAATCTCTTTTATATTAGAATTATGTGATTTTAATCTAGAATAATATCAATACAATCACGTTTAATGTTATATTGATTCAAGATTTAAAAAATTTCGCCATGATTTTAGAAATGCGATTCTCTATATACGATGAGTGCACAATTCTGTAGAGTGTTTGCAGAGTTTTGCAGCGAAATAAATAGAATTTTGGAAATAAATCCGCATCGGAATTCCTATACAATGTTAAAGATGGGGAATGAAACGTTTCGACGTCTTAAATAGAAACACTTCTTCAATACTTGATTTTATACATGGAGAAAATATTTTGTGAAAAATTACTACAAAAATTATGGTAATGGTGTGACAACGCAATATTGTGCGGTATATTGAAGTGTACTCAAGTAATTTTTATCATATATTGGCCGAAAGTATGAAATACACACACTTAAATTTTACACTACTGTATAGGAATTTTGTTTGTGATTCAAAAAGTATTCGTTTCAAATCTTATTATCTACGACATACAATTGAAAAGTTACTTCAAAAAATTTGATATTTATATAGCAAACATTACTACTAGGCTAAAGTTTGCTTTTATATGCAATATAGAAACTGCTTGATAGTTATGTAACAATGCTGTCACTTCGAGATTTATGGGAATCATTTATTTCCTTCAATTTGGCACAATTGATATTGAAAAAACCCATACATATCCGTATTTAGCATATTCATTGACACAAATACACTGATCTTCCTCTGAATTATCACCATGCCCGAGAAAAAATATTTATATTCAATCATACATGGCATGTATACGATTTGGCCCAAAATATCCCTTTCTGATCATACATGAGCACATTTGTTCTGATATTGTTGTTTGAGTTCATATGATTAAATATGAACAATACAAAACTATAATTGGTTAGCCAAGATAAATCGAAAAAATGATTTCCACCATGATTAATATTGGCACTAAAATTCGTTTTACTTTACTTAATTCAAGGTGATAATTTTTTTGAACGATTGCAGCGATTGAATGCACCATTTTTTTATCTTAATTGCATAATTACTCGTGTATTTATTAAATAATTACTGCTATCGCTGATGAGATAAACAGCAAGAGATATATAATATTGATTATAAACTGGTTGAATGTGAACACAATTGATTGTATCCAAGTTATATATCACCATAAATCTTCAAATATGCCGACTCATTGTTTGTAGCCAAACATACATGATCATGTTTACGATAGACACAGCCATATCAGATTCACTAACTCAACTAACTATAGTCAAATATATAATTATATACAGACATACATGATCATGTAAACAAAAGTCTAATGTAGACATCTAATTTAGTCATATGATGGAAAATATGTTCATATACCATCAAAAACGGTCAATCATGCACATACTTGATGAGCTAATATGAATTAAAATATGCTCATTTTGGTCATATATATTCAGATGTGAATATATATGAATCAGATGAGTATATATGTCCACATCCGATGATTCCCTCTTGGACACTTTTGGAGTTGATTACCCACAGACAGGTCCGGAAGGTAGAATCAGATATTGTTTTCCTTTTGTTATTTGATTAGATATCACATAAACTTGTTCAATCAGTTCACACCTGCAAATTCATTTACGCTTAATTTTGAATATTGCGAGCGTGTAATGTGTAATAATTCTGCAATTAAAGATGATTACTTTACAAATCCCAAGGAATCTACCATCACAAACTAGGAACTTCAAAATCTCCAGCTCGATCGGTAAAGTCGTCGCAATAAGTTACATTTACCAAAATAGTTTACTAATGTCCCGGAGAGGACCTTCATAACATCAACCATATGTCAATTTTTTGATAATGTATTTGTACGCTCATGATAAATAACAAGTGAATAATATTTTGTCCGAGAGTGATGTGCGAATGTATACAGCAAATACCATGGGCTAGAATGAATGCGGGCCCACAACAGAACGTGTTTCACGCTGCATGGAACTATTTATTTTTTTATTAAATATGATATATGAATTGCAATAATGCCCACGGTTTCGAATTTTTCGAATTTTTTTCATTTTCGACTGCTCCAACTACCGCAGTCACTGAGATTGTGTATATACGTCTATGGAAGTATGTTGGTAAATTTGTGAGTGGAAGTACTCTGTAATTCGACTGTATTCGAAGATGAAAGACCCATCAAACAGAGACGTCACTGTATCAAAATATTGTTATTCAAGAGATATATCCCGACATCCAAGGCGAATTCGCGTCTTATATTGATGGATACTCAATTATATGTGGTGCATACTCTCATTCTCTTGGATCAAATATAATAACCTAAATATATTATTTATTGATCTGAGATACGATGATGTACGGTGAATATTAATTATTATATTTGCAGTTGATATAATATTGAAAAAAAAGAACGACCATCTGATGGAAATACTACAAATCAACTCTTCTTCTGGTGCTTTGGTCTGTTTTTCTTCTTTTCATCATGGAATGATGTAGAAATAAAATCAAATTAGGCCGGCAGTTGACTTCGTCCCATTTACACATATTTGAACATTGTCAAACCTGTTGAAAATGCAAACTATGACTTGAACGTGTTGTTGAGCTTTGTGTTTGAATGTGTGTCACTCTGTTATTCTTTGTCACGTATAATCCGAATGATCTCAAGAGCGGCTGAATTGGAACATTCGAAGCATGATACCTTCTGGTGTGGATGAGGAGAATAGAAAATGTCTCTGTGACATTTTAAATTGATATTTTCGTATGAGATCCTTAGATTTGAATATATATATAGATATATGAGTATATACGACGTTAACATTTGACTTTCAGTTTTACTGTGAGTTTTCGATACTTTCGAATGTTTTCCCTATACTTTTTCTTGTTATGAACATCAATGTTTCGATATATACGTATAATTTCAAACAAACTTATGACGAACTGATTAAATTTGCGAAATTTACAATCACAACATTGTCTTGTATCAAAATTTCGAGAATAAAATCCCAGGTTTCGTCTGCAGTTATGGATATCCATTCATGAACACCCAGTCATGGACAGTCTCCAGGAACTGGCTTCAAATGAGAGAAAATCATAGAATAGGACAAAAATGTTACTTTAGAATCTTTTTTAGTGCAGCTGAAATTCGTGTGTACTATATTTTCAATAATATGAATAAATATGGTTATGAACGAATGGTAAAAGAACTTCAGCTCAATCATTTCCAATCATGGAGATCAGTCCGTGTTAAAAATGCTTTCATGAATCCAACAATTCGGTATAATCATGAATTGAATGAAAGTTTGGTACAAATAAAAAACTTATATCTAGTCACTTTACAATATTATCGACTGCACGGCGAAATTTATACTCATCCACAATTTCAAAACTAAAAGTCAGATGAGATATTCATAGATTATGGTACCCTTTCGACAATATATCAAACAATAATAAATTATTATTCAAGAGGTTTTCGTAAACGTGTGTCCATCACTAAGGTAGTATCGCATGAGATTGTTCATAATATGTTCATAATGTTCATAAAAATGGCAATATGGAGATGTTTCACCGAAAATTTCGGCTCTTGAAACATCAATTTTCTGTATTGTCCATCACACATGTACACATTTCAATGCACTCATTTTCCGACGCGCCAGTCTTTCTTTTCTTCTTCCTCAGACATCGAGTTTAAGAATGGAGGGTTAGTAGCACTTCTACACGCTCTACATTTCCATTGTGAATATCTCATAAAATAAATTATATTCTATTTCATACAATAAAAAAATCATAATGCTATTTCATGTGTTTGATAATAAAAATCAGTGGACATATGTATGATACGGGTGTGAATATTTTGTTTTTCATATAGTTTGAAATTAAATGAGCTAGTTAGAGCCATTGGTGACCACGGTAACAATCGAAACGATCTGATAAAAGGTGGGGAGATTTCGGGACACAATACGAGTGCCATAAAATGCTGTCAACGCGTTCAATCGTTTCGAGTTATCTGCTCTTTATCGTAGAACTCAGACCAATCCATTAAAAAAAGATATTATATTCAGTGGGGCCACTGCTATTATACGTTCAAGTCGTTCAATGTTGTGACGGAGTGCAATAGTGGTAGAAAAGGGAGAAGATAAGAACAAAAACGTGAAACGTTTTCAGAGGAGAATATAATTGATTTGAAATGAAGCTAAAACGAAATGCCACACGGAGTATGTCAAAGATGGAGAACATGTGGTCACAATCGAACATGTCTAAAGGTACAATTTCATTCTATTTTGCATCATATCGTTCAAATATTTTAGAATCTATATTTCACTGATGCTACTGTCGAAGGAAATCCTTTTTTTCTTTCCAAACAAATTTTTCATTTATTGACTCTAAATAAAAATAATGAACTCTCAGAATTTAATCGTCTCTAATTGATGATAAGATTTGATATCATGTTATTATCTGTAACTCACATAACGATCAGATTGAGATTTCCCAAAATATTCACTGCAAAGGTATTGGTAAATAAAGAAGGGATTCAATAGATTCTGTCACATGATCTCAATTACTTTTATGTTCGAAATAATGTTTTTTATTTTGTGTTTAATTTATTTTTTCAGCAACTTTTGGATGTCGGCATATTCAAATTCTTCTGATAACCCTTGGTTTCTTTTGCTGTTACGGAATAAGAGTTGCTCTCTCCATTGCTGTGATAGCTATGACCGAACCAAATGAGAAAAATTCTTCTATTCTGACTCATAATTGGAGTGATGACATCCAAAATTTGATACTGAGCTCATTTTTCTGGGGCTACGTTGTAACACAAATCCCCGGTGGTGAACTTGCGCAACGTTTTGGTGCTAAAAAGTTTTTCTGCTTCGCTGTTGGCATTTGTGGTATTGGTACAATATTAATTCCTGCTGCAGCACAATACGGCGGATGGCAGGCAGTTATTGTTATTAGAATATTGACAGGCGTAGCTCAAGGTATTATCCCACCGTGTATGCACATTCTATTATCAAAATGGGTGCCTGCCGAAGAGAGAGGAAGAGCAGGTAAAAAAAATTGAAGCATTTAAACAGTATAATATTACTGAGAAAAAGAATTAGTATTGACAGTTGTAATCGAGAAATAATCTACAATAGGATTTTTAATTAGGAAGTTGTGCATATTCAGGCGGTTATCTTGGAAATGTCATCGCACTATTGAGTTGTGGTTCAATTTCTGAATCCACACTAGGATGGCCAGGTTGTTTTTATGTTTGGGGTGGTATTGCAAGTCTGTGGTCCATTTTGTATTATTACATCGGTGAACAATCACCGGCAGATCATCCGTCAATATCGTCCGATGAAAAAGAGTACATCGAACATAGTCTTGGTGTTAAAGACACTGTTAAGGTTAGCCAACCAAAATAAAATCAATGATAAAACAAAAAAAAATTTGCTATTGAGGATTATTCTGAACTATTCAAAGTCCAGGGAAGGACCTGCTATTCTTACTTTTTCGTTGAAAAATGTAATTCTTATTTCAGATATTTAAAACACCTTGGCTTGCTATCTTCACCTCTGTTCCCTTCTGGGCACTCCTAGTCGCTCAATGTGCTGATGGTTGGGGTTTTTGGATGCTTTTTACCAAGACACCAACATATATGGCGAATGTACTGGGTTACAATATGTTTGAGGTAGTTATTATCGCTACAAGTATTATATAAACTATCTCCCACAAAAATTCTAGACTTTGAAATGTACGCCAATATATGTTACCCACATATATTGCAGAATTCTTTCTAAATGCATAACTTTTGTTTACTTTTTACCAGTATTGTGATAAAAAAAGCATTGCGATGAACAGAAAATTGACATTACAAAACGTGAAAATCAAGTGAAAAAGATCTAATTTCTCGGGTAATTGCCTTGATGTTACCTTTGAGAGAGTCTGTGACAGAAATATTGGTACACACCACTAATTTTTACCAATATTTACCACTATGAAAAAATCGTGACCGCTCGTCGAAAAACATGCTTGGCAGAAAAAAGTAGATTAAACGACAAATTATTTAAATAAACAAGATGAAATCACAATATATCATCCTCCTTTTTCGTAAACGATTATCGTAGAGTGGAACGAGGGGCGTCGATAATTCATGGGAGTGTGGGGTGCGTCCATTTATTCAGGCGTCTATTCTTCCCGTGGTCTATTTTTTCCGGTCTATTTCATCTCGACTACCTAGATTCACATATATCTGATAACTCAGTATTTGATTGATCCGCTATTTGCTAATTGTTGTTTATATTCATTCTTTGATTACCCACCTATTGTTTACTCATTCATACACATCCACCCCATTACCTCACTCACAATAGTCATAATATACGTGTCGAAATATTCGTCAACGTCTATCCATATTTCACACTCCCACTGGTTACTGCTACACCACACTGTATTCAAGAGGTTCAATGAACAAAATAATTGACTTAAAATTATTGTTTCACAGAATGGCATGGTTTCAGCGGCACCATACTTGATAGCATGGCTGCTCAGCTTCCCTATTAGCTTCACTTGCGATAAAATGATAAAGGATGGCCGAGTGTCACTAAAAACTATGAGGAAAATAGCTAATTCTGTTGGATTACTTATACCCGCATTTGCTCTAATCGGCTTCAGTTTCGTCAACAGTGAATATCGCACTCTTGCTGTTTGTATTTTGATTATATCTGTGGGATTCAACGTTGCTGCACTTAGCGGTTATTTAATGAATCACGTGGATCTCAGTCCAAATTTTGCGGGTACACTTATGGGTATCACTAATGCTGCTGCGAATATTTTTGGAATTACCGCACCATTGATCTGTGGTCTAATCGTTCCCGATGTTGTATGTAGTTGAATTGTTGCTATTTGCACTAATTAGATGAATAAATCGAACAATTAATAACGATTTTGTTTTACAGGCAAATATATATCAATGGAGAATAGTGTTTTTTTTCTCGGCTGGGATATATATCTTTGGAAATACGATTTTCGTATTGTTCGGTGATGCTACGGTTCAACCGTGGAATGAATCCACAACTCAGCTGGGACTCAAAAATGAGGTACTAGTTACGCCGAAGACCATGAATATATCAGAAAAAATGACTGGTGACAAAAAAATGGGAAAAGATTAGTAACATGCGAATACACAACTATCTAGAATTGAACAAAAATTGATTTCTTCCACGTCAACATATGCAGACATCATTTTTTTCCAATGTTCAATGTGCAGATAAATATACATATTATTTATTGATTTATGTTAAATGTGTTACCGAGAGAAATAAAAAATATTTTTCGGAATTCTGTGGCATTTTAACAATCTATCCCGTTATGTGTTTTCTTTCATTGTTGGCGGCATTCATATCCTGGGAAAAAAAGATTAGATCTGTGTCGATCTAATTAGATCTCATCAGATCTAGCCAGATCAAATCAGATATAATCGAATTGGAACTACAAATCAACCGTGAAAACATTGATAGCGTTATTTATTTTGTGCGGATATTGTTTTGCGTTATCGTTCGCGCTAGAAGGTTTACGTAGTTCATTCGGGATTCCGTTCATATCGGATTGGATCTATCTCCGGCTGTGATTGAATCTCATTTAATCTAGTCATATCTGACAGGCTTTTTGTGTTATAGGCTTATATCCGACTAAATCTGTAAAGACAAAATCGGTACATTTGAAATGACAGTAATTCAAACAATTTTATTGATTGCAAGTTACAGACAATGAGAATTATGATAGAACACCACTTTGGAATACAACATCGATATCATCCTGATATTCAAGTCATGAAGTATGGATGTGTATAGATTCAACTGCGACATATTTTCCACGCAAAGATATTGGCACATGACTAAATCCTTGATGTAATCGTTGACTTGCTTACTCTCCAGGATAAAATGTGTGCCCTCATTATAATGTACACACAACAAATATTTACTAAATGATATTTACTATCTATTATATGATTGCAGGTGACGAAAACGCCGAACATATGGATTGGGAAAATAAAACGAATGATCGAAAAGACTGCTATAAAAAACAGTGGGCAAGAGATCGAGCGTTGACTTCTTAAGAGCATCGTTTATTCCTTCATCGAAGCGCGAACCATACCTGAATCCGCATAAAATATTTTTTACCCGAAAACTGGTAATTCCTTGGAATATATTTTTTCAGACTAACTTGGATTTTATCGACTCCTCTAGAACAAAACTGCAGGAAAAATATTAATTCATACTATTCCTTTCTGTGATAATCAACAAAGTAAGAGTATTTCAGTTTCCCCGAAAAAGTACTTATGAATGGCTGTATCTAAAAACACATGATGCCATATTTGATCACCTGTATGTTTCACTCTATATGACCAAAAACAGTCGTATCGAATTTGACATATCAATGAAAAGAAAGGAGAGAAAAAAAGTTTCAGTTATGATATATCAACTCTTCACACTATACATCAAAGAATAGATTGAATGTTACCTGAAAGGAAGCTCCTTTGATGATTAATTTTTTCATGATAAAGGTAACGAGGGAATATCAAGGGCGAACTTCACGATGGCATTTTTTCAACACGACTTTATTGATAATTAATTACAAAATTCTCGCGAAACTTTTCAGGATTGATGAATATTCTGAAACTGAACAACATGTCCGAATACGAAGGGCTATCCCATTTCATCAATATGTCTAAAGATCAAACCTCACATCCAAGAAATGTTTGATTCATCCAGAATCCACGAGATTTGTTTGTATTTGATGTCATATTTGACTTCAGATTAGATTGCAAATGAACGCTTTCTTCATATTTAGAAATCGAAATGTGTTGTTTTCGATTAGTGCTCCATCGGGTAGTCAATATATATAATCTCGGAATTTAGACAGGTGTATCTGATCATACATGTAATCTAATCTCTTACAAGTCATCAGTTGCATAATATGAAATCACTCATGAACCCCCGCCATTTTGTATCGCATGAAGTCAAAAACAGTTCTGAAGATATCTTCTTTTGGCGTATGTGATCACAAAATATCTGTTGTATATGGCCATGTTTGTTCCTATATAACGATATATGATCATATGTGATAACAACAGATACTATATATGGCCATATAAAATCATTTCTTTCCAGCATATCATTATATATTCCCATATACATGTATGACTATACATGACGTTCATATAAAACTATTTGTTTGAGTCTTGTTATTAGCTACTGTATGGTGACGCGCCTACTAATTCGATGATAACTGATCCGCGACATTTAATTCGCGATAACTGATACGACATCACACATCCAGAAGCAAACTGATCCCCAAATATGATATATCCAATATGCAATTTGTCAGGTGGAATATCGAGATCCATTCGTCATCCACTTCTCACCAATCCCACGTTATTCCGAAATCTTAAAAATGATGGTGGTCAAAGTGCATCATAATACAGGTGAAGGTTTTATTTGGTGTATGTACATCTATTCATATAACACAGAAAATTGTAAAGCGTCACATATCTTTAATTCATGTTTTTGGAAGAGAGAAAGAATATGAGATTCACATGCTCCGCAATTCTTCCATTTTCGTAAAATAAGATGGGATGATGAATATTCATATGAGTAGTATTCGAAACGAATATATCAGGTATATAATGTTCGCAGATATGTTCTCGCCGGATCAAGTACTTGTTACGGAACCATCCTCAGGGAAATCATCCCACACCGACTACTGACTATATCATTTTCAATTGACTATTATTTTAATTGCATTATTTTATCGGACGCACTCCCATACACGGACGACTTGGAATATAACACAAATTATTTCCTTTTCTATTCGGTTTGTACAACCAAATACATGCTCATTGTAAAATCATTGTCCAAAACTTCAAACATGGAAGAATTGTTTGGAAGTCATTATCTTTCCATATCATGACTCTGAGTCATTAGCTTCCTCAAAACGAACCCAAAATACCGGGAAACCGAGTTTGTATAAGTCAATTTTTTAGTAAATTTTCAAACTGACACACTTTTACCCATGCATAAAAAAAGCTTATGTTCAGATTTTATCATGAAACAATATTTCAGATAAATTCTTTCTATGTTCGTTATTTTTGCATTACTCTGAAAGATGCTTCTTTCGTTGATATTTCCCAGGATTTCGTATAACGAATGAAATTTCATGAGAATCTGCATATCTCGACAGCAGGATTAACTTTTCTAATTTCCTTAACCCACCGTAGTCACACTGGTTGAAATCCACTGATCCATCAACTTTCGGTCCAATTGTCCAACAGTCCCTGGATTCGAATGGGACTTTAATCATCATTCCATACCTAGAGTTTGAATGTATACCTTTTTCGAAACGCGCACTGAATTACTGTTCTTTTCCTAAAGTATTACATCTGATGAGTATCAGCTCCGAATTTTAGTGGAAAATATTAAAAATGGACAAAGTTACGATTTTTTCTAGTAAAAAAGTCACTTTTACGTGCTTAACCTCTTTATGATATTTCTTTGACATGTTGCCATTCGTTTTTCCATGAACGGACTTTCCATAATTTATATCTACAACCTTCGCAGTATGTTACATATTTTTTCATCCAAATCGGACTGATAATTTTTCACAATCGCATTTTTGAAACTGACTGGGTTGAATGCACCCAGTGTGACTACCATAAAATTGTCAAGTATTGTAACTACGTAACGGTAATATTAAATAGATGACTCTGCACTGAGACAGCCACCACAAAGTAATCAGACATAGACTTAGAAACGTGCTCAAACTGAAGAACCCACTTCAACATGAACACAGATACGCCTTTAGATCAACATGGAGAGTGGAATGCAGGAAAAATCTAAGCTCATAGTACAAGATACCTCTGCAAGAAGATAGGAATATAGAGAATAGTGAAACTCTACGCACATAGAACACATTCATAATGCGAAAACAACACCTCAGTCCGAGACGGAAAAGAAGTGAATAGAATGCACAAATACCTGAAAACAAAATTCAAAGAACTCATAACATCGAATTGTTGGTTCACACACTTTCAAACAAATATCGAAAGGAGCATTGCATCAAACTTGCTCCTCTAGGTGAATTGCCAACTGATAATTATGTAAACGGTATCCGAAGACAACGAGTGGGAAGATAGAAATGAGCAGTATACAACATATTGAATGAATTCATATAGCATGGTCTGTGATCAACCAAAGAAATAAAAGTAATATCTAGTTGTATTCCAGCCGGAATTCAATTCCGAGTTCTCACAATTTGTATATGGCCGGTACTCTTAAACGATTAAGCTACCGAGACTGGGTGTCCAAGCTCTTACTTACCTAAATAATATAAATCACCAACTGTAGTTCACAATACCGTTGATCTAGATAGTATTGTAGGCGTTATGTACCAGAGGGACGAAATTGGACCGCATCGACAGTACATTCAAGCAGATTATGTCTTCTTCCGCCCTCCAGACCAGCAGCACACATGAAAAAACATCCCGTTGCATTCATTCGGGTTCTTTTGTTTTCTATCAAATCACTCCTGTGTTTTTGGTTCGTCAATAGAGATTCTGTTTTTCTTATGAGATAAGATCGAATCATTGGGAATAGCACTGCATTTAGATGGAATATACTAGTTGTAATGAGATACATAACCACTGCCACCATCAATTCAATCTATATTCAGACAGACATAATAGTCAGTGCCCTCGGTTCGGAATATGGTTCTATACTTGACTTTTTGTTGTTGCCTTGTGCACGGCACAGACTTTTATTGCTAGTCTTTTGCTATATGGAGACAACATATTCGAGTGAGTATCCTCTCATAACTCTTCAAACTATACGCATACGTGAAATACACTTTCATCACACGAGAATACATATAGTATTGTTTTTGAACCTTGAATATAGCCGAGGAACAAGCAGATTGGCCGTTCCTACTCTGCAAAGCACGTTGCAAAGTGTGTCTTCCTATTGTGAAGTGATGTGACAATTTTTAATGCAGCCAGAAGCGTGTTAATCTTCTATCCATTTGTGTATAATCCTAATCCTATAATCATTCTCAACACAAAGTTGCAGAGAGGTATGTTACAGTATGAAGGCATATTCCAAAATCCAGTGCCAATCATCATTTTTTATACATCTATGTAATATTAAGTTAGTAATACGTCCAAATAACTACAATTTCCTCATAATACGAAACAAAAATGTCTATCTAAACTACAATTTCCAATTATACCAAGTTCTGGTGAAGGGAATAAACAAAAAATACCCAACAACATCATAATTAACCAACATCTATGAAATGATTGAAATTATGAAATAGGGAAGAAAGCACATCGGATTACGTCTCAGTTCCACAACTCGAGAATCGAACGTTCCATTTCCATATTCCCGAAGTAATTTTTCATTTAATTTCTTCTGCCATTAATTAGTATCAACAGATGGATCCTCATTACCATGTTTTACAGGTATACATGACTCATTTGCATCTTGCATTCACTTCGTTTGGAACATTGTCTCACTTAAACTATGAATGCACCAAATCTGTATTCCACGTAAGACTGAGTATACAGGTATGTGGATTAATCCGTATATACACGTTTGTAAATATTATTTTGAATATTTAACCAACAAAAAGAATGTTGTCTTTTATGTAATAATCAAATTTGAATACTGTTTTGTGTGTTTCTATCCAACAGATATCGGTGAACACATTGTATACGTATATTCATATGTGTGTATATGCTCTAGTAACCATGTTGAATAATCCTCGATTCACGTCGGACGTACACTGCTATATACAGGCACATATATACTCATTGGAGGCACGTGCATAAGTCTCGCCTCGTATGCATAAACATGAACTCATATAAAGGCGCCATTTATGCGCGTTTGTTTGCATCCGCGTGGAGTTTGTCCGTTATATCCTTGTTTACGTTTACAGGCGAGATATAAACAATCGTTTTGTCTGATGATACGTAGATTGATTTGTCACTGTGTAACATTTCCACGTATGCAAATTCGTGCACACTGCTGTTTGATTTGAAAATAGATAATTGTGTTGAATTGCAGACATATATTTTTTTGTATACATCTACAAATCCATGTATAATGAACATCGTTGAAACTAACATATGCATATTTTTGAACAGGGAGAAAAATCGGGAGCTTTGGTTTATAAAATAATAACTGGAAATTATTGGTGGAATATATACGCAAATACAGCTAAGGGTCATGCATTTATAATTGAAATTGGTCGAAAAAGTGATAGACTATATGCAGAACACACTTCCATGGAGATTTTTACCAATTTGTGCTGAAGATGATCAACACTATTCGCTAGAGATCAATTCATGTAATTTCCAAGATATTACAAGAAGGCTACATGGCTATTTTACTCAGTGTAATTCCAAATAAGCGCTCACGACCGTATTTCTATATCAGATACTTATTTCCCGAGATACCGTATCGGTTGTCTTAAAAAAAAAAGTGGCTTTGAGAACAATTTAGTTTGTTCCAACACGTTATCCGGAGTCGCTTTACATACCTCAACAAGAGCACAATAACATCTACAATTTTTCAAATTTAAAACTGAGATTTGGCAGTGGAAAAATTGACTGTTCAGGCAGTAACACAGATAGACATGTGTATATGGTATTGTCGTTTTATGGACATAGAACTTCATGGTTTGGGCATGAAAATTACTCTCAGTCGTATTAGAACCTCCGACAGGTTGGTTCCATCCAGAATTGTCACGATTGGTTTACTGTCAAAAAAAGGCCAATTTAATTATAATTGATTGAAATTCAATCCGCGATATAATTGTTTAAATTCTTTCTATAACATACAGGAAATCATAAGAACATACGAAAATAATAGAAATATCTATTGGACCATTTGTTGTTGGACCGATCGAATCTATCTCGTTTTACTCCGCTATGACCTATAAATAATATTTTTAATTGAATTGGAGTAATTGCATAATATATATACAGTTTGCATTTGTAAATACATTTTATCATCAAATAGAATATAATTATATAGGATTAAAATGAAGCGCGCGCTGAGATTAATCAATTTCGTGAATGCGCACATATATATTATATGTGTGTATATAAATATATACAGATATGCATATATATATCCATATACATTGTTGGGTAGATAAATGTTTTGAATAATGCATTTCCGCGAGATGCTCTCTCGCGCAAGCTGACACTAAATTAATGGATATCTCTATACGTGAATTTCCCTTCATGTGTCCTCGCTCTCACTCTCGTTCTCGCTCCCTCGCACTGTTGCTTTCTCTCCGGTACCTATGAGATAACGCCTGATCGCGCACGGTCCGGGTTGCTATGGACATTATATTATATATACGTATACAATCCTCCATCTACGACTCTAATCGGACGTGCCTGAAGATTTCATATTTTATGTATGTGAAAATACAATTATGTATATAGATAAATTGACAGTGTGTATAAGGTGTGGTGTTGAAATTGATTCAAATTTTGAAAAGTATATATGTTTCGGTGAAACACTTGTGTCAACAAACAATTTTCCATTGATCATCATTGATATTGATGAACGTTTCAGTTGGAGAATCAATCAACTCTAATCAGTTTCATGTTTTGCATTATTCACAAGAAAATGTTGGGGTTAATTGCTAAATTTTTCAATTTGCATGTAATTAATAAGTGTACTTGGTCACGTTTATCCTGTGCCTCGAAATCCAGAAATTTCATTAATGTCGAATAGCCTGAAGGTTTTCATTTAGTTGAGTATATGGGTAGTTATTGGCTGGCAATTTTTATTTTCTCGAGTCGTCTTGGCCGTTCTCAAACATTGTCAATCATGTCATGTGATGAAGTTTACGTAAATTTGACGCAAATGTGTGTTGAAAGTCCATGACGTGAATATGAATATGCTTTGCATTCAAGTTGTATCATTATGAGATCATTTCATGACATAAATATGTTTATATATCTGTTCAGTCATAAATAGAGGGTTGGAGTATTCCGACATGAATATCAATTCAGGATAATAAATTGAAATTTACAAAACTCGAGAAGATACAATTGTTTTTGGAACTGGCACTAACACGCCTGAGTAGTAGTCAAATTTTTATTGTTATCCTTTTGAAGCTTCGTTTAATTTTACCGCGCCAATCGTTACTTCGAATCGCATAATCCGATTAACTACAACATTGTACAAGAACTTTCCTAATCGTTGTCGCTATGATAAACCAGGCCTGTTTTTTCTCATTTTTTCAGCAGAAAAATAACTTTTGTTTACACTATACCGTCATTTTGATAGACGCAAAGCTCAAACATTTTTGTTTTAAACGTCCTGATGTTATCGACAATCGAAGTTTCGAGGAGCTGTGAGGCCTGACGAGAATCATGTTCCCTTAAAATTCAAGTGTATCACCAATCTCATATCCCGAGTAACAATTTTCACGAGTTTTATTGCTCAGATGTAGTGCAGGAGTGGTAGCCCAATAGAATTAGCATTTGACCCGGAAAAAATTAAAAATAGCAACTTTCCTTCGGAATTCGTTGGGGAGGGTCACTGGCAGTCTAAATTTTGATTTGCGTGGTAATCGGTCTGTTGCGTCATCCGCCATCTTGATTTGAAGGGTCAATTTTTGTTTATTGAATAACTCATTTAGTTTCAATTTTACACGAAAAATGGTGATTACAAAAGTTGTTTAGAATTAAATTACCTACATTTTTTGTTCTTATCAATTTTTTCATAGGATCGATATTTTTCGATTTATACACGACAAGAGGTGGGAGTAAAATTTTATCATTGCATTATCACGTTCATTTTCAATTTTACACGAAAAATTGTTATAACCAAAGTTGTTTGAAATTTAATTGCCTACAATTTTGGTTCTTATCAATTTTTTCCTAGGATCGATATTTTTCGATTTATGCCCGAAAAGAGGTGGGGGTGAACCTAAATGTTCTTTTATCGCGTTTATTATTGGTTTTTTCGTATTATTTGTTGATTGTTGTTGAAAATTTGATGACAATTTGGTTGGTTGAAAATTTAATTTGCTAAAATTATGATGCCGATTTTGTTTTTCTGTGTAGTTCATATTTTTGGGACGCACGAAATTTGACTCTAAACAACTCGTTTATAACCATGTTCCGCGTAAAATTGACAATAAGCGTGATAATACAATGATAAGATTTCACTCCCACCGCTTGTCGTGTATAAATCGAAAAATATCGATCCGACGAAAAAATTGATGAGAAACAAAATTGTAGGGAATTTAATTTAAAACAACTTTGTTTATAACAATTTTTCATGTAAAATTGAAAACGAACGAGTTGTTAATGAAACAAAAATTCACCCCCTCTTTTGGGGTATAAATCGAAAAATATCGATCCTAGGAAAAAATTGGTAATAACCAAAATTGTAGGTAATTTAATTCTAAAACAACTTTTGTGATTACCATTTTTCGTGTGAAATTGAAACTAAACGAGTTATTCAATAAACAAAAATTGACCCTTCAAATCAAAATGGCGGATGACGCAACAGACCGATTACCACGCAAATCAAAATTTAGACTGCCAGTGACCCTCCCCAACGAATTCCGACGGAAAATTGCTATTTTTAATTTTTTCCGGGTTTGCCCATTTTTTGAGCTAATTCTATTGGGCTATGGTTTTTTTTTTTTCGGGAAACAACCCCACACTCTTCAATCGTGATATAAAAATAAATCGCCAGAAAAAACACTTGCACTTACGTCTGTAGCATGACAGCACACAGTGGAAATCACTATAGAGCAAGATCGCGGCTGCGGCGGGTTTACAGTTCTGTGCACATTAACAATTACTACATATATTGCATGCTATTCACAATTACATTGATGAATGAACAATTTTAATCATACTAATTAAATAATGATTAATCATTGCAATTGATCAATGATTGGTTGTATTAACGCAAGATTAACGTGTTGTAACTTGTATCGCTCGATATTTGCATTGAACACATAGGTGTGGACATTGAAATGACTGAGATTCCTACTCATTTCTTCACGAGTTACTGAGTCAAATATATCAAATCGACTAGAAGGTGAAAAGCAGATAATGTGGTATCCCTTCTACGTCGACGATACTCGATATACTTCACTTCCCCTTTTGTTCCATGATAATTCGAGAAACAGTTAATTTTTGAGTTAGGGATACGGGACTCCACTCCGGTGGCACAGAATGTTTCCTCTTACGGCGTCTGCAGCTCGTCTGAACGACATCTGTGACATTCTGACTGAGTAGAGTACAAATAAATATCTCTTTACCATGTATAAAAACCCGACTACATATTTCAATCATATCGTATGTCGCATTAGAACTGAATCGCGTCTTGCATCTCTCATAGATATCTCTTGGAAATTATCTTCTTTTTTTTTTAAATCAACCAAGGTTTAAAGTGCAAAATTTAGACAACGTTTTTGATCGAACGCCGAATCAATTTTAATGTAATATATGATGGGTATCAATAAGCTTACACTGAAAAGACGGTTTGTGTCGAACGAAGATATTGCATTCTCAGTTTGTAAATATTCTGACCAGAAAACCACGGATCTCTACCAGTAGAAATCGAATTTGTATAGTGATAAAACGCTAGTTTTGCCATGGGACTTCAACTGCTTTCGACGATACTGTAGTAGTGTTGCAATGACTATATTGTAAAATCTATTTCCCGTCCATGCATACTATGTGCTCATACTTATTGAATAAAAACGTTGAGTTGAAATTTAATGGATATTTGGGTGCAAGAAAAATTGAAATGAAATTTCGCATCCTTTCAAAACAGTTTTCAATGTAAGTTAGACAAATAAATGTATTTTACTTCAGTCATGACTTAACCTCCGAATTCCCGTTTGTAATTCTGTTACGTATGAATGCGTGACAAGAAATTCGAATAAATTATGCATTATATTGCATTCATATTTATAATATTTACATCATAAATATCTTTTGTATTTTCCAATAAAAATATATTTTTTCACATTTTTTGCGATAATCAGAGTTTATTCGTGAATTGAAATCGAATTATCGAATAAATATTTATCATTACATACTTAATTTTTCATTTTCCATTCCTTTTTATACATTACCGTTTATATGAAAAACGTAAGGCATAGAGAAGAAATTGCTCGCGAATAATGACGCTGGAGAAATACAAAAACCGAGAGGGAGTGTATCATTTCATGGATATGAGATTTGGAGGTAGCAAACTTTATTTTATCAATTCAAAAAATATTTTGCTGATGTTTCGATTTTTTTTAAAAGAAAGAAAAAATAGTGCAACCCCAAATACTCTATTCTGTGTGTAATTATATACGGACTTATTTGTCTCATCATGATGAGAGAAAAAAGTTCCTGGATCAAGACGCAAATGTCTTGGTTCAATGCGTCAAGCTGTTGGAAATTGACAAGAACTTAATACTTTGGATCAAAACCGCGAAGGATTGGTGGCCCCTAAACCTTAATGGCTTGATCCAAGACGTTGTTACCTCGATGCCAACCTATCATTTGGCTTTGCCTGATACTTTTTCGTCTCGTTTTGAGGTTAAGGGGTCGATCCAAACGCATACCGTTTTGAACTAAGACATTATGTTCTTGAACCAAGGCCGTCGCGTTCTTGAACCAAGCCATTCAAAGAGTATCTTGATTCCAGACCTTTTGTTTTTGAACCAATAACCTTCCTGTTTTTGATTCGAGACATTATGTTCTCGAAACAAGGCCGTCGCGTTTTTGAATCAAGCCCATATGTCTTTGGATGGTAAACGATGTACTATTCCGTTGATTCAAGAACACACTGTCTTGACCCAATATTTTACGTCTTCGGATCAAGCCACTGAATGGCTCGACTCAACGGCATCAGTCTTTTTCCATTTCCAACAGCTTGAGGCATTGGACGAAGACATTCGCGTCTTGATCCAGGAATTTTTTTCTCTCAGTGCGCATATGCATACATTTTCGTGTACAAATTTATTTGAATATAAGTAAATACAAAATCGGTATTTATTGATGTACAAATGTAGCGTTGCATACAGTCCTCAACATATTTGTGCCATTGTTTTTTCACGTTTTTATTCCACGTATTTATTTGTTCAATTGTTTTTTTTTTACGTATTTACTTCGCTTTATTTATGATAGCATCTTTTGATGTTACTTTGTTATTTGGCAATAGTTCTTACTTATTCAATATGTATAATGGTGGTGAACGTTATTCGCGATAGTTACTATGCGTGGTTATTAATTACGCGGTAATGATTGCAGTTGTGCATGGATACCGTTTTTTCTGTGTAGTATCTAACTCTGTTGCGATTTTTTTCTGACTTTCCCCCTGATTTTTTTCCAAAGGAAACAATGTTATAAATGTTTCAGTTCTTGTTTACTGGATTCTTGTATTTGCATCACAATATTCATCATCTATGCTAAGAGTCGAATCCCCATAATTATGACCAACATAACGAAAACTTGATGTCTATATTGGTGGAATAAAACTCTGCAATCTAACATATTTCTTATGAAATCCGTTGCTGGCAATGCTGATAAATTAGAATCTCCATGGTGGTATAGTACTGGATAAATTAACAGATCGAATAAGTAATAATAATCATCACGCCGTGAATGAATGTAATTTTAACCAAGAGACATTCTAATTTAATAATTCAATTGCTGATGTACTTTAATTTGAACATCTGAAACTGTTGAAGAATAGGAATGAAATATTATGTAGTGGTATAGCTACCATTTCATGCACAGGATTTTTCCAAATTTCAATTTTTCGAGTGAAAAGTCTTGTATTTTCCCGAAAAATTTGAATGTCATGCAGGTAAATAACGAAAGTTGGCCAAAAACTACCGAAGTCTTCGTACTGTTGAAAAACGGCTATGTAAAATCGCACCTACTCCGATAACCAATAACATCCTGAACCCCCATCCCAATTGGATAATTGAGTTCCGAGATATCGTGCGATGATTATTTCCAAAAAAAGTCGTCTTGAGAGAAACAGAATCGCAATAATGATAAATGCATGGCAACTCAATTCAATAGTCTGTGCGAGATTTGGCTGAAAGTAAACGAAGTTGATATTGCTTCTTGTGCTGAATCAGACTAATGCACTGATTCGATAATTATGACATGGAGAAAAAAAAAGTGGGAACTACTATGTGAATCAAGTTACAGTTGCAGCAAAATGTGGAGGAGCGTATGGTGGGCGTGGTGGTGGTCATCTTTGTCGTTCGGCAACGAGGATAGAGTGAGTATACAGTGGAATGAGGAGTACGGTTATCCCTATAACCACAAGACCGCGGTGGTGGTTCCAGGGTGCAAGCGATATAGCGTGATATCCGACGAAACTCTCAGAATGAAGGATCATAACGTATCACGCGGTCACCGCCTCCCTCCCCTTACATCATGCGCATATATATAATAGGTAGATATAAGATGAACGTTTTGGACTGTCAGAGGAGTTATCTGTGAACGTTGCTCGAATAGAAGCTGAACTCTGCTTGATCGCGTGAAATAGTTGGGATAATGCAAGTATGTGTCAGAGCAAAACCGAGATGGCAGCAGCGTGCGCGAGCTTTTACTTGTTCGATAAGAGAGGAAGATAGTTATATTGCTAAGAACGTGAAGTTGCGAGGGGTTGGTTTGGTGATTGACGGTGTCCCAGAATATCGGAGAGTTTTGGCATCCCCCTTTGGGCTAACTATCGTCGATAAGAGTTTATTGCACGGTTGACCCCAAATATTCCACCAGCAAAGTAGATCAAGGAGTTCAAGCTCTATAACGATATTCCCTATACAATATTTAATTTATTTTATTCGACCGTTTTTTGTTTTTTTTTCTTTTCTTACAAATCTCATGGATTCGATTTTTTATCTCAGTTCACATTTATTCATATGCATATGCAAGAAATATATTCATAATTATGTTGAGAATACATCGAATATTTTTATGGTATCCCAAGGAAGAATTTCGTCGTCATTTGTCCATCACAAATCATACATACCCGTCTGAAAATCGAGCTAATCGTGAAAATTGAAATAATTGGGTGGCTAAATAGAACATTTATTTATCTATGGGCTCATCGTTACCATCGATTGACCAGCCATAGGTTTGGACAAAAATTTATTAGACGCTGGATGGCCAGTTGAAAGTTTCATTCTCCAGACGGGTTGTGCCTCATATATGTACGAACTATCCTAAATCTCATATTAATGCAGGAACGTACTGGCGAATATCAGGCGATATAATAACGCATCATGTTAATGTTTCAAATCACTTGACACTTCAGTTTACTGATGTATGTGCAGATGTTTATATGTGTGTGTGCCTGCATATATGAAACCGAATTTAGCACCTCATTTTCCTACTTTTATGTAATAAAATTAAGTTCGACTTCTCTATCCATTTAATATTTTCAACGCCCATAATTAGACATTAATAACTGTAATCAAGCTCTGTGTTTGTCTATATGTGTATCGAAGTTGCAACTGTTCCCTAATATTATTTATTCTATCCATCAATTAGTAGACCAGTCTGTGAGAAGTAAAAATTTGGGAATGCCGTGTCATTTTTTTTTGGCGAGTAGATGCTGGACCAACACAAATCTCCAACTTGAAGTCGCGGAAACATTGTTGAAACCGCGAATAATATTGTTTGTTACTTGAACCTGTAATAGGAAGAGTGTAGACAAGGGTCAAAGGCGGATCGAAGAGATTCACAAAAAAATGCAGAAACGATGAAAAACAGCACATTACGTCGCCTTTGTGCGATACTTAGTTACGAATAATTGTTCAATTCACTGAGGAGTCTCAATCTGTTGGACAATAGGCCGTAATTATAAAATGGTTTATAATTTCCCCGATGTATTTCTATTGTATTGTTTCTCTTTTTGCTACAATTATTCGCAATTACTACACAAAAAAAAAAACATCGTGAAAATTATTGACAATTCACGAGCTATTGTTCATAAAATATTGATGCGTGAGATTCTTAATTATGTGAAGAATATCTCAGTAATTAAATACCGTACAAAGTTGATCATGTGTCCTTTTTTTCCTTTTCCGCTTTCAATCTTTGGAATTCTTCATTTGATCCTCATCAGTTGGTCCTTTTATACACTCTCCTTATTCCAGTTTCAAGTTATGAACAAATTCAATTGCGATTTTAACGACGTGTTGGTAAACTGCAAGTTGAAGATTCGTGCTGTTTCACTATATCTACTTCTTGAACACTAATGTACGCAAGAACATTTTGAAAATACCATGAGCGTTCACAATATTTCTCCATTCCTCACTGACTAAATTATAATACAAAACAGAAGAACATCCAATTTTCCATTCCTCGACGACAACGAATCAAGTAAAGGATAAGAAACGTAAATAATATATAAATATAAAATAGTAAGAAGAAGATAGTAGTAAAAGATAGACACTATATTTATATATTGCAAGACAAAGTAAAGCAATTGAGCTTTGAGTACATCGTGTTGATACTGCGCCGTAATTACGCTTCGGAAATTACTTTTTCTTGAGCGACCCATGATTGCACATTCGAGTGAGTTCGCTATGACGGACGAGAAAAAAGAAGAGAAATTGGAACGGAGATGGAGAGAAAGAGCAAAAGAGAAATTGTGGGCGCGAAAAGAAGCGAATGGAAAAGAGAGGGGCAGTGAATATACACGCAGGCTGCATCATGAAACTAAAAACTCGTTTAACTGAACAATTAATTGAGATTGAGCGAGAAAGAATCGAACGTAAAGTGAGGTTATATATTGTAGAGCAAACATCATATAATTGCTTGAATTTGATACACCAAGTTGGAATATTTTGTTTCGCTAAGAACTTTATAAGTCTGAAAGTCACTCTGTAGCAAAATTGGATTGCGAAGTTGTGTCATGTATATCATTAAAGTTGAATGACTAATTTTTATTGCGATAATCATTGAAATTTGACAGAAATGTGGTGAGTAATGGGATCAAGATGGTGGAAAATTCTTAATTATCCTATAAGGCAACGGAACTTTTTGACTGAATGGAATGATGTATCGGACATTTTTTTTTCTTTCTTTCCAAAAATTTTTCGACTGAAAAGTGAATACAATGACTTCCGAATATCAATTTTGAATATTATGTAATGCTTTGACAAACTCAAAATATTTGTGTCCGATAAATTATTCAAATTTTTCATGTGGAATAAAAAAGAATTAGACACGAAATAATAAAATGGCAACAAATAAAAAACTGACAGCAGTTTATGAAAAAAACAAGATATGAGGGTTTTACAGTTATATGCAGGATATATGAGAAGCGGAACTGAGTCAGTGGGCATATATGTAGATGCATGTAAGATGATGGCGTATATATACACATATAGCAATGTCGATTTTCTCGGTGCGCACAAAGGAACGGCCACGTCCGCTCTGCCACCTTGCTTTGAAAAAAGGGGCGCCTTTTCTTGACGCACTCCCTTGTCACACTATAGAGTCTAGTATTATACATATATAAAAAAGGGAAAAGAAGTGTGAGTGGGATGGTGAATGAGAAAAAGCGAAAGAAGTGGTGAGCGGAAGGCGGGAATGTGCCTCGTTGGCGCAAATGCATTTTTAAGAGGTACATGGCAATAAACGCTTTTGTATGAAGGTGGCCCTGAGTCTCAAACGCCTCCGAAAAGCTGTCACACAAATGTATTCAAAGACTACATTTATATGTGTATGTATAGTATATCAAATAAGTATACATGTATATCACGTCTGCACACCTTTTTCTGTCAATTTGTTGTTGGAATTCATTTGAATTCGTTTGCGCATACATCTGCCTTCAGAGAATGTCCCACGATTATATTCTTGTTCACGGTTATAGGTGAATCACACTTGTAAAGATGTCATTTATTAACCGCAATACCACATATCGATTCATCAATCGTCAGGAAATATTTCATTTCAATGGTTTATTCCATTATATTTTATGTGAAAGTCTTCAAATAACTATATCTGTTTTTCTCAAAATATTCAGGTGAACTTCATCAGCTACCACGAGCCATAAAATGAATCAGATTAATCTACATACAACACCATTCAGAAGTTGATTCCGTCTAATTCATTTTAACTTACAATGTGTGATGCAATTTTTCGTTAAAGCTCCTGTGGATTCAAGCAAAAATCGAACAGAAGCGTTTAATCATTTCTAACTGCTGGACTAATCGCGGCACTAACCTCAAAAAATGTAGTGGAAAATTAGGAGTATGGTTTGCTAAAGTTGAATAATGCACTCTTCATATGTAATATTTCGCCAAACATCATCGTAAGATGAGAAAATTGTGTACAATCATCCAACCATGTTATTTTACAAAAACTGAGAATGAACGTTTTATTGCCAGTGGACTGCATATAACATTTGGAAATGCGGTAATTTTCCATCATTATTCTCAATATCAAATATATTTTGTTTGAAAAAAACCATGATTTTTATATCTCCAAACTTCGAATTTCATTGTTTGATGATAATTGTTTCAGCTGTTTTCAAAATATTTTTACGAGATGTCAGATGATTACAATCAAATAGGCATAACTCTACGAGTTATCAATGTTTTATAAATTTATTTTTGGATTTTAAGAGGACCGAGAACACTGAAAAATCAAAAAAAGTTTGATAATAAATTTTCTCATCTATCAATGAACGGTAAATTGTTCTGTTTTCCTAATTTTAATCCACAAAGAAAAAAAATTGTTGCTATCATCACAATACGATATCATTATGACCACGATACTCTCTTAGTAAAAATTCGTTTTCTTACATCGTATCGTCAGGATCCAAGAATCCTTATATTGTATTGTTACGGTAGCGATACCATGTCGTCATAACAGTGATCTATCGAATCACTCGTGGGCGATAATGTACCAACTTACTCGAGATAATTCATAGGATGAATATCGTTGAAAATGAACACGTTGAACTGTTAAGGGGGCGGTTCTATTGATCTGGCAAATAATGAGTCATTGTTTTTTGTTTTCTAAAAAAGGGTTTATTCATTATGCGTTTGTTCACATTCTTCAATTTTTTTATCAACAAAAAATAATACTTATTCGACCTGTCAGTTGAGCCGTGTTTCGCGGCTGACAAGTTGCACTTACATAGCACAATAACTCCCCAGAATTTTATCGGATAAAAACTAAATAATTATATGTTATAAATGACACTTTTTACCAAGAAATGGACCTCTATGAAAATCGAATCCAAGAATTGTAACAGTTTCAATTTAAATTCCATAACGTACCGTTTTCAATATTTTTTTCTTGCCGCTGAAGATACATAGGACTACTCCCTTAATCTCACCTAATCAGCGAGATTGAATGAAAGTTAATAAAAATGCAAATGTACGCTTATTAATACATGTACAATTGCAAAAGATATGCATGTATTTCAAGTTAATGATGCTTTAAGTACTTTACGACTGGTGGTGCATGCGTGGATCGCTACTATTACGATCCGTTTAGCTGTTATCGTGGAACATCAACTCCTAGTAACAATGGATATTGTTATTTCAATGATACAATGAGATTACTACACAAGTGAATTGCGTACAGTGTCTGTTAATATATGTATTGTAGTAGCAACGAAATCTTATAACTCTAACGTATAAATGTAAAGTTCTCTACGTAATCATATATCTATATCGAAAATACGGAGTACTTCATTATCAATCACAATCCGAATTGTTAAATTAGCAATACTATGCTACCGAAACAACAGAAAGTGCGGATAACAAGAAATTTTCCTCCACATAGTTCTGAATTGTTTACAATTGGATTTTGCAATGTAGTACATTAATATAGTTCATGAAGTCTTCATTCTCATTCTCAACGAAAATTTTATCTAAATTGTTAATACACGTTAATACATGTGTAAAGTTGAATGTAGTGAGGGAAAGAACCACTTTTGTAACTGCACAGAGAGCGACAGCAGTCGGATTTTATTCCCGTACCATTTTATCAATTTTCTTGGCTCGTGACTGGTTAACGATGCCCTCAAATTGTTATTCGTGCCTCTCAAATTATTTATATGATGAACCAAAGTATAATTTGCCGTAATTAGTTATTTGTTTAAATCGAAATAATCAACAGTTTAACCGGAAATGTCACTTTTCAAACTTCAATATTGGGAGAAGTAATTTTAAGAAATAAGAAAAACATTATGCCAATTAAAAGTCAATTGTGGTTCGTTCTTTTATCGTTATCAAAAATCTAAAACCACAATATGAATCATGAAATACATAATGGCCAGGAATATTCGGACTCAAATAAATTTAGATTGTCGTTGATGATGGTTTCCAATAGTTGATATAGAAGAAACCGGTCCACGTTGTCTTCATCATCACTATGTACATTTTATTGTTATGATTGTTATCCCACGAAACAGAGACTTGCGGCGTGTTAATTCACTTATTAGGAAAACAATTTTTGCATGCTGAAGAATACTGGAAGCCAGCTATGGTGCATGCATACAAAGCGACTTCTTATACATTGACCTCCGTCAAACGTCAATACATGTAATAACGTTTCCTCCCATCGAATGCTTCCTCAACAGTTTTCACCTAGTTTCTTGTTGTTATAGGGAAATTCAAATTGGAGTTGCACTGAGGCTACGGTCGTAAAAAAACTGCAGAGTATCTCGCTACTACTACCTCAAATGAAAAGTGAAATATATCTAATGTTTGATGGCAATTCGAGATTCATAATTTATTTTTCTCGAGTATTCACAAAACACAGGCGGCTATCACGTTCATAGAAAATTTTCCCCATTGTTCTGATGTTTTTTCCCCACATCTGTGTGAAGCTAGATATGTCAAGAGGTCGCGAAATTCTCAATTATTTATGTAGAAAATGTCTACTAAATGTCTACTTTGAAATACAGAAACTTTGATAGTTATGGCATATCAAAACTTGTTGAAAAATTTAATCTAACTACAAATACTCATAAAAATGGATGGGCCGAAAAATAAACTTATCTCCTTAAACTATTAGCCGATATTCCAAATAATTTATAATCCTATAAACCTCTATAGTTGCAAATAGTTTATCAAACACTGAACTTGTACGTTCAGCACTTCTATATTCGTTAGAGCCCAGAGCTTCAGTACAATTTTAATCTAGAATCTTCCATTCCAACACATATGGCAATACACTGACTATACAATGTTTGGGCCTTCGGTCCAAACGTTAATGTATTTACCCATTACGGAATCATATCGAATCATACTAAAATGAATAATAAAGTTCGAAATTAGTTTGAAGATCAGCTCTTAAAAAAACAGAGCTCTTGGATCAAACCTTGTTGGTAAATTATCAACTTGTCAAGTGTCAATCAATGATGAATATTTATCATCGAATTTGGAAATTGATATCAATAAACGCTGCAAATTATAAAACAAAAGTGAATAAACTGATCAAACTTCACTGACATCCAGCATCCAAATCCTTGACTTGTGTCTGACAGTGGCGTGTACACGATCCCACATCATTGTCGGAACTACATCCAGAATGAAATTACTCCAGTTACGTTCTACATTGGAAATTCAAATCGGACATCTAGATCGGATCTTCAGTTTTTGTCCCGGGCCATCATTTACTCTTCGTGTGTTCCACTTTCACAAATACCTATGTTCTTTAGATACTCAAATGGTTGTAAGTTCAATTCTGTCAATCAGTTTGTTCCGTTTTGATTAATGATTGTCACCTTGTCAAACACAAAAAAGAAAAAAAACAATCCACTTCCAGTGTGAAATAAATTGAAATTTCTTCATCGTTTTGCGCGATTTTCAGTCTGCATCTCAAAACCAAAAATAGGAATGCACCTTTCAAATGATGCTATGCAGATTTGTTTCTGATTTGAACCACAAATTTTGATAAATATACGAAGAATTATTTAATTTGAAACAAAGATAGCTAAATAAGCGAAAATTATTTCGAATGGGCCTTAAAAGAAATCATCTCTGTCATTATTAGATGAGTTACAGTATAGTTGAAAATCCAAAAAATTTCAATCCGTCAACGTTTTTTGTCACGTATATATATTTTTCAAACTTACATTCAAGAAAATTTGTCAGCATGTATATTTTCATTCGCCTATACGGCTCTTTGTCTTGTATTTATAGTCTAGAAGTATAGAAGGAGAATGAAAAATCGAGATAAGACAAGGATTTTTTAGAGAGAAATAATAGAAAAAAAGAGAAGGAGAAGAAAGTGGGGATATATACTTACTCTCTGTTGCCAACTCCCGTTTCTCGGTCATCCGACGCAATTGTTTTACGTCAGTTTTTCCGTTGTTTCTACGAATATCACTGGGGCGGTTTTTCAAGCGAGTAATCTCTAGACATTATACACCTCCATATATATATATATATATATATATATATACGACAGAAGCTATCGTGCCAAGAGACGAAAACAATAGAAACTTGGGAAAACTGAGGGTGGTATATATACATATATAAAAGTGACGACAGAAATTAGGTGAAAAAAATATATATATATGAAAGATGAAAATTGAAAAGAGCAGAGGGTTTTTAAAATCGAGAACATAATGCATACGTACATATATACATATAGAAAGAGAGAAAGAAAAAAAAAAGAAATGAAAGTTGGAGAAAAGTTTTGGTAAATGAAGAATGGAAAAAGGAGGTAAACGATAAAGAAGTGAAAGAAAGAATGAGCTTCTTCGCAGCAATTTTTCAATAGATTTATGCACTATACTTGGTCACCAACGACCACTAAATCATTATTTTACCATTTTGATTTCTATTATACGTTTTATTTATTTTTTTTATTTAATTTCTTTTTTATTATTTTTTTTTTTTTTTTTTCATTCACTCCGTCCTGAACTTTGGTGTTTGTTCAGTCGCACCGGTTATTGGTATACTATTCAGCTGGCTCAATATATTTTCCAATGACAAAATGGTTGAAAGAAAACTGGTATATATATATAAAACACCTACAGTGTGTAGTAGTAGTAGCAGCACATAATAGTTTTGGCGTCTGCAAAACTATATAGAAGTTATATACGGAACCATCAGCGGTATATTCCTTTGGCATGAGTTCTTCATGAGTCATGACAATGGATCACCGGTTACTCAATGCCACGTAGGTAAATTGCTTTAGCATTGTGTGTATAGAGTTGCGACCCTGATGTGCGCGCGGTACACACAAGAAGAAAAGAAATGAGAACTAACAAGAGACGAATTTTTTTTTTTTGTACATAGCTTTCAGTCACGGTTGGAGGCTGACAAAATTCATATAGCTCTCACTTCTTTCAAGATGATTGTAATATTTTTATTTTTATTTCCCTCCCAACTGATCGACACTCGTGACGACAAGCCTTCGAGATTCGATATCTACTTTACTTTATCAATCCAACATCATAGATAATTAAAATGAAAAAGATATTTTTATTAACTTTTATTTAGCATCGTATAAAATAAACCAATTCGAAATGCCATGAAAAATCAATTGTTTTCATCCAGTGGAATTATCCTGTGCGAAGAATTGTAAATGTAGTTCTCGCACAAAACCACAGCATAATAGAGAGTGTGGAAAAAAAACTTCGCGCTTACAACCGAGGAGTACACCACATTCAGGATGTTATACTGAACGAATATATAAAAAATTTAGGGATCAAACTTTAATGCAGGTATATGTGTCTACCATCAGGCGCGTGTATGCATATAATACTATATATATGAAGTCAACCAAGGACGCACCTGGCACTCTACGTTTGTATACACGTATACATCATATGTATATGTATAAAATATCAACACAGATATATAAAATTCTATATAATACTCTTTTGCAGCGCGTTGCCCTATACCACTCTTCTGTTATATTATGGGTTGCTATATGCCTTCGGCACTTATTCCTTCCGTTCGTCTTTCACGTCTCGACAATTCTCACCAATCATCGCTGAAAAACTTGAATATACTTGGGCTTCATATATATATATATATGAATGTTGTTTTGTGTTATGTTGTAGAGGGCTACGTCAGCCATGAATTGTAGATGCGTGTATGGTATAGGTAGTATTATATATATATATATATATAGTTCCCGTCAAAGTCCGAGCCTTTTTTTCCATTATATCTCCTCAGGGGCTATTTTTCTCTTCAGTGCTCCTATGCCCCAAATAACCAAAATTGACATGAAATTTTCTTGGTTATTTATTGTCGGTATGTGTTTGGTATGTATGATGAATGTGCATACGTTTCCAACATCAATATTATATGATTATCCAAAAATATTTGTTGGAAGTATGAATAAAAATATTGGCGAGTATGCTCACGTTACAAATTATATAATTAGCTCAAAGTTTGTATAACATTTTTTTTTCTTTACATAGATCAGTAAAATAATGAAAGAGAAAAATTATTCATATATTATGTATCATTGTTCAGGATTAATTGACACTGGCAGAATTTTCTGATGCCATTTTGTCCATGGACGCATATTTTTCTGGCACGAATTGAAAAAGTTAAATTGTTGTGGAATCAGCACGCAGATATTGCTTACGGGGAAAAAAATATTTTTGTAATTTGTCTGTAGTTAGTTGAATTGTTTGGTTTTTTTTTTTTTCAATATCAATACCAAGAACTTTGATTTTTGATAAGGTATTATTGAAAATGATTTTTATATATGAATATCATGAGGTGTAGAACATTTGAAGAATGGCACAAATATTATTTCCAAGCAATGGTGAATTAGCTTGGGAACAAAAATGTTATTAGGTTATGTGAAGGGGTGCAAAACGAATTTCCTATTCGAATATATAATGGTTTGGAGAAAATTGGCCGGATTGAGAATGACCGAATTGAAGGATGGAAAATGAGAAAGAAAAGATGAAGAAAAAAAGACGAGTGCAGATAGCTGAAGTCCGATGGACAAATCTTTCTATTTTCAATGAGAACAGTAACCTCACGGACACCTGCCATTTTTATTTGTTCTGGCTTCTTTTATACCTGCGAGAATAATTTTCTGCCGGATGGCCAATAGGTTTTCCACCGTTGCCGTACGACGTACGCCAACCCATATATACATATAGACACTCTCCTTTTCCGTCTTTTTCTCTCTTTTTCCTACGTCCGCAACATTTTTTTTTTTTTTTTTTTAATTTCTTTTCTTCTTTTCCATTTTGCCACCATTTCCGCTCTTTTTCCTTCTTTTTTTTTTCCCCACTTATTCCAATTTTTATTCTTTCTCCTTCTGCCATCGCTCCTTTACTTTTGCTCATTTTCACGCAAACCACTATTCAAGAGTTTTCCCGATGTCCATCTTCATTATTCAGTAATTGTATTCTCCACATTTTTCGCCAAATATTTACTTATTACATTATTCCCAACGTCCATCGTTTTTTTTCTTTTTTTTCTGGAGAATTAATCCATAATATATGACTTTGGTGTTATGTGACAATTCAATGATTCAATCTGATATTTACTCAGCGTTAAATTATCATTCCAAACTTTCTTCCATTACTATTTAATCACCCACCATTCTTTCGTCCAAATTCTCCGGTCGATAAATTAAATTGGTCAACCACAATTCAAGGCAAACGTTTATTTGGAACAAATTATGGAAAAAAAACCAATTCTAATGCAAGATAAATTATTAACAGCTCAATTTTTTTCCATTCGTCACATTTCAGAAGACACATACAAATCAACCAAACATAAAAAATGTTCTCAACATTTTGAATAATAACGGTCGCACTAATGAGTCATTCAGTAAACATTTTTTTAGCACGAATTAAATGAATGAATACATAAATGCATAAACAAATAAATAAAAGTGTGATTGTGTGTGTGTTGTATTATTGGTTCTATATTGGTTCTATCAGCGTTCGCGCGCTCTACAATTCCATTCGTTCAATTTCATTCTCAACATTACTCGGTTATTTTCGGATAAAGTCGTGACTGTTCGGTATAGTGCAATGGCTCGACGATCGCTGTTGCTGTTCTCGGCCACTCTCGACACACCTCGGCACAAAACGGAGTGACAGTACACGACAAGACGTCGCGCCAGGCGTATCGATAAATTCTTTGTGTCATTACAATATCACCATCACATTGCTAACTGTTATCATTGTTGATTCACTGTCTCGCGTGTTTTTTCCAATCATCTATGTGCGTATTTCGAATTATGATTATTTAATTGTGGTTATATTCATACAATATAAAATGATAATTGTGTGGTGCTCTATAGAATTTATTTATCCAATAGTCAATTAAATCTGTTCTCATATTCGAATGAAAAGAACGTTGTAAAAGTTACACGTAAAACGTTCAATTACGTTTTTATATTTTCGTTTTTTGCCTTTTTCATACATTAAGTAGTGGCGCTCACATGCATTCATTGTAGAGTTAAACACACAGAGGGATTCATTGAGCGTGCGTGTCTACACGCAGCCGAAAAATAAATAAATAAATAAAGCCACGACATGAAGAATATGATTCGAGCTAGGCATATATTTGGCCGTTGCTCGGTGACGCAATTTGCACACTGATATAAAAACAATGATTGTCAACGAAATTTATGGTATTGCCAGAGCCTCAAAAATCACGCCAATCCTTCATCATTCCCAATTAACGTTTTGTATATCTACTTATCATTGTGCTGTGATCGTAAACTCATAGTGATAAAGAATAAATAGGAAACGAAAAAATAAATAAATAATAATAACAATAATAACGTTTTTTTGTTTGTTTGTTTTTAAATAGTGAACTAATATATATTAAATAAAGGACAAAAAAATAATAAGTGCGCTAATTTGAAAAAAAATTGAAGTAAACATGCAACAGAATATTTACAATGAATTGAGAGCGTGTACGGAGGATACGTCGAGTTTATGGGTGAGTTGAAAATGTAATCCGCTGTTGAAGAAAATTATAATCATTTATCTTCTTTATGAGAAGAGCCGAGTGAGGCAGACCACTCAAAGAAAAAAAAAAAATAATTGAGCATCCACAAGTCAGCTTATATGATATTTTTATTGTTAACAAGTAAGAAATTAAATGTATTTCATTGATTATGATAGTATAATATACAACAGCCGTGGACTGATAAAGAAACCGAAGGAGAATATACTAGGGTTCTCGTCTAAATAATGCGAAATCAAAATCGTTTTCAGAGCATTGCTTCATTATTTATAATCATGCAATTAACAGAATACTTGATTCGATGATAATCATGTGGAAAAATCAAAAATATATGAGGCTTGGTTTATATAACTCAAAAAAATGGTTCTTCATTTTAGCCATCTCGCATTCAAGAATTTTGAGTCTAGAATCAGAATCAAAAAACTCGACGAGAAAATGACTTTTGTTTATTCAACCGTTTTAGTTTATCTTCGAGATTCTCATTATTTATAGCCTTCTGAATGAAAATAACATCGTGATTACATCGTTTCAATGTTCCTTGATAATATAGGAACGTAAATATACAAAATTAATCAGCTAAACAATATCGCCATTGATTAAACAAAGATAATGAGATCAGTAACCGTCAACAAAAGGGGTTCTATTATTTTAAATACTGGATTACAAAGAATTGAATACAAATGCTGAATATTCTTCATGAGTACAATAAGAAAAAAATATGCAAGTTCAGTATTTGATACATTGTATGACACCAATGTTTCAAAACTCCTACGTCTTTTTTAGTCTTACATTCGGTCTTTCATCCATAATACCTTACATGCGAACATTACACGTTACATTACACTAGACATGGTGTAATGGGAACTATTTTCGATTTTTGGTTATCTTTAACCGGAATTTCACTGCAGAGAAGAAAATGGTTTTTCATTGCAAACAAACGTATCAAAATGAACAGTGTTAGTGTTGGATTGTTGAAACTGTAAAGTGTCACATCCAAAAATTAATCTTTGTTTGGTCCCATCTCTAGTCTGCCAGTTCAATATTTCAAAGAGAAAATGAAGACTGAATAAGCGCTCTAGATATTTATTTGAAATTCTAAACCATATCTCAATAGTCAATTGTACGCCAATCAATATAAAACATGCAGATACATATGGGAATGGACGAAGTGATGTTTGTTTTTCCTTGCAATTTTTTTGTCAAAAAATCTGCCCTGCCTGTTTCATCTCCTTTGATTATTTATTCCAAACAAACGATGGCGAAATGAACCATTATCTGTCACATCAAATTTATATAAATAACTGAGAACATATATTCACGCTTTGTTTAGCCAATAGCACTGTGTGTTGGTTAGCTTAATTATCCAGTTCATCATCAGTTTTATTCAATAATTATGACATTCATACATATATTACCGCTCTAGAGCACAAAGTCTAATAATCAAATATGCTTTTACATCAGTCGCAATACCGTATGCAATTTATGGTACTATGAATACATATATAGACGAATCAAGCTTTATTCCAACTGAATATCAATTTACCTTTCATCATTATCATCATTATTATTGCAAGAATATAAAAAAAACATTGATCAACTTATCAAACTGTGTCATTATGCACGTCATAAAATAATTTTATATGCATGTATATATTTCATTGTTGCTTCAAATTACTATTCATAATAATAACAAAACAATAAACTAATGTGCTTTTTATCATCATCATCATCATCATCATCATCATCAAATGAAATATGATAATTTTTTTATTTTAATTCTTCGAATAAGGTGAGGTGGCATTCATATGATGTGATTAAATTTATTTCTTTTTATCGCTTCACTCTACATCTACACAAACATACAAATATGTACATATATATATGATAACTTGATGACGATGTGTTTCGTCTGGCGTTCGTGTTAATTAGCCACGCGTGATTAATGCACAGGGTGGCTCGTACGTGATTCCCTCTTGTCTATCCGTTGACAACGCCCGCGTACCTGGATATTACGTGACAGCGGTAAACTTTGTTTTGCCCTCTCTCTCACTAACTTCTTCTCTCTGTTACTCAACATCTCAACTATATCATCTATATATGTATAATAAATACATACATACACACACGTCATAAATGAATAGATTCGCTCTCGTTATGCTGAGTCTCATTGGAAGTAATGCCGCACCTTCAATTTGCCGCGCTTTTCATTTACACGCATCGGAACTTTAAACAGAAAAGGTGGAGTGTATCGTTATTTCACGTGAGTGTTGAGGGCGGGAATAGGAGGGTTAAAAAGCCGTTGATAAATATCGCTCCTCGGTATATAAGTAATAACAATTTCTCTCTCCCGGCGACCCACTTATTATCTTTTTTTTTTTTTTTTTTAGTTGCCCTCCGGGTATACTCATTTGCTTTCATTCTGACTTTTTTTGTTTTGTTTTCTCCTCTTTATTTCTCATCAATTTATTTTCTTTGAATTCACTTCGTCTCGGATCTGTAATATAAACGAACAAGCGTAAACAAGACCTTTTCTGCAAATGTATGGCGGGCCCGGGAACTCGAATGACATTCAATTAACATGGTTTGAATTTTTTTGTTATGCATCTGCATTATGTACATGGTTCGTGTTCAAGGGCCCGCGACGTTTTTCATCATTATCGTGCATTTTGATAGGCAGATGTTTGATTTTGAATTTTTTTCAAATCTTGATTAGATAATACTGAAATCATGTAATTATTGAAAGTATAACTTTGATGAGAAATTTTTCAACGTCTCGAATACTAATGACGAAAATCATGAAATTTATTATGGCGATTTTGGAATAAACACAAACAATATTTTGCGAATGTATAAACGGAAAAAACTCTGTTGATGACTAATCAACACAATTAGAATTTGCCCATACTACATTATAGTTGTATTCATCTACATATCTTTGGCCGGTAATAAATTATTCATGTCGATCATCTTCATCCTCTTTATTATTTTTCCGTTGGATTATTGTTGTAATAAAGTTAGACTTCATCATTTTCATTCAATTTGATTGAATATATTGATATCGGATATATTTTCCTTCTTCTCTTGGTGATGAAAGATTTATAAAGTAAGGCGCTTATATACGTGTCTGAAGATCAGCGACTGTATCAGGGGAGAGCGAGTGAGGGCCAGAAAGAAGAAAGAACGAAATGCATAGGCGTCGACGTGGACAAACCGGTATTACTACTTGGTTTCTGTTTAGTCGCTTTCTTTTTCATTCCATTTTATTTTATTTCCTCCATCCTTATCCTTCTGCTTATTTTCTTTTCCTGTTTGCCCATGCACATATCCCGACCTGAGCTCTCCAGCATACATTGCAGTTGAGAAATATATATTGCGATAGATTAGAATTTAAAAAAATTGAATACAGGAAATTAATTCTTCATCATAACGAAACTGTTTGTTATATTTAATTTTGTTGAATAACAAAAAAGTAGTGTTGAACAACATAAATACGGGAAAGAGAATGTGGGAATGAATCCCCGTTGTATTTTCTTAGGACACGCGTGTTGTTGAATCTTATCCCGCACCGGCACAAGAATAATCTGTCGTTGTATATAGAGTCAATACATACTCAGTTTTTTTATCCGTGGCGGGTAAATATTTAATTTTTATACACTGATGCTTTTCATAAATACTACAATTATTTCATTCACAATCGTACCATTATATTGGATATGCACAAATGAATAAAGTACGTACATTTTGAATCTATAATCGGTAAAATGAATGTGGATGGTTAAATTCAATCATTACCGCATTCCATTTGTGATGTTTCATCAGCTGGGAATTCGCATATCGTCATGTAGCAAATAATTGTTCATGCAACGATTCATACATTTGATATAGAAAGTAAAATGAACTATTCATTCTATAAATATATAGATATTGCATAATGTGAAAAAATACTTCTAAATAATATTCTGTCTTGTGATACAAAGCAAAACAAGATGAAAGAGAGAAAGAAGTAAGTAATTTTCTTACCTTTCACTACTTTCTTTCATTTCATTTGGAAAAATGGAAGAATGAAGAATAGAAAGAAAAAATGGAAAATAAATAAAAAAAATGTCTAACAGCGGCCATTTTTCTCCTTTTCTCTTTCATTTTTGTATCCGCGTTCTCTACCGAAGCGATACGAGAAAGCAAAGTCTGGCTATATGGTATATAGATTCTTTTTCCGTCTCCCTGCATTCCGTCCCCTATACATGTATAGATATGTATACCATCATCTCCCTTTTGCCTCCGTCTTGTGCGCGAGTGGAGAAAACAACAAAACAAAACTTTGTCGTCCAGAGGATTGATTCGTATATAGGGAGATGGGAACAAGCGTTTAGCAGCGATGTTCAAACTAAAATAAGAGAAAAAAAAGTTGTAGAACTTTGTCGAAAGGCGAAAGCATTTTCACTTATACATATCAAACATATAACGGAAAAAGTGAAAAAAAAAAAACTGAAATTGATATACACATACTTTATATATATATTCATTATTTCGAATATTTATTAAGTAAAATAATAAAAATGTCAGTAAAAAAATAATTCAATGCAGCCGAGAGTGGGTTATAGCACAGATAACGAAGCCCACGTAATACGTCTGTAAACAAGAATATTGGACACGTAAGTGGACAAGTTTGATAGTTTTCACAACGTCGTTGGTGTTTGTAAAAATGGGGAAAAAAAAAAAAAACGCTAATAAATGGAATATACTTATGGAACGTATACGTGTATGCTTATACCCTTAACATTCATATGAATATTTCATGACTAACACATACCTTGTGTTTATCTGTATGTACTAAATGTGATATATTATAACTCATATTTTTAATTTAGTATATATACATATTTTATTGAGAAAAAAATATAGTTTTGATTATCGGGAGAATAATATAAACGAAAGCGTGAATTATCTGTGGAAATATGTATGCAAGTTTGCGCAAGAGATTTGCCATTGAAAACGAGTAAAAAAGGGAAAATGCAATTTTATATATATATATATACGCATAGAACAATAATTCAGGATCTCATGGGATTTAAGCTTCGCATTTGATAGGGATGTTGCGTATATCTCAATTGCTGTGTCAGTGGAATGAAATTTTATTAATAGCGCTTTTCCACAACGCTCATGCCCATCCTATATGCAACATAATCGCATTCTGTGATTTGCGTCCGTATTTTCATGTCATATGTACATATACATACATAAAACTGCTATTTATTACCGTGTGACGTTACGAAAAAAAAAAAAAAATAAATAAATAAAAAACAGTCCCAAATCTTCGTATGAGTAAATATTTCAATTTTTTTCCATTTCACAATTTTATGCCTGTCATTTTTTTTCTACCATTTCTTTCCATTTCCCCTATACAACTTCTGGTTTTTCTCACCTTTTTAATTTTACCGAGAGCCAAAACACTCAGTGAAATAATTGAAAACTTAAATTGAAGATGAGCATGAGCTAATATGCATTGCAATTTCGATTTATGCTTAGTTCCGGGATGCTTGCACGAGCGTGTAATGCATTCTCGCTCATATGTATATACTCATTGTTCCTTCAACGTATGTGCTGGTGCTGCTGCTTCCGATCGATGCCCCCATAGCATTCTATATTATATACATCTATATGTGTATAGATATGATGTGTGCAGCTAGCGCTCTCCAACATTGGCCCGTCCCATCCCATTATAAACGAGATGGAGTGCTTTGGACCTTATTGTGTGCGCTCAGTAAAATGTCTCTTGGGGTAGAAAGCGGTTGGTGATGATGCGAGAGGCAGTGTAAGAGAGAGAGAGAATGAGATAGTGCGCAGCAGTGTAAATTGTATAGAGTTGTGTGGATGGCGCCACACATTGGCAAAGTTGAAGGGTGGCTCTATGTTCTCTGACCCTTTATCTCATATTTTTTTATTTTTTTTTTTTTTTTTTCAAATAAACCAGATTCCAACTGATTCACATCAGTTATTTAATAAGTGTTTGAATGTTCTCTTTATTCTAAAAGGATTTTAATTCATTGAAATTGGCTGTCCTACATAAAAATATATACTTCTCTCAATATATTTATATTCAGATTCAATATTTATATATAGAATGATAACTGTTTCATAAAGCTTTTTGATCATGTATATTTAATTCGTTGAAACGTATTTAACTCTTGGACAAAATGGTTTTGCATATAAACCGTGCATAAATGGATTACAGGCATAAATATTTTGGTTTTCGGTGAAAGATGAAAGCGAAAAACATTTATAAACTGTTGACAAGTTTTAATTGGCCATTAAAAATATATGAAATGAGACCTATGATATATAAAGTATGTATATTAAATGTACATACATGAAATTTCATATGATATGTAAAATATACATATACATCACATATCATTGCATTACCATTCGGCTTTTGAAATTTTACCACTATATACATACATATATACATATATATATATATATAAATTAAATAACGCGTATGTGGAATAAAGTAAATCAAATACATGGAGCGTGCAGATGTATATATAAAATAGTAAACCATATAATAACGCTGCAACTACAGCACACACCGACCAGAAGAAGTACAAGTTCTGAGCTCAAACGCGAGATCGCGTGGCAAAGGAAGACTCGTCATAAATTTGAATACATCGTTACGCGCCTGCGAGGCAAAACGAGGCGGTAATTACAGAGTAAGCCTTGCGGCGTTCTAATCTTTTGATAAATTATCCAACCGTTGCACGGAGCGGGCAAAGGGGTGGATAAAATTTTAGGCGTGACCGTATTACATTCTACCTTTCTCTTTCTCTATCTCACTTTATCTTCATCTTTCTTCCATATTCTCACACACTTTTTCACAGTAAACCCTCTCGCTACCGGTATAACCTCTGGCATTTTTATTTCTTCATTTCTTCTCTTTGGTCCCAGTTGTGATACGATTTAATTAAATTGGTAATTATTGCATTTCTACAAATGAAAATTATTGTATTCACATCGATATCGTTGAGTATTGTTGATAATTAACATTTGAAATGACAATACGTGTTGTTGAATTGTAAAATAATAAAAACAACAGTCGACTGCTGTAACAAATCTTCAATTTTACAGAGAATATATAACCTCTATATATATGAAAAGGCGATAATTGTGTCAGTTATTTACTTTACTGTATGACGAAGACATCCAACTAATTTCAACAATGTCAGAATCAGTGATTGTTTTGGAATGAAAAACTGATGAAAGGAAAAAGGGGCCGCGTTTATCTTTATAGCATTGAAACATCAATATATTTTAAGATGGAATAATATATTTCTGCTTTGCTCTTCTTTATGTGGAATGTATAGAGAAAATCCTCTTACTTTTTTTTTTTCAAAGTGTGGAAGTTTTGTGCGGCAATGTATATACCAATATTATATAAAAAAAAGAAAAAGAAAAAAAAAAGGAAGAATTATTTAGGATAAGGAGAGCAAATAATATCGGAATATAAAAAAAAAAATGGTGAAATCCATGAGGATATTGGTGCACAGGGATTAGTGATGGGGGTACTGGTTGGAGGATGGTTTTATTATCGCTTTCGAGTTTTGGATTACCTGCGAGTGAGAAAATTGAGAGAGAGAGAGAGAGAAAGTGTAACAAGAGTGCAAAAAGAGTTGGCACAGTGTGCCCTCTTTTTCTTCTTAACATTTATATACTGTACTTTTATTTTCCTTCTATCTCTTATTATTCTTTTTATTTTCTCTTTTGTTTCAGCTTTATCTTTACTCCTTTCTCTCTGTTTTTCTCATTTGTTCGTGCTTGCCTTTTTTTTTTTTTTTTCATTCCCTCGCGCGTTTTTATCGCTATTTTAAGTTCTCTACGTCCAATCCACTTTTTTTTTTGTTTAGTTGCGCTCGAAGAATAAGGGTTGCCTACCGTATTCTCTTACTTCTCTTTCTCCGTCACCGACTCACCATCATACCGCTTTCTCGAGAAAAAATTGTTTTGTACCAGTGAGTGAGACGAAGATGAAGACAAAAAAAAATTACGCACACAGAACTTTTATAACCCAGCTATATACTTTGTCCATTTTTTTGTTTATTTACTTTTTTTGCTTCCTCTTCTATGTCATTCTTCTCTCGTCTATAGCTTTTTCTTTCTTCCTTTTTTGTTTTTTTTTTTCCGCCAAGTTTTCGACTCATGGGCAAGTTTTGCAATCTAAAAAATTGGAAAAACGGCTCTCGGTGCACTGTGAAGTGCTGCATATATATATATCTACGTGGCAACCCGCTGCAGTTGAACTTATGGTAGCAATAGCAAAGTCGTCAATTTGAGCAATTTTCTCACGAAGCACGTATAAAACTCACGCTACCTGAGTCGATTTCAAAATTGTGTGTCGGTTCGTGCCTAAAAGAGGAAGGAAAAGGAGGATAATACAACACAAAGAAAGTCGGTAAACAAAATGGAATAGATGCAATCAGAAGACCGTTGAATTGAAACTATATAATAGTGATTCAAACATGATTCGAATCAAATTCCTTAATTTAAAATCACGGCACAATATATATATACTCGTTTCAATATTATATTTCAATAAGAAACAAATCAATGAATTTCCTGGATCAAGACAAATAACTTTGGCCAAATAGTAATTTTATTTTCAATTAAAAATTATAACTACTCGATACACCCTTGACTCATCCAAACATTTCTATTATGATGCTGTCTAAACTTAACCTGAAAAATCCTCATTAAAAAGCGTCACATAATTAAATTCAGAAACGAATGAATAAAAACTATATGCTGTAATGTTTATTCTTCAGCTACATTTAAACCGAGACATTTTTCGTTCTCATTTTCATTTCAAATCTTTATTGTATTTTGTTTGAATACTTCTTATTTGTGTAATCAATAAAGTGAGTGAAAAATAAAGGTCGAGTATTTATAGAGAAACACTGCATTATATATTGATCTTTATATCATGGATGAAGGTCCGAAAGAGAATAGGTGTGTGTCAACAAGTCAGTGGGATGCAGAAATAAATGGGCTTAGAAAGAGGAAAAGACTTGTAGATACAGTGGCAACTATTCAGTATTTTGTAGGGGAGTAGAGTGCAGTAACTACGATATAACTTACCGCAGTAGTTGAGGTATGTTTCTATACCTAACCTAACCTAGAAAATGCCAAGACTATACTGGTGAAATTCCTACTGAGAGTTTGTAACTTGTTACTTTTTTTTTTTTCATCGTTCTTTTTTTCTTTTTATTCCGCAACGTTTATCTTCACCTCTCTTTACTTATTTTTATCTTAGCTCACTATCCTCACTGTTTTCGCTCTCTATATATCCGTAGAGAAGTAAAAGCTGCTTCGTATAGCATTTAAGGATCTTTTTTCTCTATATGAAAAGTAAGTGAAGATATATAGTGTATATAGTAAAAGTATGCGCATCTGTGCTCACATTGCACATGCTCATAACCTCGACCATTTGATCTCTTGTATCATTGTTATTTCAAGCACTACACCGTCAAGATCGAATATCATTGTGTATGTACACGTACTATACGATATACATATAGACATTCGCTTGTAGTGATTAGAATTGAGAGAGCGACCGAGGATGAGTTTATCTATCTAATGCTCTCGAATTTCCATATGGATTCCGTTTAGATAATCGATTACAGCCGATGGGGGGATATTGTGAGTAGGAAACACGCACTACATAGATACTAATTAACCCGATTCAATTAGCAGCCAGTAATTATAATACAGTCAACAACTTTATCCCTTTTCATTTTACGTTACACATATTTAAGTCAATATCCACATACGTATTGATAAATACTATATTATATGTATATTGTTGGTATGTATGGTAATTACGTGTAAGATACATGGAGGACGCAGGAGAATGTCACACGTGATCCAAATTAATTTCTGAATTTTAATTGTACATATTTCTCATCTTAATTCACCAAATTCGGTTGTTAATTTAAATTGTGATATTATGCTATAGACAAATTCAATTGAATAATGATGCATATATTTCGAGCATAAATAAAGATTGCATGTAAAGTAAATGCATCTCAGTTATGAATTTTCATACCGAGCAAACATAACATTATAAATAGCTAACATCTGAATAGATGATTCAATTAAAATATGAAGTAGTAAATTCGTTGAAATTAACACAATGTTGTTACTTCTCACGTTAATTATATTACAGATTGCATGATTTTATAGAATTAGTTTTCATGACATAATGGAATAGATGAAATGGAACATGTGTATTAATTGGTTCAAATCAATTTTCAAAAAATCTTTCGAAATCCGTGCACAAAGTTCTCACAAGTATATAATTATGCTATGAAGGTTCTAGTAAACATATAAATTTCAATTGTTCGTTTGTAGGAGATGGTTTGAAATCATTCTCCTTTATATATATTCGCCTATCAATGAATACGAAAGATGAATTACAGCAAACCGATAGAACTAGGTGGCGTATATATATATATGTGTATAAACACACAGGAGTGGCCTCTGGCAAAGTTTGCGTTTCACTACCGAGGAATATTTTAAATCTTCCATCGTGTTATATCGATCCATGGTGGAATGCGCGTTTAGATAATGGTAGTGCTGCTGCTTTTCATATAGTATACATATATAGTTATCGTTATAGCGTGCAGACGAACACGGTCATGAATTTAGCATGTGTTTATATAGGCGTACATGTACTCGAGAGAAGTCTGAGTTCATATATATGTATGAATACGATTTTTATATTCATATTTATATCGCTACATTTTTTTAAAATTTATTTCGTTTATAATTTTTTTCTTTTTTTGTCATCATTCTAGTGGATTTTATATCATTTTTCAAGATTTCATAACACATACCTACGAAGTATTGAATAATTTATCACAACTCAAAATTGCAATCAACGTCAAAGTGAAGGGGGTGAAGAGCCAGAAGAGGGTGTATACTGAATTTTAGGAAACAAGCACATTCTGGGGTAAAGTGCTGTATCGGTGTGTATCGCAAGTATGGGTATGTGTATTTCAATGCGTTAATTCAAAACACAGCGTGGAATCGCGTTTCACGTAGCAATTGCAAAAGCTTCCTGCAGAGATAATCGGCTTATACATTTTCGGATGACTATGGTGTTCGAGCGCGCACGCGGGTGCCGTTTGTATATTGAAATAAAAGGGAATGACGGAGGAGTATGAGGAGGTAGAGGTATAGTTGAATATCAAAATCCCCATGTTTTATTTCATCCATTTATTTATCACATTAATAATTTATTCAAAGCACCGTATTTACATGTTTCATTATAAAATTTTCAAACCTTCGTTTATTTGTCCAAACACTACCCGCAAAGCCACTCAGGGGTCTCACCCCTTTCAATTCCATTCTGAGCTTTCACGATTCATATATATGTCTTGAGATGCCGAATGGGAGTGAGAAAATATTTGGTGTTTTTTTTTCCGTGAATAATGATGTTTGAGATTGAGTTGCCGTACTGTGATGTTGGTTGTCCAACCCAGGAGTTTGCAAAGTGGCAGCAGATATGCAGCTTAATATTACACAATTTTCACGAAAAAAACGTATTTAAAAATTGCGAAGAATAATTAAGTTCGTGGACATCATATTTTTCAATCGCGAATGTGGAAATTCTTTCTTTCAGGCATGGGTGTACATTCGTAGTCACAGAGCAGAACACTCTTGTAATAAACATAGTATTTTATCGCATTCATTTATCATGAATAATCATCAGAAGTTTAACCTTTGATTCCAGGAAAATTCATCAGTTCAATTAGACACATTTTATGGACTTGAAGTAAAATTGTTTATCATTTCAAAATTCAATTCAAACTAATGGTATTAGAAAATTCTTCAATTACATAACCAAAATATGGCGGTGTAAATAACATACATATAAATTTACATATAAGGGAAACGAGTATGATGAATTATTTTAATCTGTTTTTTGAGAGGTAAAATTCCATATTTCTGACCCCCCTTCGACCTAAATCGTATGACGTTTTTACAATCGCTGTCGTCGCAAAATGTACTTGTCTGTCATTGGAACAATTCTCCCTCGCCACCCATATTTCCTAACACACCTAGAACATAAAACACACTCACACCCATACACACACACACATGAATACTCAGTAAGACACACATAACCGAAAGGATCTTTTCATCCGTTCTCTTTCATTCCCCCTTTTATATGTATGTACGTCGTGTGCAGGATTTATCACTACGTCGTGTTTTTCATTCCTTTCTTTTGTTGATGTCTGAAAGAACAACTGAGAAAAGAAGGTTCCATCCATATATGTATGTATGCAATTACATTATATATATATAGACTTTATATATATGTATGTATGGATTTATTGATATCACGTAATTGTATACGTTTAATTATTTTTGAGAAATTTCCATTGATCCCTGTGATCAAATATAATGACATTTATATATATATATATATATATAATGTCTTGTCTATTTCGACAATCTACTCTTGGTAAAAGCTCTCACAGAGGCCACAAACACGCCATTATTGGTTGCGTCGAGCGACAGCAGTTGAGATAAAACTTTTCCTCTGCGCCTTTGCCAAATATCCAAGTTGCCACCACCCCTTCAAACCATATATACGTATGTATGTTTGTATATATATAGTTATATAGGCCGAGAGACATCCAGCACACGATAAGCAGGCTCCTCTTTGTAACTTTGTCAGGAATCACACGCCACACCCCCTTTCACCTCTTATACATCACGATGCCTCTTATCCTCACAACTGTGCCTCTGTCTTTCGTCGCGTATTTTCATGTTTTTATCTCTTTGTTTTTTTCTTTGCTTTTCGTCACACTTTTTTTTTTTTTCTTTCTGTTACTTTCGAGTTGTCTGACATTTTATTCCCTTTTCACCACACAACAGACCTCGAGTCACTTTACCTTATTCGACCTCTCCTGCACATATACGTTATTTGTTTTGTGTGTACTTTGTGTAGAGAAGTTTTATCTATTATGAAAAATATATTTACAAATCATGTTACGCGTACGTATTAAATTCTCTATTGTTTTGATATTTTGATATTTGGATGAGTCATAGTATGAATCGAGAAAGTCAATAGAGTAGTAGTAAAAGTTGAAATAAAAATTTGTGTAGAATCTCATTAGATGGGATTTGTCTCTCAATTGTTTAATGAGATTGTTTGGATCCAACGATTACTTTGACTGCATCAATAACCTTTAGGCGGAAATAATACAATGATATATTGTCTTGTTTTGTTTGATGCAATTTTTTCTTCTTGAATTTTATAGTTTATTACTTATCTTGACTTTTGCCACGCCCGATTTGCCATCTATCGCCATTGACGACAGGGCGGATATCGAGAGAATGCGACTACTGTATAATTTATGGATTCAATGCTACATGCACAGGGTCACTTCCGTCGTGTGACCAACACCACATAAGAGTAGAACGTTTCTGGTCGAACCAACAATTTATTATTTATTTTTTTTTTTTTTTGTACTCTCTTCTTTGATCATTTTTTTATTTTCGTTTTTGCTTTACTCTTTTCATTTATTTCTCATTGCTCAATTACTTATTTATTGTTTTATGGAGCCATACAATATCCAGATATAGATGTTTATGTAATGAAAGGAAACCACTCTCTGAATGGATATATGGATACGGTTGAGGGTATCAAGAATAAGAGGAATATAAGAGATAAATTTATTTCCACTGAAAGACAAAGGGATCGGAAGAGACATGAAACACACGGGGCCAGAAAGATAATTGGATCTGTAAAGCGAGATGGGTAAATGTGAGCAGCCAGAAACTCTCGCCGCTTCTATTATATATAATATATTTATGTATATATATATATTCTTCCTATTTCCAACGCATCGTGTCGTCGTTTTCGTCTTCTAATTTCTCCATTGTTGCCAAGAGTCTGGAAGAGTAATCATTCGACGTTTTCAACACTACCCATATACACAGGTCGGAAGTTTAAGTTTGTGTACATTATATATACGTGCACTTTACATTCAAATTGAAATATGTGAATGTAAACGTTTTCATTTGAATACAATTGCAATAATAACTTTTATCGGTTTGTATACATAAATTAGAATGAGGTTGAATGGTATACGTCAAAATATGTTCTAGAATGTAGGAAAAAATGGATTGTCACTTTCAACATCATTTTTGCATTGTCTGAAACGAGGATGCATGTTACTTACTCAGTATTAAGAAGACAGGTTGATGTAAGATATCTAGAAGTCACAACAATCGGGAAATTTTTTCAAGGTTCTTTCGGTTGTATCCCGCCGAAGCACGTTGAAAAACTTCAATAGAATAAGAGTGGTTGAGAAGAATATATGTCGTGTTAAATTAGGTAAATAATTTTCTTCATAAGCCTAGTGAGTTATCAAAGTTTTACATTTTGAATGGATGATGTCTTCGGAGGAACAGTTACATTCCGAATCTACTCAAATTGCTGCAAAAGAATTGAAAGAATCACGTTCTTCTAGCTTGAGAAGATGTTTTTTTTCTCACGATGGATGTACGTTCGAAGCCCCGTAACTTTTATAATTCCAAATATATTCAAATGGAACTTTGTTGGAATTGTCTTGAAAGAATCACGAAACTCCGGAGTTCACCCCCATATTACTATCCCCGACTATTTTTGAAATGTTCCCCTTTGAAAAATGTTTATTATTCTTAGGGGAAAATTAATTTCTCTTCCTTATCATCCTATTTGGCCTCCAGCCACGTGATTCACTTCTCAGCCAATCAAAATGATTGAAAAGGTGCTTTAATTTTTCGAAATATTATCGCCATATTTTTTATATCAACTGATAATGAATAGAAATTCGTTCAGGTACCCCACTTTCACTTCCTTTCCCCCTACATAATTTTGTATGTGCACTTGAAGACCTCCACCATCAAATACAGTCGGTAAAGTTGTTAGTGTACTGTGTGGGTCTCGAGTAAGGATACTCTGTAATTTGACCGTTTGCCGAATTCAGAGCCCCAAGTTTCTTGAGTTGATTTTTCCTGAATCGGCGTTGATGACTAGTGAACTTTTTTTATTTAATTCAACATAAAATTTGAAAATTTATCCAAATTTCTACAGATCTTGTATTCGAATTTCTAGAAATACTTTTCAAAGATAAACTATATATAATATGTAGTCTTGATGGACGGAATATTTTTCTACATAACAAAAAATTAATTATATTATGGTTTTTTTTTGTTCATTTGAAGGCATATAACTTTTTCAAACTTATAGAATATATATAACAGATATATAATATTTCATTTCTCGCAGTCGTAAAAATGTTAATCTAGTTAAGTAATTGAATGTTATCAACATATTCACATCTCAAACGTACACAAACTCCAGGTTCGTACAATATGTATGACAAAATTATGAAACGATATATAAATATATTCAATATATTCATTTAATTTATATTTTATATTCACAATATGTGTAATGCATCTCAATCATACATTGATACAAATAATATAAGCTCTTCAATCACGTTGAAAAGAAAGAATGACGAAAGAGAAAATAGTTCGAAATGAATCAATAATTCTTATTCAAGACACATTTTATATTCAATCAAATATACTAAACAAAAATACCACCGTTAGCAATATTTTTCAACTACATTAGATGTATCGTGTTAGAACCAACATATTGAGCATAATCAACCCACAATCAAGTACCATAAAAAAAAATGATTATCTTTCATTCACAATAATTCACATTAAGTAACAATTTTATAAAAATATTTTTGTGCGTCATTAGCGTTGATTGATTGAACAAAACAATTGTGATATATAATTCAAGATACGAGTTGAAAATACATAAGATCCTTTACTTTTGGTTTTACAAAGTGATTTTTTTCAGGAACAACGCGTTGGAAATAGTTGACAATAAATAGGTTCACTCATCTGAATCTAAAAGTAAGATATTTCCATGTGATGAATCCCATAATGTCATTTTATTCACAGTTCCCTCACAAGTATCATATGTGTTCAAATCAATTTGCTGAAAGTGATTGTAAATATTGATGATTTTTATTCACGGGTAGTTGACATGTGGGGATTTTCATACAGACAGTTAGGACTTTAATCTCAAACCTCTTTCATGCGATTCACTATCATGATGAATGGTATACAGGACAAGTCTACTGCTCGCTAAAATTCTTACATTCAAATTGAATCACATAAGAGTGCAATATTTATAGAACCACGTTTATTTTTCGCCTCGTATCGAATGTATTAAAATCACAAATTTATCAATTGAAATACAATCATTCTTCATTTGACTTTTAGTGCCAAAATGGCATTCAAATCGAATTCATAGAATTGAATTCATATGAAGTTTTTTTCCTCTCTATAGTATTCGTAAATAATACATTCACCTACGAAGCATATTATGGAGCATGCTACATTTTAGAATATGTTCACTTTTGCCGTGTGGTTGGTTGAAATGCAATGATATCGCATAGAGATAGTGTGCAAGAGCTTTTAAAATTGATCCAAATTGTTACGGATGAAATCATAGTCACGGTTGGATATTATATAGATATATAGAAATTGGAATCGATTGTACAGTTCTGTGTGTGGTATATACGCCACATTCGAACGTACCCCGGTCATTTGAAATCATTTGGGAGAAAATATCCTGGTCGCGATGTGGCGATGCGCGTCTATATAGATATATATTGGATGGACGATTACAGAGCGTCTAGAACTGCACATAGGTGTGCTACTGGCATGTACACTCCCCACGGGAGCGTCACATTGTCCCGGCACCGCCTCTATCCACCCTCTCTTATTCTACGTGTACATACGTGTGATATATATATATATATTTAGATAGGCCGTCAGGTGATCGCGAGTACCAAATTTATTGTTTACCTCCAGTGCATTTCACACGGGACAATCGGCCCCTATTAGTTCTAGGATAAAGGGACTTGATTATCCATGGACATGGGGCGTTGTCTACTCATATATATATATATATATATGCACACAAATCCTCATCTATATATGTGTATATCTATAAACATGTTTTATACACTAGTGCAGTTTGATATATACAATGTTTATATATCCATATCAATTCATATTTATTATTTATTTACTTATATTCAATGATGAATTTCTTACTGCTTTTGGATTATTATTTCATATGATATTAGGAGAAAAAACGTATATATTGAAAATTCATTGAAACGTGTTTTCAATTATATGCATGTTTGTAGATTAACCAAAAAACTTTTATTGTTGGAATATCCTCGAATGAGTATGCGACATTATAACGGAGAAAAAATGAAAGTGATATATCAAATTTGAGTATTCAACCAGTGTTTTTTTTTTTTTTTTTTCGACATAGATATTATCACTGACTCCTGACATATATTTACAAATATTTTCCTTAAAGGCTTCTAAATGTGTCTTCGCTTTGTACGCATATCTATATATATATGTGTACACATCTATATATCCGATGTCTTTGGCGATAAAAACTAGGATCGAGATTAATTTTATAGTCGACACTAAAATCGTGTCTGGCTGGCTTCCAGCATTCTAATCGCTTAGTATAGATCTGCAATGAGGGGGAGGGAGAAAGAGGGCGGGTGTAGGAGTGAGCCAGTGAGAGAGAGTGAGAGAGAGTGAGAGAGAGAGAGAGAGTACAGAAGAGAAAAAGAGCCGGGCGCGGCTTTCTCTGTGCGATAGCAGCGTAATTTGATTGCCGTGGCTTTCCGTGCGACTCGGTTTGCAGAGAGAGCGGTGGACAGACGGGGCTAAGTAAGGGAAAGAGAGCAAGAGGGTGAACGACGAGACCAGAGAGGGTGTGCAGTGGCATTGGGTTGAGGGTTTTAAAAAGGGGGATCCAAGGGGCGCCAGCCACATAGAGTGAAATATAGTCGAGAGTGGCGCACAACGATGGCGAGGGCGATGGAACGTAGGAGACGAGGGAGTTAATAGCTCCGCTGATCGAACGTATACTTCTCTCTTTTTTTATTTTTGTTTCGCGCGTGCCTTCGGGGTGTGTTTATATATATATATATATATATATATATATACGGGGTAAAGTAGGTGAAAAAGTGCCGCCGCGAGCTCAGTTTCACTCCGTACAACAATATACACCATGTCAAAATGAGAAACTAAATGCAAATGATAATTGATAGAAAAAAAAAAAAAAGAAAATATATATTTATGTAACAAGTGAAAATTTACTTTTGTTTGGATTATTCTTTACTGTTTTTTGTTTTTTTTTTTCATCAGTTGTTGCCAAGTTTTTAATTAATGTTTTGACATTCATCGCAGCCTGTATCACAATATGCAATACTAAACAACATCATGCTTTAACGACTTTACGTTGGAGCGCAAAAATATATATATATATATATGCAATGACAATAACAACGGTTTTGTGTTAGAGTTGAAATAATAAGTAAAAAAAAAAAACAAAACAAAACAAAAATGACATTGTCACTACAGATGTAATCTCGAAATTTACAGCACCAACAAAACTTATTTGAATGTTACATCTGCCTCTGTCCGCAGTTGTTGTCTTTTCACCCGTACCATATATTCATTCCACTTTTCTAAATACATATATACGCACACGTATTCATAATATTATATACTTCTGGAACGCCACTTGCTCGTTCGCCCACTGGTTTAAATGCCCCGACGTGTTGTTGTTCGCTTCCGGCCGGTAATTTTTCACAGACTCAGCACGCAAAGGATGGCGAGAGAATATCGTGTTAGCTTTTAAATACTTCACGAATGGCCAAAGAGAAAAAAAATATACACAAAAAATGTAAAGCATCACTTATATATATATATATGTGTGTGTGTGTGTGTGTGTGTGTATATAGGTGACGACGACGACGACGATGCGTGGCGACAGCTGGTAGAGGCAGTTGCGCATAGGGCGCGGCCTGTAAACTCAAGCAGCCCTTACTTGTCTGCCGCACCAGAACGCAATGTTGTAGGGTCGATCGGTGCAGATTCATCGAGTACATATTATAAAAGTGGTGGTGGGGGGATAAAACGAGACCTCTAAGAAAGTGAAGCGGTCAAAAGTCATTTTATACATTATTCTATAGTTGTTTATGAAGTATACAATTATAAAGTATTACGATGCAGAATAAAAGATGAAACAAAAATGAGATGAAACGGATGATCATGGGGAAAATTGAAAAAATTATTATTTGTCTTTTGGAGAATTCATGAATTATCCTTTTATCCATCTATAATAGAATGCAAAGTATGCATATTCACACTGAGAAGAGAAAATACATTTGATTTATGGATATTTTTGTTTCATCCAAAGTCTCCTTTTTAAATTTTACACCGAGCATAAATTTGACTCTCACTTCGGGAGCAAATTTTAACACAACTCAACATTTGATTGTGAAGAATTGGAGATCGGTGATAAAATACATGTATGTTATAACAATATATAGCAAAAAGAAATGTATGGAAAAAAAAAAGAAAATTGTTTTTTCAATTTTATATCACTTTTTTGAGGGGATACAACGATTTTTCTCGATATATATATTTCAATATACCAGCATACATATATTTTTCTAATTAACATATTCACTATTGAACATATTTTTGATGAATTTATGAATAACAAAATGTTTTTCTGCTTGTTATATTTTTGTTGACACGACATTTTATTCCACTTTTGTTTTATTATTATATGTTTTCGTTGGTTATGTATGTCGAGGGAAAATGGTAATGTGAAAAAAAAGAAATAACTATTTGAATCCCCCTAAGGGTGAATAGAAATGTGGCAGATGGCTGTATGAAATTGCATCAATTGTCGTCATCGTCGATGCGTGGACATAAATGGATAAACTAAATAAACGGGAGATTATGTATATGAAATGTTGTAGTATTATTATTATCATTGAGATAAATATATTGGTATATTGAAAGGATAATTGATAAAATATAAATATATGTATGTGTTCATACCTCGTATGGAAACATACATATAAAACTATCGTTGTCAGAGATAAAAAAAAAAAAATAAAACAAGTGAATGAAGATTTATATGAGAAAGTTACTGTGCAGAAAATAAAAAATTGAAAGAAAAATTCAAACTTCATTTGAAGTGATGGCTAAAACTTTTATGAGTAGGTATAGATACTCAATTTCACCACTTTTCAAACTCGGCTGCCATTAAATGTAGAATTAAATTGAGTTAATGTGCTTTCCACTGGAGAGAAAGTGAAGATGAGATCTACAGTTAAACTTCTTTTTGTTAACGTCCATTCAAAATTTCACATTGAAAACTATCTAGACAAATTTTGTATAAATTTTCTACTACACGAGTTGTGTCTAAATAATTGAGGGAATGACATTTGCAATTTATAATCATTCGGCTGCCGTACTTTATGAACAGCATCATAACCTACTGTTTTTATCATCCTCATGTTTTTATATTTATATTAATAGAAATATAGTGATGATTAGATGAATCTTGATGATTGAAATATATACAAATATACATCAGTCAAAGCTCAAACATGAAGATAAATGTATGAGAGAATAATAGGCTAATCATAAGATTTTTTTTTTTCTTTTGGTCGGTTTGGTGGAAAAAGAAAAAACCTTGAATTAAAAAAAATTGCGCAGAAGCACCAAAGTGTGTATTTATAGTAGCATATTATATGTAAGGCATGTTACAATAGCATACATGCATTGTGACCATAAGTTGAATAATTTTCAATATTGAATAAATTTAATATTGGAAAAACATAAATCAACATGCCCCTTTGGATGAATTTTTAAACTTTGATAATAAATAATTATATTATACTATATAGTTGAAAATTTTACAAACTTATCTTTATGTCAATTGTGATAAAGAATTGTTTTGAGAGCAATGACAAATATGACGTTGTGGATTATTTATTATCAATTTTATATATACTTTCTATATAGTGTTTCTGAGACTCATCTGTGTAATGATGTTACAAAAAAATTTACACCGCTGATGAGTGTTAAATTATAACAAAGAATATTCCACATTCAAATCAATGTTGAATGCATCTCTCGAGGAAATTTCATACTGTATTCATCTGTGATATAATTTAATATTTAATAATTCTATTTTATCATGAAATGTAAATAGTATTAATGATTAAAATTTATATCTCCATACCGTGTGTCAGATAAATATACACTTGAATGTTCAAGTAATTTTATACTTTGTCATGTTTATCATCATTACAGTCGTCCCTCATATACACAAATCCACAAATGGATTTTGTATATCCACACGTTAAAATCCTTATCAATAATCACCCTCACCACTCTGGCAATGCATTAAAACACCATAGTCGTGTTTGAAAACAAAAAAAATGAAAGAAGAATGGAATATAAACAAAAATAAAATACAATATTCAGCAGTGTAAATAAACTTGGCAACATTTTGGACTCGCACGTCGGTAAAAAAAAAAAAAAAAAGGAAAAAAAATATTCATATGGACATACTCGTTATATATTCTGAAGCATGTACATGTATTCATGTCATTGCAGTAGCTACAACGCAGTTTATAAGCCGTGTACCTACTCCACAAATGAAATAATGAATTTCGCCAGAAATAAAATTTTAGTTCATAATAAAAATTTAACAGCGCTAGAGGTGATTTTATATTATTACCATTTTCATGATCCAATCTGTGTCAGTGTTATTTGAATATTTCTCTATTTACACATGAAATTTAGCGCACGAAAACTATATAATTAAATTCAAATTTATATATCCCTTATAACATCTCTATTCAATAAAATATATTAGTGCACATTCTTCCCACGTGGCCTCTATGTACTTCAAATTCTCGCAATTACTTTCATCATTCTTTTATTTAGATAATTCAGTTAGGATCTCTAACATGGATGATCATTTCATGGTAGAGCTTGAAACATTAGTTCTAAAATTGACATCAGTAGCATATTTTGCGATAGGAAATCGATTTTAGCAATAACCTATGTAATTATAATTCATTTGATTGTCATAATTTTGAAAGACATAATTTTCATGTAACATTTCAACCACATATCCTTACAAACCACACAGTACAAGAGGATACAAAAAAAAAAGCAAGTGTGTTCTAAATTTCATATTAATATTGCCTTTAACAAAAATAATTTTTCATACACTCGACGTGAACAAAATTTATATCTTCACTTTGACTAATTACACAGTCTCTACACCAAAATAATTTTCTATTATCATATTGCCACATACCATCAACACTCTATCTATATATGTATATATATACTTATACCTATATACCCATACACATATACATATATGTTTGGTCCAGAATATTCACTGATGAACATTCTCTTTGAGCCATTACATATTTATGAGAAATCGACCCCAGTTAACTCGAGGGGCTCGTCGATTGTTTGGTGGTAGCCCTGGGCTAATTTCTAATTCCGTCTGATCAATGATGCAGCGGGAATGGTCTTGTGGGCGTCGCATCCCCTTCACCTCACTCACTCACTCTCTCAACTTCTCTCATCGTATCTCACTCAACAGTCTGCAAGTCTATACACTATGCACATAGTCTATGCTGTATATCTATACTCGCGCAAGAATATATAGTTAGCTCAATATCTATATAAACTATACGGATTGTATTTACACTCCGGATGGAGCAGTGGGATGAAGCTCAGGAGGCATTAACATGATACTACCAAACCAAAAAGAGGGAATGGCGTAAAGGAGAAAGGGTGGGAGAGAGAGAGAAAATGTATATAAAGAGAGCATGATAAAGGAGAAAAACGAATGCCGGACGAGTCCCTTAATGCCTTGCTGGCTTTCGTCAAAGCTGATAACGTACACCCTGGCTTCACAATTGCCCTCTTACTCTCTTTCACTATACTCTCTTCATGATCGTCTCATTCTAGCTCCTTGCAATAGTTTGTATGTAGGTATATATATATATATATGTATATAAAGAGATATATCGGTGGAATATATCTATTCGATGCTTGGAGTGATCTTAAATCCTCATCCTTTACCTCAACTGATCGAGATTTATCCTGCACCATCATGCTCTGCAGTCTTCTTTCGTATTTTTTATTTTTATTTTTATTTGTTTTCACCTCACTGTAATTCTTTTTCTTCTTCCATCTTATTCACCTTCCGTTTCATTTTCTACTTTCATGGTTTTTGTTTACGTACATCCATGTTGATGGGTATACTTACCTGAAAATCTTTGCGGTATAAATAGAACATCCGGGATTTTTTCAAGTCTCTGTAATGGTATATTTAGGAATGAAAAATTATATATAAAATTGGTAGCTGTGTGGGATGTGTATTATTTAAGAGTCTCGTACAATTCCCTTGAGTATATATGTTATATGTTGTGTGGTTCTTGTTGACGTTATTTCCGCTGACGCAGAGTAGAATTTTATTTACATTTTTATTTTATTATTATTTTCTTAAAATTCTACTTGAATTGGACAGCTGTCGCTGTATGCGTGCGGTAAAAATGTTATATATATATATATATTCAATAGACGGCGTGGAGGAATGATGCAACGGGAGAGATAGAGGGAGAGAGAGAGAGAGAAAGAGAGAGATAATGAAAGCTGGAGGAGTGTAGAAAAAAAAAAGGGCTCACGTGCATGCACAGTGGCTTTCGCACAATTTATCTTTGTTCCCAGTGCGGACAGGTTGGTATAACATTTCAGACGTACATTACCCAGAACGTGCAGACCATTGTTTGTGATGTATATATATATATATATATATTCATCGCTTTTTAGGATGTAAAGGTATATATGAGTATATGACACTTAAATATAACATGCACGAATGTGTACAATAATATTGGAGGGTCAGTTGGTCTTAAAGAAATCACAAACATTGGAGTTTGTTGTGATTTTATTTTATGAAAACAATTTGTCAAGTAATAAATTGTATAATTTGCAAATATATTACGGGATGTTTATAGAACAGGATTTTAGAAAATGTGAGGTTATAGAAAAGGAATATTGTGTGATTAAACGAACAACTATTTCAATGATACAAAACGAAAAATTAATTTACTCAGTATGAGTATGACTATGGTTTCTGGTACACACTGACAGGAAATAAAAAAACATAAGATTTGAAAAATTTACGTATTTTGTCCATAAATTTTTGTGATATCGTGTCAAACAACTTGAAAAGTCTCGTTGGAAAAAAAAATATATTTGACATTGTTATATTAAATTGAATTAAATTTACAAATAGTTTGGATTATTTCATAGTTTAACGAATTTTTTTCACATTAGCGTATCATTGGAATTATTTCAAAAGATCCACATGAGTAACTGAAATAGCGATGGTGAAGTAGCAATATATCAATATTGTGTATTTATTCATGTGTACTTGGAAAAGTTTAATAATGTTTGTTTTACAAGTATGATTAATCAATAAATCTTTTAAGGGATAACATAAATAATATATGAATCCGTGCGTGTTGTAGTATAAAACACAACTTGGTCTCGGCGAAGGAAGTAATAATTATATCCCTTGCATGTAGATGTACATTACAAGTATATATATACACACACACAGGCATATACACACGCACAGACACCAATAAATCATCTTTCGCGATAACGCAGAAGACCAATTATTTGCAGGTTCGCGTCCGTAATTGCGTGCAACCCAAGTCCCCGGGTAATTTATTGATTTAATTTATCGTGATCCACCGTATACATCACACGTTGTTTTGCTTTGCACATTATATTATAACCATGTATATAAATAGGTATAATAGCATATACTTTTAAATAATATCAATTTTACAACGGATTTGTTGCTGTATATAAATATCAACTATATTTGTATTTACGTGACACCATCAAATATCATCAACACTCTTATTATGTTATTTTTCAGCTGTTCAAAAATATTATAACTATTTTCGTCGAATTTATAATCACGTTTGAACCGGAAATGAATCATGAAACAAAAACAAACACGTTAGATATTTATATTGAATAATATTTGGTTATCAGTATTAATCATACTGATATCATTTAAGTAAAATAACACTGAGAAGATTCGAAAGATTATTATCAAACACTTGAATTAATATGGTTCCAACTAAATTATACACATTTATAATTTATTGGTAAAAATTACACTGATTCAATAAAAAATTCAAATGTCCTCGTGAAAAATAGTATCTTCATATAATCTCTATTGATAAATCTAGAAAAATTTGATTATATATTTTATTATACATAGTTGGAATTTTTAATTTCAATATTTAGATATTATCTACCACAATTAAGCTCGCGTTTTCTTTTTCTTCATGTAAGTGAAATTCTAACCCGCATGATTTTGAGAAACTAATTGCCGCATGTGCTCTAACGAAACGAGTACAGTGTTGACTTATGAAACGCACAGTTGAACAGCATGTTGTCACATCCAACTCTGCTTCTCTGTAGTATTATGTAATAAGACATAGGGGCCAGTATAGACTTGAGAGGATTTAGTTTGAGAAACTCTTCAACCAACAACTTCAACTATATATATACACATATATAAACACAACTTTGATCAATTATCTATTGTATATTTTTTGACATACAATGTTTAGGGTGTGGAAAAATTTTGGGAAAAGTTATTTATGATGGAATCATGTGCTGGTGATTAATACACAACGAGTTCCTTTTCTTTTTTGTCATCATCGTTGTCGTCTTTGTCTCTCATTACAGAAAGTCTCATACACGTTTCAACGGAGATAAGACAGAATATATATATAGTTAAGTTGCTCATTGGCTCTAATGAGGTGCAGCTGCGCCCCCATAATAATGTCCATAAAACTTTCAACATTTGTGAACGTCACAACGCAGATGTGAATTCAAGTGAACCAAAATTTATACAGTGTATATATACTTCGTTTTTAATTATATTTTGTCGCTTTATCATCATCCCGTAATTGGAACAAAAAAATATGAAACTTTTTAAATATATATTAACCTTCAATAGAGTGTTAATATTGTGTAATAAATGTCAATATGGTATTACTGTTAGTCGATGACGACTATTTGTAAACACACAAGAAGAACAAAGCGCTCAAAGTATACATTTGTTTATAAATACAAAGTATACAGTTGACTTGTACAGGTTCAAACGTGCAAGCCTATTTACATTTCTAATGTTTGAATAAAAAAAAAAAAGACTTTTCCAATTGAAAATCGTTCTTTATACTCAGCAACAATGTTCGCAAAATTTAATATCTATGGTTCTCTAAATTTATCTATTGAAGAACGCTTTCATAGAAAATTATATATGAATTTTCATGTTGAGCGAGAACACGAAAATTTTGCGTGCACTCAAAACACGGAAACACGCAACAAACAGTTGTTTTACCTATCCTTTTTCTTATTATTTATCTGAAAAACAGATTCATAATTAGTTTTTCAAACTGTAAATTTTTCTTGATACAAAAATTCAATCAGAAATCTATTACGCCTTCAATACGCAATTAAGCAATAAATAAAATAGTATCTCTCAGATTCTACCTTATCTATACCTGAACAAAAAATAACTGATGTCTTGAACTAAGTCTGATGTGGCATCAACTATATGCATGCAAAATTTCATTCAGATACACATCACGCAGTTGAACTGTTGCGCGATAACAAGAAAACAAATTCTCAAATTGCATATACATATATTAGTGAGGATAAGAAGTGTGCAATGGGACTAGAATGGATTCACAGATTCATTAGACAACTTGACAGAGAATTTTTCATAGCGTATTAATAGCCCTTCGGTTTACCACAAAAAAATCTACAGAATTAAAATATTGAATTGATTTTCATAGTAATATTTCAAATATTGATACCATAAAAATTACATTCTTTAAATTCTCTTTATTTTTATCGTAAAAAAATAATATACAAATCATATTCTTCACACAACCCTCTGTATTACATCTGCAATTATTGTAAATTTAACCAAACTGAGATCAACCGTTGAGCAATGCTTTTTTTTAAGTGGTGAACAAAATTGAAATTCATTATTGCCGATACAATCAACCGTTAAAATGATACAGTGTGAACATTAGCCAATTTACAAATTACAAATGCGTGTTAAATTATCTTCGCGTGTATATTTCTATAATATAGATACCGACACCGCGACAAATAAAATACGCTTCGTCGACCCTGAATTTTATCAAGGGTATATAATATTGAATGTATATAGAAGCGCGCATTTACGACGCGAGTAACAAAACGAAGGCAGCTGGCCCTCCTCTCGTGTACTCTTTTACACTTTCCACTCTCTCGCGCCCTCGCCCTCTCTGCCTTTTACATATACACACACATATATATATACACATTCTTGCACACTGAAAATAGTAGCAACAGCTGACATTCCACGCGGGAATTCCTACTTTGTCGGCCATCTGTCACACCCTAGAGTTGTACGCGCGCGCTCCGATGCTTTCTTGCCAAACTACCAGACCGTGAAAAATGAAAAAAAAATTCAAATTTAATAAAATAAAAAATAAATATATGAGTGTATGTTTGTTGTGCGCGCTCATTTGAATTCAGGGTGCGCTTGCAAATAATTGAAAGTACACACACACACATACACCACTTTTGTGACAAATAGTTGTATCAATTTCACATTTTTTCTAATTATTACCATAATATTTTTTGGTGCAATCCGATCTAATAATATTATTATCATTATTATTATTATTATTACTATTTCTATTATCAAGTGCCGGATAGCCTTAAACTCGAGCGAACACAACTCGGAAACAATTGTGCTGTTTCACTGAGGCGTCCACTGTGTGTTTCGCATTTCTGGTATTGTCAAGACTCCTGGACCGTACGTCCGGATTCCGTCATCGCGTCACTCTCGGGGCGGCCATTTCTCTCCAACCCGCTGTATGCACTTCTTCGTATATATATATATATATATATATAGATATATAATATCATATAAAACAGTTATATACACACACACACATTTCTCTATGAAGCACGGTCTCTTTTCTCTTCTGCACCGTGGTATTTGCTCCTTTTCGCCATCTCTTATGTTCAACTCGACGGATATGCGGTTGCCGGACTCAGGCCTGTACACAAAAACCCGTCAACAACTATTAAATGTACACTACACTATTTCTACTACTGCTGTGTGTCGCCTCTATTACTACTACGATAATCATCTTTATTCCCGATATAGATGGACTCTTGAATTATGAGATTGAACAAGCTTTGTAATTAATAGAGAATAAGAGGGGAAATGATAAAAAACAAAAATATATCGTAATATTTAATTTTTCTTTTTTTTTCGATACATTTTCAAACCTGAAATAATTCTTATATATATTTCTCAAGTTTGCGCTTTAACTCAGTACAGACTTCACGTGCGTCTGACTCACTGAAAATACATATATAAAAGAGGAGTAACAGTAAGAAAGCGGTATCGTATGAAGAAAGTGTACGTGTTGAGAGTCAGCAGTTGTAGAAATATGAGAACTTTACGAACTGTCAATTTTATCGATGTTTTAACCAAGTTTCTTACCTGGATCTTGTATATCTTTTTTTTTTTTTTTTCATCGTCTCGCCGACAAAACTCTTTACCAACTTGATGCGTGCGTTCATTTTTATTTATTTATTTATTTATTTATTTTTTTTTTTTTCTATTTTTCATGCTATTTCATTTCTTTCACCATTATATTTGTCGTTGACTTAGTCGTATTTTTCTTTTATCATTTTGCTTTTCTTTTTCTCACTTTAGTTTACACCATAATGTGTATACCTATATACCTACCTACTTCAACCAGACCGTGTAAAAGTAACAACTTGTCAAGTTATGTGGCTCAATAAGCACGCACACGTTACTCTCCAACCCACTATACTCTTATACTCTTTTTTTTTTTTTTCAACCCCTTGCAAGAGCCATTTCAAACATTTCAAACCTCAACACATCTAGAACTGGACGTGTGTGGGCTTCTTTCTCTCTTCCGTATATGTACACTTTCAAGAAACGAAATTATTGATTTCCCAGTTGGCTCGTAGGTTGTGTATAGTGGAAAAGGGGCGAGCCAACAGGACGTTAAGGGTGCAGTGTAGTGTAGTATAAAAATAGTATAGACTTAAATAACTTTTTGGTCATAGTCTATATACATGAAAACTAAAAGAATAATAGAAATAGGGATAGTAGATTGCATGTTAGACAAGTAGGAGGGGTTTTTTTAATTTTATTACTGAGTTGGTAATACTGCTTGTTCATGTTTTCCCTAAACCATTAATAAATACCAATACGAAAGATAATAAAAACGTAATATTCATCTGGAATTTTAATTGAAAGAAAAGAAAAAAAAAACACTGCTATTCATTTCTATTTACACCGATAATATATACAAAAAATAATAATACACATATGTATTATAATTAGAACTATGTTTTTTTCACGTTGCATGCTATTATGATTTGATTGTCAATAACTTTTTACATATAGTTGGTCAATATGACATTTTGATCTCAGCAACATTTCATCCTAAAGTTGTTAAAACTTTATATACACCTCAGAGCCATTAAAATGCGAAGAGAAAAATTCCAATGGCTCATGGTCTCTTTTGTTTTGAAACACGCGATGTGACCATTCCATAGATGTAAAGAACAAAATGAGCATGTTTATCTTTTTATTTAATTCCGATTCACAATCATGACTTAATGAATATATATCAACTTTAGGTGTATACTATTGGCACATATATTCTTTTATGTATCCACTTCAGGCACCTATGTCAGTGCCTGGTTATTAGGGTGAGTTCTTTTTTGTATACAAACCGTTTTGTCAACAATACATAGGGCTTATATTATGAGCTATATCACTATTCAATGTATACAATGGTAAAATTGTAACTAGTAATTGGCACTTGCGTATACACAACTGCTACTTCGACTCAAAATCCCAAGAACATAGTTATTTCAGCAGTGTTTGAATTATATAAAGAAGAATAATATTATTCCACACTACTTTTTCTCTGTTGTTGTTTATACTTTGCCAGGTTTTCCGCTGTACGTGTCAGTTACGGACAATTACGTAATATAATAATGTAACTACTATAGTGTAAAATGTGCATAGAATTTTAACAATATTCAATGAAGTAGAGACAAAAAAAAAAGGACTACTTCTGTAACATTGTCTCTTTTGTAAAGCATTCATACATCAACTTACATAATAAAAATACAAATACACAACTACTTATTTATTCGTTCAATTTATTGACCTATAATTTCCCCATATATTGTCAGTTACCAGCACCGTCACCTTATATTATCATTTGATAAATATATATACAGGTGTATACATATAAACAGTATTGAATGCAATTCAATTTGTATTGTGGAACGTCGACAATTCGCAAGCAATACATATAGTTAGCTATAGTTTGCTTGGCATTCTCAAGATATAATAGAGCTCTTGCTCTTATACTCTCCTCCGATGGTATATATATATATATATTCAACATTCCATGGACTCTTCACTCAAACCAAAATTTCCACATTCTATCAGCAAATCGGTCACGAATATTCTCCAAATCCCCCAATGTTTCATAATGTTTATTTATTTATTTTTTGTTTTTATTATACAACTCTATTCTCAAGACAATTACTACCAATATTCGAATAACACGACAACTTTACGAAACTATGTAACGAGAAACGATATGACCTACTTCCATATACTAACTTGCACACTCGGTTATTATATGTCTCTTTGAGAGAGGGAAAAAAAATCGTTCTAGCACGCCAATGGATTTTATCTATTGACGGACAATTTAATTGCAATCTCAAAACCCATACGATGTGTGCCAATTTCAATTGTCTCTTTCTGTGATTTTTTGTTATTTTTTTTTTCCTCCATTTGCAAAAGAATTTTTTTTTTTTCCATTACTTTTTTATGACTTTTTTTCTTTTTTTCTGTTTATATTCTTGTTTCTGTTTTATACACTCGGAATTGGATTCAGCACAACTAACGAACGGCCCGTCCGCATAATTGATTGGTACCCGCCGGGGATGTATGTAGACCACCAGTGTATAGAAAAAAAAAAAAAAATTGCATTATATATATGTATATGCATACACATTTACATAAACAAATATATAAATAATGTTGGGGGCCGTGTGGACGATTGAGGGAGAAGAAAAATTATTGTGTGAGAGAGGGCATCACACAGGGTCACTCGATGAAACTCCCAAATTACATTGTGGTTTTCCCAAACACGTGAAAGCATGAAATTCAGTTGGCACGTGCATTGTATTCTCGTGTTGAAGAGTAGTCGCGAACCGCACACAATACTCACTCTCGCCCGCGCACGAGTCCAAACCCGTTCCCAGATGAACCACTGATGCACTCAAATGTATAGGTATATACTATCCACTATATGAGAGAGGATCATTTAACTTTTGTTTATTTGTAACCGGTGTAAATAGAAGAACGCCCGCATATAATGGCAAATTTCTATGTGGCGTCGTTTGCACACTTCACAACTTTATATTAATACACCACTCACTATACCGTCTCTTAATTAATTGTATACACCATATACAGAACAAAGTAACTTGCCATACGTATATATGAACTTGATTAAGTTGAATGAAAAAACAAAAATAAAGAAAGTCAGCATTAAATTTTACCCTCGTTATTATTAATCATGGAGGGAAAAAAAAAAAAAAAAAAAAGGAGAAATAAAAAAAACTTTGGTATATACCCAACAAAAGCTCTGTCTGCGTTTTTCCCTACTGCCATTTTCATCTACGTCAGAGAAAAGTAAAAAAAAAAAAAAAAAAAGACGAAAGTAAAGGGGAGGAAAGAAGAAAGAAAGAACTAGAGAGCCAAGCAGCACAAGAGCCAGATTTATTGCTTATTCACAGAATCGTGACTCGATTCTGTAGAAAATTTCTACCTTACCCTCAATACTCATATATATATATATATATTTTTCCACTTTTTGTTTTTTTTTTTGTTTTCTCCATTGTATTTTTTCTTTTTTTCGTCGTCAAATCTTAAATCGGTAAGAAAAGGCAGCATGAGGGGGAAAAAATAAATATATATGAAATATGAAATGTATACTTGCATGATCATCAGGAATACGACTATGAACCCCTTGAGTATACCTATACACGATGCATTTTATTGCATATCGTTATATAATGGTATGTGCATGTGTATCCTTTATAGTTATGCATGTATATGAGGATGAGAGTCAGGAGCGTTGTGACGCTAGAGAGTTGAACGAGAGGGGTGACTTATTCATATATCGATTTCCATCACAAATCCCCCCCCCCCCCCCCCCCCCCCCCTCCCTCCCTCGCACACATATAACTGCAAGCAGCAGTAGTGGAGACAACTCGATCTTACTCGTCCTTCCTGTCTCTTGCCGTTTCACAATTTTTCATCTCCATAAATCATATATTTCTCAATTGCCGAGTGCACGAAGGGGAAATGAAAAAAAAGAAGCGAGCAACGAATTTATTTTAAATGAATTCGTTATAAAAATTTTACATATCCATTAATTTATATTTTAAATTTAGAAATATTGAATATTCAAATATTCCAACTGTGGATGATCATTAAATTAAATGCCGTTATTCCAATTCCCATTCCAATTTATAGTTTTTTTTTCTCAATTCATATATAGTTTCAAGAGTGAATAAGAATGAATTATTCTTTCTAAATTCAGAATAAAATTTGATTTATTTATCTGTATTCCAAAATATACTCATGTCCATGAAAAAATTTTAAAGTAGTGCATAGTAGACGACTCACTTGATCATCAACAGTCAAACTTTAATCACATAATTATCATCATTTTTCTACACAACTGTTGAGTCTGAATTCACGAAAGTTTTTTTCTTGGAATCAATCTTTTTTTTTCTTCTTTTTATTATGACTCAATATGACACAAATAATGAGGCAAAATTTCACCTTCAAATAGTTTTGTCATTTGTGATATTCAGTTGAATAACCCCACTTTCATATGTTTATTTATTTTTCTACTTTCAACCACTGCAGAGATGAAAGTATCAAAAGCGACATCAAAATTCTGGGCGTCTCTGTTATTATCCTTTATATAAACAGACGTGAAGCCTGGAATGAAACATATTTGTTCGCATCTTCATTGAATTTCAAACAAATCTAATTTAATAAACTATTGATAGAAATTAATTTAATTAACGGCGCCATGTTGAAATATAAAAATGGGAAAAATCTATCATCTATATATATATATTAACAAAAGTTCATAGCCTACACATACAAGTTAAGTTTTAATCCGAATTTTTGTTTCAACAACTCATATTTCAATGTTTCTCACACATTTCATTTTTTTTTTCTTCTTTTTTCCATCACAGATACTTGAGATCCACTATTTCGATTAGTCTATCTTTTTTCATAAGGGCAAGTATCATCCATCCTATATATCTATACATCAATTTTCAAACTCAATTATTCTTTGCACCACAAAACTGCAATGAAGAAAAGCAAAAAAAAAAAGAAAAAGGCAAGAAAAAAAATAATAACACGACTAACCGTGAGTATACATGTTTATACCTATACTTGATGGTATAACTCGAACTAGGTAGAAGTCTTTCGATCCCAACGGACTCGTTTTACTCTGCCTCATGCCGCTTGCGTCCATTCCATCCACGCAACTGCGATTTTTCAACGTCGAACGTTTACGTTATATAGCTACACGAAATAGTATATAGTAGCAGATATACCACATACGTATAATAATCTTTTTCTCAATTATATTCGTCGCATCCATATATTCTCTATCTCGTCTACAATATAAAATTGACGTTATACTATGGGAATAAATACATTTATGCCAAACGTGCATTTTTATAACAGTATTGTACGTGTCGATATGCAATAGTGCACACATACATATACGTATCTATATAGAAGATAGCAAATCTATTTCAGGAAACACCCGAAGCTACGACCGGACTGGAATTAATCCGGTATGACTAATCGACGGAAACCCTGAAACAAAGCGGCCGTGTTCACGCTCCTACAAAGCTTATCGCTTTTCCTCGTTGTATTTCCAAACTCTCCTCTCTTTCGCTCATTCCCATTCTCTACCGCTCTCTTTCATTCACTTTCTCTCATTCTTTCCAATGTATTTCATTTCATTCGGATATGCTATATAAAAAGTGTACCATCCATGAAAAATATTATAACGCCTTTGCTTTTTCACATATACAATATTGACAGCAAGATGTTGTATGGAAAATGTTTTTCTGTTTAAGCAAAATTAAATTATGACCTTGATTATTTATACTATTTTTTATTTTTTTCTATAAGATTTTGAATAAATTCACTGACGTGCGAATTGCTATGAAGTGGATCACATGAAATTCTTATTCAATTCACAACTTCACAGGCTTTAACGCTATTTGTCTCACTTGACAGTTATATTACTTCAATTTTTTCATATATACACTTTTGTTACGGTAATTCGAGCACGTAGGGTTGTATGTCAAGGATACATTTATCGAATCTCAAAAAATTATTTTGTTAATCATTATTAAATAGCAATTCAACACTTTGCGCATGTATAATATTTCTATCACCATTTTGTTAATTTAATAATGATGGAAATGACCAAGTGTAAAAAATAAAATGGCAATCTTGAACTTTATCTTCGATTTAGAATCATATCATGATCTATTAGATAGAAATTATCGAATAAAATTGCAGAGACGTCGAGCGATAATTTAAATCGAATATAATCATTTTTTCCAAATTTATAAATACACTGTTCATTCGATTTCGAAATGGTAATATCATCATTAATTAATTTTGAATGCTTATGTTTTCTGTCGAATTGTTAATTGCATGTCGGCAATTCTTCAAAACTCTCAACACCAACATAAAAGAGAGTCTATATGAAATAACGAATGAAAACGAAATTTGTGTTATGATGAGCATATTTCAAGATACATATATAAACTAAAATCGAGCAAATTATATTCTATCCGAATTACCGCAAAACTATTGACGCAATTTGCTTATTAGACAGATTAAAAATCAATTCTAGACCTTTTCTCAAACAGATTTATATGAATGGGAAACATCGTATCGTTCATTTTACTATTATACAAGTATCGAGATAATGTTAAAGATGTGTAATGGTTGAAATTAACTGATGAAATTGGACTAACCTTCTGGTAGTTTAACCACTTTTCAAACCAACTATTAAAGCTTTATCAAACGTCTTTTCACATATTATTGAATGTATTTCTGTATAATCACAAAAAAAATTCAAAGAATACGTATCGTTGATTTACTATTTAAATTCTAAATCAAGCAACATTTGTTTTTTGATATAATCTCCCAAATAAATTTTCTTTCAGGTAATTATTAGTATAAAAAATCTTCGAATATATCACAATGATAAACCTACAAATATTGTAGTCACAATATTGAAAATCTCGCTGATCTAACTTACCCTACTTTGACTATATAAAATTAAAGATTATACTTAGCCGATTTTAATATTACAATATATTCAACCAAAAAAAGAAAAATTGCCACAAAATGAAGTCGAAACAATTACAATTCAAGAGTGCATGCACATCAGTATAGAAGAATCTTCAAAATTTCACCATTAAATACTTTCTATATATACACCATTCCAATACGATGTGGGGTAGGCCACACTCGAAACAAACTTGACTGATAAATACATAGCAATATAGTCACAACTGTGTCACAGTCACATTATTTATACAATATAAACCTTCAATTATCAAAAAATACTTAAATCATACATCTCAATATTAAAAACATAATTCACATACCCTCTCTCAATAAATAATATGCTGTAATTATCCAATGTACCATATTTTTTTCCTATCCCAGACACCCACACATACAAATATTTATATATATATTTTTTTATTATTTCAAATAAACCTATCATCATTCCTGAACGTATTCGCATGAGAGCAATCGACAATTCTCATGACTCTATATTATCACAAGATATTTCAAATTTTTGTAACGCTATATATATATTTTGATATTGCACGAATTAACACGTTCCGTTTGTAGTGGCGATTCAGAGAGAGGTATACGTACTACGTGACGCTACCAAACATCTCACACTACACATATATATATATATATATATATCTATATATATTTTTATGGCGCATACATATATACGTGTTTGTGTCTGTGGGTATATATATATATACATGTAGCACAGAGGAAGAAGAAGGAAAAGAGACGAATGGCCAAGTCATATAAAGAATAGTCTTGGGATATATATACGACGAAGGACGAAATGAAACGGCCGTCGGATGCCGTTGCATGGTAGCAGTATACTATAGGTTATAACAGTAGAGTAACAGAGAGAGGGCATCAGGACGCCAGCAGAACCTCTATACTCTTCTCTATCCTCTCTCACAGACCTTTATGGCGTCTGCCGTAGACACGTATCACCGAGATCGTAATAAATAGTCGACGATATAAACTCACGGAGCCGGGTGTACCTGAGGCGTGACTCTCCAACTGTATCTCAAGCTCAAATTTTATATGAAAAAAAAAAAGAAAAAAAAAGTAATAATAATAACAATAATAATGGATAAAAAAAATATATATTTGTATGGGTAAATATGTGTATTTTTATGTGATATAATATTTTGATCCCGACGATATCACACGTTTGAAGTTTCACCAGTGTGTATGCGCATAGAAATATTGAAAGATTAAAGATAAATATAATAGAACATTTATTATGTTCGTATTGACTGTGTTGAAAAATTCTCTCGGTCACTATCAAACATCAAAAGTGAATGTTAGTCGTGAAACTATCAACATTTTTTTTTTTTTTTTATTATTTAGTGATTCTGATTGACTGTTAATGTCATTATTTGCCTGTCAATCTGGTGAACTTTGTACAAATGTTTTTTGTTGGGTTTGGAAAAACTATATATGAGATCGTATTATTTTTTGGGATTTGTTTCTATTATAAAGTTTGTGTTATAAAATTTGCGTGAATGCCAGCGCAATTCAAGTATCGACTATTTTTTTCTTTTTCATGTTAGATATTGGATTTAATGTGAAAAAAGGGGTGGATATCGGTAAGCATATATATGAACTGTCTGTTATTAATGTTATTATGTTTGTTGATATAAGTAACATGAATTGTCATTCTACAACAATATTAAATAAAAATTGTGACATGAGTGGTGGTATATACGAAAATGACAGTTAAACACGAAAATATACATATTACAATCCTATAAATTGTCAATGTTTAAACTAAATGCACTAAATTAATTTTAACGGTTGACATTCAACGGTGGTGACTGATATTTACATTAACATAAAAATTAAGTTTACCATAAACTGTCGTCTTATTTGAAATTTTTTATCTGAAGCAAAAGTATATATTATTCATTACTGAATAAGTTTTCATGTGAATTAATCAATATCCATATTGCCGCCGTGAATAAATATCCCGCGTGCCATATATATATATATATATAATACATTATCAATCGTAATTAAATTTAATCCAGTGACAGAATAAGTAAATCAGTGCATCGACCAAACAAAATTCCCGTTTCATTTCCCCTTTCGCCAGTCTGATGACGGATTCGAGAGAAAGGTGCTTAACCTCCGAGATAATTCGACGCGAGCATTTTTATGTCTACCCCTATTGTGGCAGTGGTTATGTCACGCGTATATAGGGATATATGAAATAAAAAGATGAAAATAAAAAAGGGTGGTGATAAAAAAAATTGACCAGACATAAACGAGACTGAGTAAAAACGACGGGTTGTGATATATGGCAGTGTATGTATAATACTCTTGACATCTGACATTTTCTCACGTATATCCGAAGCGAGGTGGCAATGAGAGGTCAAATCGATATGACACGTTAAAGGTGTATTGTGCTGAAGAAAAAAAAAAAAAATACACATGAATTGATGAAAATTATTTATTCAAGTCTACGGAAAAAAAAAAAAACAAACAAAATAATACTAATAAAAAAAAAATGGTTTGAGACAATAGTCGGGTTTTATCATTTTATATAATGAGGAGAAAAAATGATGGCGTGTTATAACACGTATGGAAGTATTACAAGTCCGTTAAACGGAAGTAATAGTTCTCTCACGCGAGAAATGCAAGCGATCGGTTAAATTTATCTGACTTTGCCCGCAAATTCTCCAAGTTATAAAAATCCACCCGCACCTACTTCTTCTTCTTCTTCTTCTTCTCTCTTCTACCGTCGCGGTATCTATATATTTGCGCAGTTATATAACGTGTGTGTGTGTGTGTGTGTGTGTGTGTGTGTGTATGTACTCTCCATTTTCCACGGAATCAGTTGGCGCTTGGTTGGATCTCCTGGGTGTATCCGTCCGAAAATCCTGTCGTCGACGACTCTGCTCTCGCCTCGTTGAACTATACTCTCTGCCGACGTCCAAACCATATATGAGTGAAACGACCAATAAAAAAGAATGAAAAAACAAAAAAAAAAAACAATCATCTATGCGTGAATATAATCCAACAAAAATATTACTGTTGTACAAAAAGTAGTATCAAGTATACACCAATGCTCATTTTATAATTTTATCATTCAAACAATAGACAATATTGATATAATATTGTCCATTTTATTATATAGTTAAAATTGAAACGAATTTATCAATTATTACCAAACATAATCGTAACATAATAAAATTTCTACTTGGCAGTATTGCGTGACTGTAAAATTTAGCATTTTTGCAGATTATATAGCATTTGTGAGTCAGTTTATTATCATATCATCAGTATGCTTGCCAACAATAAATAATTCCAAGTGAGTAGTGAGTAAGTGTACAATTATTGATACAATGTCCTTATACAGCGAGACTTGTAGACATTTATTCTATGAATTTCATTCAATTTGTTTTTCTTTTCCTTTATCACTGAGTTATTTATGATATTCAATGACAGATGAGCGATTGTGAAAGTTCATATGGATGAGACAAACAGTCTAGAACAAATAGTGTGATGATTGAAGACAATGAACATGATGTGCCTGCCCTTGTAAAAAACCAAAAAACAAAACAAAACAAAACACTCAGTGATAATTCACAATAACTTCGAAAGTGCGAGATTTTGCAAATAGATGGGGAACTTGTGGTCTGGCTGTTTCAAGACTGTCCAATAATGATCTCGTCTATTACACATACGGAAAACTGATGGTCAATATGTCTCGAAGGGTTGAAAGCCATGATTTATTATTGGTGGATAAGCGACACGTAATATGAAAAATTAAATCGAAAAAACATCGATTCTCATACTGTACGGTGTTGGATTATAAGTGCATGTTCATTATTTCTTCTTCAGAACTTTTCTTTTCGTTTCGCTCGTTCACAATATACATTGAGATCTACAGGGAAAAAACAGTGAGCTCGAAGTACAGTGAATAATGTTTGAATGGAACAAATAAAAAATACTGATTTAGATAGTGGATTGGATACAGGATGGGCTCACATAGAAATATTTACACAACGGCCCAATGAAAATAATTATACAGAGTGTAGTAAATTCTTATCGTTCTTGTTGTCCCAGATGTCATCAGAATTATTATATTGAATATTGATTATAGCCGGAATTCCACAATTGATATCATCATTTTTATAGGCGACATTGTTATTCGCGTTTGTAAGATTATGAATCGTAGAGAAAGAATTGAGAGCGAACACTTTCCAATCAGTAAACAGAAAACAAAGAATTATGATTTTCATTATATTATATTTTATACCACAGTAATGATTAAATTTCAGAATAATTTTAATCATTATGAAAACTAATCTAAACGAATATAAATCGTAATTCAAACTGTTCACCCTTTCATGCCAATTTTAATTTGACTTTTATAAAAAAATACTGCCAATAAATTTTAATAACCAATAAACAAATGTTGCGGAACGTCAGAGGAAAAATGAACAAATAAATAAATAAAATGAATGAATAAAATACGCAAACAATATAATATATAAAATAAAAGCAGTGACCGAATTTATCTTGACACTAGAGAGAGTATTGAGCGTGTATGTACTTGTGTACACATCAGTGGTGGTCAGTGTGAGGTCACATGACACGAGGGAGTACCGATAAATTTTGGGGAAAATGTGCAAAAGCATTCACGAGTGGGTGGAACAAAGATAGAGAGAGAGAACTGATGAAGAGAGATAGACTGTATGTGGATATTTGAACGTTGTGTGCAGAGCAACAGCAGCACCAGTGCTCTTGTGCATTGACGAATAGGCGTTGGACATCCGTAACCCATAGACCTATCGATTTTCATATATAGTTTGTGATAATAACGTATTTCATGGCTCGGAAATCGATCTGCTTGACGTGATGCATCTATATTTAATATGGGAATTCGGGCGAACACTTGATTCCTCTTGTTCTCTTCTCTATATACACTCTATACTCTATAAACCATCATCACCGCACTATATATGATATAGCAAACCCCTTTTACGTACTTTGGCTCTCTTCAATGCATCAATTCAATATTCAATGATACAACTTTTATGTTAATTTTTTTATTCAATCTGTCAATCAGCTAAAAATAAAATATATAATCAATTCACATCACAAGAAATTCGACACAAAGATGACGTGAATCAATACAAATAGTTTTAATTCGAGTCACATTTTATATTTGAACTTAAATTATATTGTGACATAAATTAAATCAACGATCATATGGTTTGTAGTATGTAATGTGAATATTTTCATTTAAAACATATATACTGTGCTCTCTCCTTACTGCGCACGACTCGAGAAAAAAAATTACTCAATGACGTGGTACAGTTATGTCCCACAGGGGGCAGAGAGTAGAGAAAACAAGATACAGAAACTTACCTTCCACTATGGGAATGTATACTAAAGAGGTTTGCGTTAGTGAGGGACAACTCAGGGCTCAAGCAATCAGTTATGGTATGATTTCCTTTCCATAAAGACTGAATACATTTTATTTTCCGTTACCATCAGAAGCGTCAGGAAAGTTATCGGGAAGGAAGTTATTGAAGATCATTGTGTACAGCAGGTCCCCTTTATTGACAAACCAACAGGTCAATGAAATTAACAAAGAATGATAGAAATATGTGCTGCTAAATTTATTCTTCAATTACATTAATTGTATGCATTATCGTCGGGACGACATAAACTGGATGCAATTAACTTGACATATCAATTCATATCGATACAAAGTGTCATAAATGAATATTCCTGATGCAAATTTTGCACGTCAAATTTAAACGTAAATGTGCTTTGAAAATAAGGATATTTTTACATTGTAGTTTGAACTAAATATGTATTTTGAATCAAAATTATTCGCATACTTGACATAAATCGGAAACTTGTTATTTGAATCAAAATCTTTGGTGATCGTTGAAAAAGCAATCTACAAAAGTAAGATGTGAGTGGAACGGAGCCATTGAAAACTTCAGAGGGACACCCGGGGTTCAAATCATGGCCACGAGATATAATGGCATATTTTCATTTTTGAAATAGCTATATGATATGAATTCGTGAAAAATTAGATAAACATGATATTTGCAAGGAAAATCAACTTTGAATCTTTTTCTTTTAAATCACGAAACAACTTTCACTCAGTTCAAAATTTTTTTTTTTCTTCGTTAAATTCTTGTTATGACAGAAATTGTGAAAAAGAAAAAAAAAAGAAAATAATAACTGAATAAATATTCAGAGTTTATATATATGTAGGTATGTAAAAGGGGGGGACTGTGCGTGATTGCGTGCATAATGTAATTATAAATGTATATGCATATGAATAATTTTGTTTTGCCGGCAAGAAGAGAATGTTTTAAGCGAAGAATTGCATGCACCACCCACAGTAGTGAAATATATTCGTTGGCTATTTACTTGGCATCAGGATTTTACTTGCAAGTTTAATTAATTCGACGTTGCTCGATGAAATTATGCAAGGATGAAAATTGTTGACGGTGCGGTTACATTTCTTGAATTTATACACTCGTATATACATATTAATCATTTCAAATATTTATATTTATTTATTTTCTGTTTGTGTTTGTGTTCCAGGAAGAAACAACTTGGAAACAGGATAAGAAGAACTTGAGGCACAGTCAATTCGAAAGCATGAGAGTGAGTGTTGCAATGATCCCTATTACTGCTACTATTTATTCATTCTATTTTTTCATCCATAAACTAGGTGTATGGTAAACAATGTTAACCACTCATTCCAAAATCTATATCAAGAAAGACAACACAAAATATTTTGACTCTTTTTCATCTTTACATAAATTGTATACATCACAAACATGTGTATGATGATGAAGTAATTTTCGAGAATGAGATAAATGTATTTATTTTGATATTTTTCTTTCTTTAACAGTGAGCGAAAGCTTGCAACCAGCTTTTGTTTCTTATGTCTTTCTCATTCAAAGTAATATGAAATTGTATATTGTTTTTTTCTTTTCTTTTATTATTCCTTCTTCTCTTTTTCTTCCATTCGTTTTTCTTCTTATTCGACAAATTCGTGATCGTCCTCCCCCCGCATTCACTTCTGTAAGTTGATTGTATTCTTTTTCGCTAGAATATCCCGAGATATTTTCTCCGTATATAAAAAAAAAAAAAAAACGTAAAACTGAAACACCACGCCTTTGATGCGTTATTTCCGCTTATTCCATCACTGAAATAGAATCTACATTCGGTTTTTGGGGTTTGGAAGTCAAAGCCCCTTGTTTTCACCCATTCTTCCGCCACGCTTCTCACTATTTTTATATTATCATTATTTTATATTTTTATCCTTTGTTGCGCGTATAAACATGATATGAAACATTTGATATTGTTAATTCGAAATTCAAATATTTTGTGGAGAAATAATTAAAGCAACATTTCCTACATTTTTGTATATACTTTTTTCTTTCCCAATTTCTCAGATGTGAAATTTTTTTCATCCGACAAATTGTTACGTCGAGTCCGCGCATTAAATAATCAAGGTACTTACTCGTGTACAACGTATATACATTGTCCAATGGATGCATATATAAACAAAGACGAGTGGGAAGAAGAAATAATAATAAATAAATAAAAAAGGAAAAGAGTGGAATATATGCAGGTGAAAAGATAGTCTTCCCCTGCTTTTATGTTTTTCGCTATTCAACAAAATGGATATAATGATGCGCCCACCGGAAGAGAGACGAAAAGGACTTATGACCCTAACCAACAGAGTAGAAGAATATATATGTGTGTTTATCCCTCTCATTCTCTCTCTTATTCCCTCTGGTATATTCTCTATCCCCTCGACGCGCTTGAAACATTTCTAAGGCAGTTCACCAACAAATATGATATATAAAAGAGCGAAACTTTTCTCTATGTTTCCTGGTACACACATACACATTTTTTTTCCTCTACTCCTCACTCTCCTTCTGCATTATTTCACTTCTCTTCTTTCTTTTTTTTTTTTTTTTTTACTTCTTTTTTAAAGAACCGTCTCTCCGATCTCGCCCTCCTGTCTCATGCATCCTCTTCCGCGTATATTTCCTATATGTACGCATCTTGTATACATACATGTGGCGTTTGTTTACAAAGAAAATGGCTTCCTCAGGGAGAAAGAGAAAAAAAAAAAAATATATCTCGTCGCTCAATTATTCTCGACGACAAAGTGCATATACTTCAGTATTTTTTCTATTTGGTTGAATAAATATGATGGGACAAAAGTATATGAAAATTGTCTTTACATTATTGATGGAGGGCTGAATCGTTTTGAAATTAATAGTTGCTGTTTGTTGCCATGATTAACGTGGATATTGGATATGTAAATGATAATAGTTTTGGACAATATCGTGGGAAATTATAGGTAACTTTAGTGCGTGTTTTTCCACCAAAGATGTTTTTTTCATTATCAAAGTTTTAGCAAAACTGGCGTTCCACCTGGCGGTACCCCTCTCCAGAAAAAAAAGATACAAAAATATATATTTTTAGCTATGTTTCTTCATTACCGCCATTTTATGGCATGCTCTCACAAATTTAATTGTTCCAACAACCAAAAAGAATATTTTCTGGATTAAAGTCAAAGAATTTTGGCTGTAAAAAGCCAAATATCCTGTAATGAGAAATTGTTTCAAATCAAAAATATACTCTTCCTCATCCAATCCTTTTTATTCTTTCTTCATCTGGATGAACCGAGAATGGGACAGGAACATATTGAATTGAATGTACAAGTGCAGTTGAATGCGTCGAATTGAAATTCTCCAATTGGCAACATTACCAACAATTGCACGTGCCTGTGAATCCAATAGAAGTAATTACTCAATCAAAATTGACAAAAAGATTTGTTAGCCAATGAACGAAGTTGCGTATGCGATCATTTCTGTAAGACGTTGCGTACGATAAGATTCAAAAAATTACCTCTCAAGTAACATAGCACACACCCAATTTACAATCCATTATAATGCGAAATTATCGAACCAAAAGGTTCAAACTCGAAACCAATTTTCACGATTATAATGATAATATTAATATCGAAATTGTCCTCAATCTTTCTATTACTAGTTCTCCGCAATGCGTCATTCATTATTATACGCATTAGAACACGTTTCAATATGATTCGCGTGGGTGAATGCAAACGTGGTATAATACTATAGATAGTTTGAATTCAAGTATAGTAAATCCGTTGGAATTCACGAGAGCGAAATGCATTAGTACTTTTGGGGTTTGTATGTTTGTGTTTGTGTATTCGTCTGTATGAAACAGTTCTGACGAAAATTCTACAAGTTATTAGATAGCGTTTTGCCCTGCACATGATGAGGAAATAAACGTAATACTGGATAAGTAGAACTATACATGACTGGTAGGAAAAAAGAGAGGAAAACAAAAATGCGAAGCTTTTGCGAAAGAAGTAACTATGCATAGAGTTGAAGTCCCATCATTTATGACCCTCTATTCTCGTCTATCGTCGCACTCTAATATCCACCTCCGCAGCATCGTCTTTATTTCACTTATCCTATCTCTATTTTCATCCAGTTTATGAGGTAGGACGTCTTCCATGATACAATATTCCACCTCCCAACGGGAAGCACTTCTCCATTATTTATATATACATTCATAGATATATACTCATTTATTTGGAGGGGGAAAAAAAAACCCACCAAGTCGATTTAGTTTAATATTTTTACTTTAAAGGGGGAGTATCTGGGTGATGGGTCGGAAAATTTGGGTGTGTTTTGAAATTGTTAGCAATGAAGTGGTCTGAGGTGAAAGAAATTCAAGAGGACTCAGAAGTTTCGTTGTATTTTAAAAAATATTTTGACACAATTGTCCCAAAAAAAAAAAAAAAAAAGAATGTTAAAAAGTACGATAGTCATGAGTCTTGAAAAAAGGTATAGCGAATAAATATTCTACCTTCCTGACAACGAGAATAATTTGAAAACCAATAATCTAATTGATATATAATTCTTGGAATTAATAACACAACATTCAAACAATTATTCGTCCGTTAATCTTTTGATAATGAATATTCAGACTATAATTCATGGACCAAATCTCTCAGTTATATTTTCAGATCGGTGAAATTTGTTCACCTGATTGGCCAACGAGGCACATTCTATTTCAATTGTAATAAATATCAGTTCAAAACACATTACATAAAATATTGTAATCTCTTTCAAATCTCTCATCGAGTGGCGGAACAACCTGAATATTTCCATTACTTTTCAAAGCGTTCAATTGCTGGAAAAAAACATGAGTAATAAATAAAAAACGATACTATACACGGAGAAGAGTAAAGAAAAAGAACATTCTATGTTGTCGAGTTCTTTTTATTCAGTTCTGTGAGAGAAAAAAAAAAAAGAACACCAGTACTATATCGAAGTGTGGCAGTTCTCCAAATTGTATATATGAATAAAAAAAGAAATAGAATGAAATAAAATAAATCAGTGAAACAAAAACAAACAAATCCATACTTGTAATGAAAAATTCCAGACTCTTTATATATTTGCATTGAAATAATTTATATATATATGTATATACATATGGATAATTTTTTTTTTTCCGTCGTTCTATCACAGAGAGATATAAGATGCAGTCGTAAATAGAAGATGCCTCAGTAATTCGAATTGAAATTGCACATTGCTGGGCGCCGGTCAAGCGTATTCTAAGCCACGCGCGTTATTTGGGTCTCTTTTATTTCATTCTGTGTTGTCCGTCTTTCTTCCTCACTGTAACCGCGCGCGTTCTGCTTCATTCCCCCAATATAGCCCCAACTCGCCTCATTCCGATCTGCTCCCTCTGCTACACACTATATACCGTCGAAGCATCCATTCCGCATCCATTCGTCGAACTCGCCAATCCAGTTACTGTCCAGTTGACCGGTTTCAACTCTCTCTCCCTCGATGCACTCAACCTCTTTCTCTTTTTCCTCTATATGTATCGATTGATCCATCTATCCATCTATCAACGTCTTTCAGGGCGTTATATAATGCGCTGACGATATATTTTTCCTTGAAGAAATTTAAAGGAGATAAAAAGTAGGAAAAAAAATAAAAAATGTTGTTTTAAAATATCGTCAAGATGCTTGGTCAGATATATTTTTATGATTATGCCACATTGCATATGATCATATTTTGTTTACTTCTATTTTGTTTTCGTTGACAAAGCGAATGTGCTCATGTGTTTGTTTTTGGTTGTCGCATATTATGTTATTTGATATTTCTCTTTCTGCGTTTTATTATCATTTAGGTACTTTTTTCAGCTCATTCATTTTGTTTTATTTCATTCTGTTTTCATTTTTGTATGAGGGAGTTGAAGCTTTCTCGTGAGACACAAAGGAAATGAAAAATGTCATGTCTATTTGAATATATGGTTGTGAAGAATTTGCTGTTGTTCATATTTTAATTTTCATTGTGATTGATCACATAAATTATAGCAAGTATATATTAACAACTTGTCAGTTATACATTGGAGAACAGAATTATACATTACGATCTAAGATTACATATTTTCAATGTTATAATGCCAATCAATCAAAAACATGAACCAGAAATATGTATGAAATGGTTGATTGAATCAAAGTTTATAATGTCGAGTATTTTTGTGCAGAACGTCATTATGAAAATTAATAGTACACTGAGAACAAAGTATTTTTGCACCCGGAATCCACCTTCCATAAAGTGAGAATACGTATTTTCAGCAAGAATTTCTTACTGCAAGAATACTGGACTAACCCCATCAAAAATACCGAGTTTACATATAATGCTAAAACTTCAACTTTTGTCACTATAGCAAATGTTCTGATGTCGTCACGGCTCTCATACTATAGCAAATCATAACCTTTCCCGCGTGCTTTACTGTGTATATTACCCAGGCATATATATATTTGGATAAATAAAGTGTGGTTATGTCGTGTTTTCATTTCAATATTGGTATTATTACTGCAGCAATACCAAGTTTTTCTGTGGTAAATATACGTATCCCTTAATCGAGAAAAATTCTAATATTTGTACAATAGGAATATCAGTATTGCTACAAGAGTCAGAAATATTGAGGGAGGGAAAATATGGTTTTTTCAATGTATGTTTAATGCGTCGAGTACACTGGATTGAAATATTGTTATTTACAGAAAATTTATTCACAATTAATTAACACACTGATTGCGGACAAAAGCACCAGAATTATTTGTTTTAATTAATTATTTTGTGAATATCTCTATCATTTTTTTTTTTTTCGAGTTCATAACTTCCAATTACATAGATAATCACAATATTATCCTTAATTTCATAAATGTATTATTAACTAGTACACTCACAATTTGTAACTATGAAACTTCCCTATACAAATAATGCATATTTTTTTTTCAATATGTCTGCAATTGATGAATAAAACATGAAATATAATTGTACTTTTGACACCAGGACTTTATGGAACAGCCAATTTTGATATTAAAATTAGATTTAATGATGTAGTGAAAGCACATCTATTCATCATTTTGATACTTTTTATTTTGCTGAAAACATAATTAATAATTCTGATGATAGGAAGTAGATATATTATGTTGAAGATAGAGACGATTATAGCTAGTCTATGGTGAAAAAGAAAAAAAAAGTGCGACTGAGTAGAGTGATGTGATGAAGATCAATTTTGTTAATGAAATATCGAAATGAAATAGTGCGTGATAAAATGAAATTACAACGAAAATTAATGGTCCCATGTCTGGTTGTTTGAGGATGAGTGAGATTGAACGATTTAATTAGGATTGAAAAAATAAAAGCACATAGAGGGGTTATTTGCGTGTGTGTATGTACTTATATTCCACCAAAAGATAATGGAATTTTATTTCATTTTTTATTCTCTCATCTAAATTATTATCTCAACGTGAAAATGGTTATTCATATCCTCATACAGTTATAATAGTCTTGATAAATTAATTTATCTATATACCAAGACTGTGTTTTTTTATTTTAATTTTCTGTAAAAAATTATTTTGCTGTTATATTAAACTATTCGTAATAATGAAACGCAGAAGGAGATGATAACGAAAGCATCCAACACAGGTTGTATGAAAAAGAAAAAAAAGAAATAATGATAAAATAAAAAATTCATAAAGATAGTGAATAATAAAATCACGTTCTCGTTATATTCTTAAACTAATTAGCAATGAAGCAGAGCACGGATAAGCAGTACACCCTCAAGTAGCTTCATTTAATTTTGAGATAGCATTAAATTTCATGCGCGAACCAAAAAAAATTGAGGTCGCTAAAAATTCCTCAGACATTTTTTTCTGCATCATATTCACTACAGTTATGGAAGTGAAAAAAATAAATGAATATGAATGTAAAGACGACCTATGGTTACTTATTTTTTCTCTTTTTTTTTGTTCGCATTCACATTTACTTAATTATAATGATTCATGAATATAAATATAATATATATTGGAATGAGAAAATATATATCTTATTCATGTCAATGTATATTGGATCTCGAAGGCTTGCATGTATACGTATATATGGATTGGGGGTTTATCGTCGGTGTCTGAGATCGATGATGGGAATCGAAGTGGAAGAAGACCCAAAAGGGATAAAGGGACGCAATGAAAACTAATCTCGTAATCGAGGCAAGAAGCCAGGGCAGAGATCAAAGACTGCAAATTCCAGACGCGCGAGAGAATGAATGAGGGAGGGAAAATGTGAGTGAGAGAGTACTTGCATCAAGTATATGAAATCGATTTCAGCGCTTCTTTTTTCGTGTATACACAGTTCGTTCTCTCGCTACGTCTTCATCTTTTTTTTTTTTTTTTTTTTCATCATCTCGAATTGCGCGAATTTTCAGATTAAATTCAATCAAACAGGATTCGAATATCATCCACCATTGCATTACGAAATTTCATGGGTATTAACGGACACTTCGTGCTCGAGTGACGTGATCAACAATCTCAAATTGCTTTTCTTCTACATAGATATATGAGGAAAAGTCAAGCAACACAAGCCCTCTAACTAACTTGAGTGTTCACAAGCCATGTCACATGATACTGTTTTTGGTAATGGGATTCAAATGTCATGTATATCAAGTATTTACACCTTCCTACACAAATACGTAATTCAACAATGTAGTGCAACACAGACTATTCGTTACAATCTATAGAGGATCGCAATACTCCCGAAGGTTATTCCATCATTTATGCAATTTATTTAACATATTAAATGACTGTGCCAAAGAAAAAAAAAGTGTCCTTTATTCGAGAATATTATTTTGAATCCGAAGATGATTTTCCGTACTCAAATCTCAATAAACTTCATTATCAATTTGAGTGCATCTTCTGAAACTTTGTTTAAATTCAAAATATAACAATGAAGTGTCTTATTTTCATGTCTGGCAAAAATCCAGGCATAAGATGTAATAATTGTTCAATACCAGTCAGGTATTATCCATATATTAAAATGTAATTATAAATATCTGGTCTACTGATATGATGAAAAGTAATCCAACAAGCAACTAATCAAAATTCCATTGGAATAATTAAATTCACGAAACAAAAGTCAGTCGTTATTACAGATGAAAAGTCAAAAAGAATCCGAACATTTTAAGTTTTTTCCACAGGGTCTTTTCTACCTGACCCCTCTCATCACACTAAGCATACGAGCAAAAAGATAAATGGAGGCAGACGGTATGGAAATGAATATTATTCCATTCATCATTTCACTTCTCTCAACATTTTAATTGTTTAAGGAAAAAAAAAAAGAAAAATGCCCTCTATATTTTTTTTAGAGAGAAAAATAATTAAAGTAATTACTATAATTGCCGCAGGACAGAAATAATCTGACGTGTATACAATAAAATGTTGGATAATGCGCTGGGGAGAAGAGAAAATGTTAAAAATGAAAAATAAAAACAAAAAAGAACGATGTGATATTGAGGGTGACATTTTTTGTTCTGTTTTTATCCGTCTCTTTTGATTTCCCCAATCTTCTTCTGCTGCTGATGCTGGTGGTGGTGGTGGTGGTGCTACTGTTGGCAGTTTTGCCTCTATATATCGTTCTTCGTAAAGTTTTGACGAGGTGTCGGTTGGTCTTGTGGGAAATTACACGACGAGCTTTGCGGATTACGCATACATATCCCTTATATACATATATACAGACAGCTTTCAACCTCTCACCCATTTTGAATTTGACCTGCACATACATGCATGTATGTATATTCACACTTCTATGCGATTAAAGGGTCAAGAATCGTTACTAAAACGTTGAAGCAAACTACGTCAATGTCACACGTTTATATTTCACATATGGGATTAAAATTATTCCATTATATAAATTCGAAACTTTGGAAAAAGAAACATTCACAAATTAATTCGAGATGAAAATTAAATTTTGTGTATATCCACCGACACAGTAAAAATACCGTGGTCAAATTCACGAATATATATTAGCTAATTAAAATTATAAATATCATATGTATTTGAATAATAAGCCATGAACGAATACAAATAAATGTCAGATACGAGAGAATGTGACTAGACGAAATGAATTTTCAATTTAACATTGCACCGGTTGTTAGATTACATTATAATTGTGTTTGTATATTTATCCAGCATAAAATTATTCTTTTATAAGATCGTCAGTTCAATTGATTTGAAGACAAATTAAGACATTAGTTAGATTGCAAAGAATATTTTTGATTCCTTTCCAGAATATCCAAAATTTTCAAAATTACAGAGAATGAAATGCACGCCCACCAAAGAATCTCATCCAATCCAACATCTTCGTAACTTATGTATATGATTGGTATAGAAAAAATATATTCTTTTTTACTCAATCTAGATGAACCATTTTTAAAACTAAAATGACTGTAGAATATCGAATTCAATAATAACAAATCCACACTGTCTATTCAATACCCACAGTGATTAAAAACATTGCCATGTAACGATCACATCGAATTGGATAATTTGTTTTCAATTATTGTTATTACCGTCACTAAGAGCACAGTTGTGAGAAAAACCCAATTAAAATTCGTCTATTTTCTAGGCACGTCTAGTTTAAAATGCATCAGTATATATTTATTCGTTGTCTATCTAATGATAATCCAATTTTAAACAATACCAAAATTATTGTTCGCCTACTCGAAACAAATTAATATTTTTTAATCCCAAAGTCAATTTTTTTTTTTCAATGGAAATTTACGTATATATGTAAATACACAGACATTAATGTTATCATAAATATGTACATGCTATACTACAAAGATATAGTGTCCATATAATGTACACGTAAACATATATATTTACGACATGAACGTGACTTTCGATTAGCTTCAAAACCCAATTCTATACATGACAAACAATCCCCACAGCCACAAAACCTACCCCACAAACTTAACCCAACTCGTCCGTGTATGTTTGCATATATATTCATATATATATATATATGAGTGTGTGCGTGTGTGTGTCGTTGCGGCAATGGCTTTTGCAAAACGTTTATCTATGCCCGTTACCGCGTCGCGTTAATTTCAAACCGCCGTGGCGCGCACAGCCGACAGGGGGATGACAGAAGCGGGCGAGAGAACGTACACGTCACTCTACGTTCAACTCTACATACCCTTCACATATACATATATATATATATCTACTTCTATACCCTCCACATAGCGAATATTGGAAACAGAGGCACTGTCGTATATATGTAATCAATTTAATTCGTGTAAATTTTTAACCACATCTGGTTAATTGTCATTTTTTTTTTATCGATCACTTTTTTTTTTTTTCCACAAATTGTTCGGACTTGTTCCTTTCCATACATATCACACTCTATTTATATAAACGTATATATCCATGAATAAGCGTATTACAGAGTATTTACTTCCTCTTTGTATAATTATTTATTTTTATTTTTTTTTTTTCGGTGTCATCCTTTATGAACATACCCCGACATACTGATAGAAACCAACAACACTCCATGGAGCTAACATGCACTCAACTACTTAATAATGCACCATCATATAGTCAACCCACCACTATACGCCCATTACGCTTCTATGCACGTTTCACCTTTGCGCGAGAGTCTACTGCAACTATAAATATATATATATATATATAAATAACAGTTATACCATCGCATATAACGCGTACGTATAACGCATAACGCATAATGTATAAAGGAGTTGGTTCTGGGTTATAATGCGCGATTCACAGATACGAGAATGGAAATAGAGTTGACTTGAGAATACAGCCCAATTTAATGGCTTAGTTATACTGTACTTATATACATTTTGTTTTCTCCCTACCACTCACACCTATTTCCACTTTTTTTTTATCTCTGTTATTTATGTTATAATAAAATAATATCTGTGAATAATGAAAAAAAAAATGGATTTTTACATGTGCAAATGTTAGGTGCTGAGAATGTATTCAACATCATTTCCCACATTTTTTATTTTTTGACATGCAATTTTTTCGAGACATTTGTTTAATTTTCATGATGTATTATAGAGGTGGAGCTAATTTTTTTGTGTCATAGTATCGTAAATTGGAATATTATTCATTATTAACAAACTATCTACCGTGTTTTTATTGTGATTCATCAGTTAATTATGTTGTTGCATGAATTCAAATGTTTAATTGAGTATACAGACTCCTGTTTGTTTAATTTGAAAATGGATTCGGTATTCAAAGGGGAAAAGTTAAACGAGGATTATTTTCGCTATGCTTCAGGCTATTGAAGTATAATATACATTTTTCTATCAATTCGATATTAATGCAAAATTGAGTAGGATGGTTGTAGTACGCTATATTTCAGATATAATTATATAATCAATTGTTAAAAATGAAAAGAAAATGCCATTTTGATTAATGCAATTCTAGAAACTTATTCAATCTTACTGAGAAATATTTATTGATGTAGATGCAAAGTTTCCACCTCTTCTACCAGATTGTTCTTTTTTTTTTTTGGCTCTGATGAATTATTGTTCATAATAAAATCACGATGAATCGAAAGAATGAGATTGGTACTGTGGAATCAAATGTGCAACTGTGTAGAAATTTTTATAGGCGTCCAACGGTCCTGTTTAGGATTCAATACTCCATGAAAAATGTTGGTGTTCCAACATCCAGTCCATGTTGGACCAAAGTAGGAATCCTTTAATTCCCCTAAACATAAATACCATTGTGACATATAATTTTCGGATTTATCAATATAAATGCAAGACTGCAAATATATTTGAAGTCATACTATGTTATTTGGTGGAGTTAAATAAGTTTTCCAATTTACATCATTTTTGTGTATATGAGTCATATAATATAAATAGGAAGAAATTAATCAACTACTTCAAACGTTGTCCATGACGCATTTTTCAACCAACATAATATCAGAGAAACCAGGAATAATTTTTATAAATGATTTAGTGTAGTAGAGACATAATACGGATTCCACCTTTTACGGGCATTTGTTTTTCTCTCTACAATGACGCGTTTCATATACTCTCGGTAGTACGTAGAATTCAATCAAGTTGTTTTTGTTTATCATTTAACATTGAATGTGCTGAAATTATTTTTCCATATTGGTCCTCACTTAGAAATATGACATCTCTGTATGGAATCAATACAGGCGTCCTATCTACGACCTGCATTTAATATAAGTGTCCTGTGTGGGACCACTATGTATCCTCGACAAAATTCTTACACGGCTGCTGAGTCTTTTTCTGAAAAAAAAAAAAAAAGAATCGAAAAAAAAACCGACGGAAAGAAAACGAGAATTTTCATTGCAATATTTTTTTCTCTTGACATTTTTACAAAGTATTCTATGATGTATAAGGGAAATTGGTGATTGGTGTATACACATAGAGGAAGAATATGAAACGAGGAATTGCGGAAAGCATACAGAATATCTGGAAAATAGTGGATGCTTGAAAACAGGGGAATAAGTTTGTCTCTTGTCGTTGTCGCGGGATCTATATAGCTACATATATATACAACGTACATTCTCTTTCTCTTTTCAACTTCCCTTTTGTGTGTTTGCCGCCAGCTACTGCTGCGACTCTTCCTCAGATGGGTAAATATAGGGTCTACAGATTATCGTATGTATCGCAAAAGCGACGTTCTATCAACTCGGAAAGTTAAACATACGAATAAATTGTGCAGCCTCAACGGTGAGGTGCGCGTTCGTTCACGTTTTCGTTTGCTCGCTTCCTCACGTGCTTTCGTGAACTTTTACTTTACTTCCCCCACCTTCTCCCGTTTATCTCTCTGACATATAAACGAGGGGAAGAATAATAGAAGGGGAAAATAAAGTGAATGAGGAAAAACAAATGAAAAATAAATAGTCGAGATTTATAATGAATAGAAAACATAATTTATCATTCTGTAAAATAATTTTGTTTGAGCTCGATCAACAAGTATCTGATATTTATTTTCATACTGTGCGTGGAATGAAAATGCAAATTAGCAGCTCGTATATATATATATATATATATATATATTGTCGAGAATTATTTCAGAAATCAATATTTTTCTTTTTTCAAGTTTTATTCACTCAATCGGTCAAAAATTTGTATGAAGAAAAGGTGGATCAATTTCGAGCTACATTCAATAATGATCGGTCATCCAATTTATTGAGTAGCTAGTTTTTTTGTTTAATTAAAAATAATTTTGATTGTTATTGTAATAACTTGGTAGATGGAGAAAACAAAGAGTGCAAATAACACGAGAAAAAATACTAATTTGGATAGTCTATTGTTGATAGTTATCTGTAATTTGAAAAATTGTAAACTTTACAATTTTCTCTTTTCTAACTTTCATCGCAAGAAGAGTATATTTCACTAGAAAGAATCATATTAACTGCTGTCATAATTCCATTATTTGACCGATTGTATCCCTTTCATTTGTATTTGCTCAATAAAAAAATGATTACAAAGGTAATAATTCAAGTACTCATTGAGGCTTTTTACTGGTGACAATGAAAGCGATGTAAATGTTATCGAACGAAAATTCACATTGACAAAGAATACACAAATATACAAGTTATTAATTTTATTATAATTACGTGTCGAAAATCTGCAAAATTGTTCATAAAAAAACAGATAAAGATTTAATTCTTGAATTTTATTACACATATATACTGTCACAATTTAATCAACGTTATGTAAAAAGTGGGAAACAAATCGGTCGATTTATATTTACTCACTTGTTCCAAAGTTCATTGAGGTCTCGCGGGTGTTCAACAAAACACGGGGATATATATATATATATGCAAATAATACTCAAGTTTATGTAGATGAGTTGCCACGAAAGTCCAAAGGACATACTTAAGAGAGAATAGAATAGGAGAGAGAAGAATAAGACGAACAAGAAGAATAAGAAAAATATGGCCGTGGGCCAAAAAGGCGCTCGCGCGCGTTACGCCTTCGACAATGAGAATACGAGAAATGAGGGTCGTGCCCAAATGAATATTTAACTCCGTTATATTTCATCCGGGCCAAGTTCACTATACAGATGAACTCCGCCTTTTCTCTGTGCTTTATTCGCACGCGATCTCAAATTCACTTCACTTAAAAAACAATTTTTTTTATTATACTACATCACAAATTAATGAAAAACAAATTTTATTGTACAAAACTAAAAAGAAAAAAGTGAAATATTCCACGAAAAGTCTGCTCGCTATTTCTCTCTGTTTTTCTCTTCGTTCAGACGCAATCAGAGGCCTTATTATATTATATAGCTTTTTCTTTTTTTTTTTTTAGTTCGCGATCAAAGCAATGTGTTATTATATTATTTCTCCGTATAGAATATTTCAAACTTCAGTATATCTTGTATTTATTTTTCTGTGTTTGCACCCATACTACTTCTCATGTTTGTATGTTATATGCTGCTCTATATCAATATTATTCTTCAGTAGATTTGTGTTGCTGTGAAGCAAGGAAAAAAAAAAGAAAAAGGATTTAACCTCGTAAGTCCTACTGTGCTAGAACAAATACAAACTGTATGTGTATAAAGTACGAGTGAAGAAAAAAAACAAAAGCCTGAACTTACGAGTTTAAATCAAATTCCATAAATTTTTAATCAATGCAATTTTTTTCACAATTGATTTACAATAACGGTCATTTCAATTCAAATGACAACTTTGAGATTTGACTGAAATTTTAAACAATCCGGATTTTAAATCTCACATCTATATTTCCAAACCGGATGTGAAAATTCTATACCCCGCATATATTCATCAAACTCTCATCATTAGAAATTCAAATGAACGAGAACAAGAAACAGCCACACTTCTATTCATCATCGATGGAGTTTTAATTACGTTAATTACTTCAAAGTTTCTGAAAATTATACACAATCCAAATTGAGTTGAAATTGTAGCTTACCGCAGTAATTTTTTTTTTTTCACTCAATATTAAATTCGTTTTAATTGATGGTTTTCAATAGAAATTGATAATAATGTTCTGTCTCTATGTTTCAAATAAAAAAAAACTTGAGTTGGATTTATATATATACAATTTGAAATTAGAGAACTATTCATGAAGAATTTCAGTAATAAATTGGTGTTCATTTGTTCGAAGTCACTTTTTTCCTGACAGCACAAAGACAACAACGCTTTAGAGTACAGTAAATTACAATTTATATTAGAAATTGAATTTTCAATACTGAATTTAATAATAGATATACCAATTCATTATGGTTATCACTCAGATGGCGAAGGAAATATGTCAAGGAAAGACGAGACTTTATGTATATTTATTCGACAATTTTCACGTATAATTTTTACAGATAACTTGCACGTAGAACATTGGGCATCACGTAGCATTTCACCGTTTTGAATAAAATCATTTAATCAACGAATATTGATCCATGATATTTATTGTGGAAAAATCTTGTACAAATATACGAATATTTTGGAAGTTATCGAGTATAAGGAGTCAGGAGTGTGTGAATGTGAATGTAGTGTACCTTGGTCATGAAGAAAGAAAAAATACAAAACGAAAACTCAGGCTTGAAAATCTTGAAAAACTTTTGTTTATATTATGTATTGTTGATACAATACTATTCAGGTCATGATTTTTTTTATTTCATTAAGTAAATGAAAGCCTGTTCAAAAAAATATAATTTCTTTCTAATTCAATCGAATTTAAACCATCACTTCACTTTGAAATACATGCAATTGACTATTTGTCTTTAACACTCACTGAAGATCTATCCTTCATGTGTCAATGTACTCTTCTCAACAGACATTCTTTATTCTATATTACTATTTTATCAAATATCATAATTGAATTGTTGCCATTACAAATAACGACAACTTGTCGCCCCAGCAACAATAAATCGAAACTAAATCTGAGAGAAAAGCCGAAACCTGAAAGTCACTTTCATTCCCTCTAAAACAAGATGAAAGGATGAAAAATAAAAATAAGTGAAAAGCGCATTTGAAATATAAAAAGTTGCAATGGAAATAGAAGATTCAAAAAGAGTATACATACAAGGGGTTGGTTGTGCCGAACAATTTGGACGATCGACCCTCTCTTACGCTTACTTTACTCTGTATATATATATACATTCCTTTCATCCGCCCCTGCAAGCTCACTCTGTCTATATATGCGTGTCTCAAGCGCCCAAGTGGCTCTTTCTCCACACGAAACCCGGAAATTGGAATCTTAAATCGATCCCAATCTTCTTTATTGTCGTTGAAACCAACGATCACTGAGAATTTGAACCTCTTTTCTCCTTGATACCTTCCTCCCACTCTTCTGCCTTTTCTTAAGTATGTGCTCTTCTTCAGCACCATACCCTCACACTATATACCTACATACATATACATATACCAACACAATTGCGCGTTCTAACTCGTTCCAAAAGCGTTTGAGCTGTGCACACAGATGGCATGTGTGGTTTGTGTAAGTGTGTGTAAGTGTGTGTATGTATGTGCTCTGTTGCAGTTTCCATCCAAAGCTATGCTCGCTTTTCTCATGACTCTTGCGTTCCATTGAATTTTACGATGTGGATGCAGCTTCAAACACTAACGTTGTATGCTGGTGCTTCTCTTATGGTGAACGTGTAGCTCTCTCTTGTGATGCTATGCCTTTCTCGGCTGAGTTAAAGTATACGATAAATATAGAGCCGGAATTTAGGGTGGAATTTAGCAGCAACCAAAACTCGATACCCTTAGAATATGTATAGTCCCTCTTTGCTTCTTCTCTCTATATATATTCTCTGTATTCTATTGGTTCGTTTTTGGCGCCTCTGTGACTTGCCTTTGCGCATCAGACACACACACACACACACACAAGCTTTCCTCGGGGCATCCACAGAAATTATATATATATATATATAGCTGTTGTGTTTACTTTAGACTCTCCTGTATATTTTGTTGATAGAATATATTTAAGCACTGATGATTTTTATACCTACGTCTGTGATGTGCTTTGTGTGATAGGGAATAAAGCTTTGAACTTTCAGTTCAATATTGCGGAAGATTTTGTATACATGTGTGGGATAAATTATTTATCATTGAATTATTATGATGGTGTTTGTGATTCATACACACAGGGTAATTGTCCATAAAATTGAAAATAATGGTTTACTGATGAAATGTACATATTTTTTTGGATAATTGGTTGAAAATCGGATTGATGTATGTCAATGATGAATTAATTAAATATAGATCACAATTGCTACAGCGTAAATTTTCGTTTTTACACTTCGCTTTACATTCAATATTTATATTAAAATTATTAGAGCGGGTTAATAAAAAATATTATCACATCACGTAAATAGTACGTGTTTTCAAAGTCTAAAGGAAAAACGTAATTACTCTTTCAAATGAGTCTATGTTCCACGCAATTAATTATAAATATGCATTTATATAAATTAAAACTTCGTTTAATGTTTCCGGAACTTATATTTCTTTAATGACATTATTAATTAAAAGAATTCGTGTGAAGAAAGTGCTTTCTGGTAACAGGAAAAAATAGCGGTGGATAATATTTCGTAATAATACTTCAAGAGAATAATCGAAAGTTTTGGTACAGAAAAAAATCGGCTATCAATCCTCTCTCATGTGTTCACTGACGCGAGATCCACGCCGTTTTATCGTAAATGCGAAAAAAAAAATAGAAGAAGGTGGAAACAAAAAAAAAAAAAAGGAAAGGAAAAACATAACAAAAAAATAAACGAAGCGCTTCCCCGACATATACGTTCAACTCGGATATTCGAAAAACCCGACACTCATCGCCAACAGTTTTTTCATTTTTTATTTTTTTTTTATCATCGTGATCGATAGCTATTCTCGTGTTTCAACGTTTTTTATTATTATTATTTTTTTTTTTCCCCGTTTGCGAAACTTTGTGCGATCGTCAAGCAAAAAAAGGAACAAAAAAAAAAGGAACTGAGTGGTGAAATAGGGAAAGGGACAGATAAAGACATGACAACGAAAAAAAAACAAAGTAGTTGAAAAATACTCATCTCCAGAAATGAAACAAAGAATATATATATATAGCCTCTTTTCCCCTCCGTAAACATGTCTATACACATTCTTTATACCTTGACAATAAGTGTAAAACACAAATAAAAAACTCATGATTCGATGTGTGTGTGTGTGTCATGTAAGCAGAGTGAAAGAGAGTGACGATGAAGCATCCTTGAGTAATAGTCATTCAATGTGTTGGAGTATACACCTATACGACTTTTGTTTCAACTCAGTGAGACTAGTATACATACTGTAAACGTGCAGAAGATTGTGCCCTCATTACAGTACTCTTCTTACACGTACAATTTCCTCCGTACGACACACGAGAAATTGCACGATAAATTCACCTATCTTGCACTCTTATACACGTCCTTCAACTTCAACTCCAATATCTCTGATGTCGAAATGAAAACGCCTGTGCTGTAAGAATGAGATAGATAAAATGGTTTTCAACCACGAGTAAATGATATATTTTGTCACTGTTACGTTAAAATAATTGGCGCGTTATTTGTTGTACAAAAAAAATTATTCAACAGGTATTATGTACATAATTGCAACTGTGTAAACGAATAAATTACAATGAAGACTGTCTATTTTGTCAGGATATCTAATATATTATTTACAATGCTATAACTAGAAAAAAAAAAACCATCCTATAAGTCGAATCGACATGTTTCTGTTTAGTGAATGTTCGTTGTATGGAGTTTCGTCGATATATACCTACCACAAAATCTAAGATAGTTTCACGCCATTGTTGAATAAGCTGTGAAGTAATCATTAACCTGTCATCGATACGCTTATCACGTCGTATCCCTCAAATAGATCACTCACGTATTGAGGTTTGCATTACCTTCAGACATAACATATAATTGTTACTTGATTCTAATTTATCTAAATAATCACTTCATTTACCCATCTTTTATACTGTAACGATGAGAAAAAAAATCTCACAGCCGTTGGTGTTTTTTGTAAACTTGCAAACAGAATAAATTTCATTTTCAATTCGAACGAGAATTGTATATCCGATTTAAATGATAATATTATGATTTCTTTACAGAAATATTTATAAAAATGTGGAACATCACACTGAACTATTGATAGATTTTTTTGTTGTTTTTTTTTTCTTTTTTTTTTTTCATGGAAACACAGGATCACAACAAATTTGATAAAATCTCTCTATTATTCGATTCAACCGGAATATCGAGAAAATATGAGTATCAAAATTAACGTGGAAAAAAGTCTCATAGCCACGGGTTAAATAACAGGTTATCCGCCCAGTTGAGAATATTTGAAAATTCACCTGTACCGGAATTAATTTTCACCACAATCGCATACATCTCCGAAACTAATTGACCTACTCCGACCTTTGACGAACAAATTTGACGGCAAAACCGTGAATAATCGTATATAACGTACAAAAATCTCGAAATGTGATGTTATTCAAGCGAAAAACAGGATTGAGCGTGTAGTCATGCTTGAAATTTAATTGTTTCTCTCTTTGAGGTGAGTTTGAGATGTATACGTACATATACGCGACTTTGATTAAATATATCACGGAACATGATCGACTAATTTTAATCTCTGGTATACGAATTTCGACGGACACAAAACAATTGGATAAATGGCATTGAAACGAATTATGAATTAAGATGATGTTGGAGCTAAATATTATAATAAATAATATCATGTGGCAGAAATGTTATTTACTAACAAACGTCAGGTAAAAATAAGTAAAATATTATCGTTGATATAACGGTTAAAATTGTAAATTTTTAATGTATTTAACAAATAACGTAGTAAAAGGCAAAACAGTTTTGATGAAACGCGAGACGAAACAAAGTCGAGATTCACGCATTCCCGAAGGTCTCATTCTGAAAGCTCCCAGTGACTTTTCTAACCGCAATCTACCACTACTACCATCACCCTATGGCGCCCGGGCGTCGTCCAAAGTGGAGAGACCTCGTGATTACGTAGAGCGTAGCGGTGGTGGGCACACGGTACTGTATACGTGCCGGCGCATAAAACATTTCCTGCTTCGCATAAATTAAACCGAATTTCCCGACGGATTTCCGTTGCGCGCTTGCGCACACACGTTGCATTTTTCTACAAACCAAAAGTATAACATAATATAATAATGTAAACAATGCAACTATATATATATATACACACACACGACATATTCCATATGGATGTCAATGATATATGATATTTTGCGAACAAATTTAGTTTTGTGAAAATGAAAAATACCAAAAATAAAATAAATTCCGGCAATAAAAAAAAAATTAATTCTTGAAAATACAAATTTCAAGGCTGTTCGAATTATCTCTAACAATGTTTCAACCTCAAACTTGTTCAACTGTTTTGAAAACTGTTATATTACAGTGAATATCTTGCACATTCGTACTTTCAATTTTTAATTAATTTTGTGTGAAACCACTGTCATTTTACTCACAATCGTTGTAAAAATAACAGGATTAAAATATTGATTTTTGTGTGAGCTGACAGATGGCGAGACACCGATAAAATACAAATGATTATATCATTCCAAAAATATTTTATTCTCCTGTGAATTATCCGGAACCAACTTCTCATCAAACAAATCAATGATGATGCAGCATCAATACATTGAGAAGAAAATTTATCAATAACCGAGTGGAGATCCGGTACAATTTAATGCGCTACTACCTACGAATCCTGAGGACGTATCGTCTAGAAATTAAATTTTCAATAAAATAAGATTAAAAATTGATAGATGGCGCAACATGAAATAAATACCTTTCGACAAATAAAAAATTACTGTATTAAACACTAAATTATCACTTCATTTCCACAATTTTCAAGTGTTATCTTTTATAATTTTTTAAATCTCAACTTGGTCCCACTATACAGGGAATACACCGTAATTTTTTACTCGAACATTTTTCTCAGTGTATCGACTTGACACTTCGTCACTAATAGGATTCTGCTTGGATGAGGTAATTTTGATTTTAATATCTTCTCTCAATGACAAATCAAAAAAAAAAAAAAAAAAAGAATACACGAATACTTAGAGATGACTTGCCGTGTTGGTTTTGAGTGAAAATAATTTTAATAAAATAAAATCGAATTATTTCAATCAAAAGTGAATAATTTTTATCAATCAACATTTCTTCAATGGCTTTGTTTAGTCGTATTATATAATATGTAAATCAAATGCAACAACATACATAAAGTCCACCCATAAATAAAATCTCTCAAAAATAAACGAAAGAAAAAAATATAAAATAATAATAACTTATGATAAATCCGGAATGTGGAGAATGAAATAATGACTTAATTGAAAAAATTTCACTTCCGTAATTTATTTCACGATCTCCCATTTATTTCATCAGCAGCTCAATCTATGAATATATATATATATGTGTACATATACAAATATAGTTTGTAACCATCACAAATTCCTCGGGAAAATCATCCAATCGTAACGATTTATCCAAGTTTTCAGTCTTTCACTCTCTCTCCCTCTCTCTCTTACTCTCTCTTGCACCCACACTGTCTTCCACCGACCCTCTCACCAATGTCTAAGCCTCTTTTAGACATGCTTTCGATTTACCTTCGATTTGCCTTTGACTCTCGACAAAGAGATGACTTACAATTACTTCCAATTCCCATTCCACATTGAAGCACACTTTACCGTCTACTCAAACTCATCCCTCTGTTCCTAACCCATTCACTCCACCCAAACAACCCCCCCTCGATAACCTCCCGACGACCCCCTTCAGACACCAACTCACTGCCTAGAAACTTCGCTTTGCGGCCTTACTACCGGTAATCCTATTTTCCAATCCCCGCAACACCCTCATCTTAAGTAATCTTTCTTCTTTGGTTAATTTGGTTTTTTTTTTTTTTTTTCTTTTTCCTTTCTCTGTGCTCTCGAGGCGGAGGTCGTATTCATGATTAACCGAGTGAAGAAAAGAAGAAAAAAATTATGAAAGTGGAGAAGGAAAAAAAAAAAAAAAATAACGATGGAGACCACAAGTTCCCAAGTGGAGGTGACGATTTATCGAATTTTTACCTATAAAAAAAGTGCAGCAGGCTTTTCACTGGTAGCGCACATCACCCGAGAGAGATTGAGTGATGAAGAGAGACAATGGCTTCAATTATCGCGACATTGGAGAGCACCCAGAGGCCGCACGATACGACCAAAGCTTCAACCGTGCGTCTATATATTATATATACTGGTTGAATGTTGTACCTATATATAGGAAAATGTTATAGAAGAGAGGTCACAAGTTTATCTCACTCTATATATATATATATTTCCTGTGGATGATCGATAAATCATTCGATTCTATTAAGTCCAAATTTCATCGCGACAGTCCAATCGAGATCACAACGCGACGAACGAAATCCAAATTGATTTCACCCCAAGTTCCAATTACAAACTCTATCGGAACAGTCATACCAAATAAAAATAATGGAAAAGGAGGGTGAGGAAGTGGGTGAGTGTGAGAGAGTGTAGGAGAATCTGTGCGAAGGTGCATTGATTATTATTATTCATCATTGTTTTGAGGTTATTGACCTATCACAAGGAAGTAATACATTGTTTCTTATTTTTTAAGAGATGCATCAGTGTCTTGCACTAAGTAAATTCATTGGTAAATCTTCAAACATGATGAATTCTTTTCCATGGATGTTCCATTATGACTCACGATATGTCATTATTCATCAATTTGTTTTACACTTTTTTCATAATTCATCAACGTGAATTCCAATTTTGATCTCACAAAAAGAAATACAATCGTTATTTAAAGTCTTCGTTTAGGAATGAATATTGTAAAAGAGGATGTGTGATTACTCGCACTGTTTTTTTTTTTCTAATTTTGCGAATTATTAATTTGATATTTTTAATGTTTATGTCATATGCAACGCATTGTTCTTGATATCCTATAGTATACAAATGTGTGAACTCAAGTGTTTTATTATTAGCACTGTAGTTATCACTTTCAACAGTGCTCTAAAAATATTGGTCAAGTATATACGTACCAGTATAGTATTTTAAGTTATATATATAGTGGTGACGAATATGATAAAATATAGAATACACAAGGAAATATATATAATTGTCATAAATAGTGACATATTTATTCGAATTATAAATATATATTTCACGATTATAATAGAGGAAAATTAATTCCGCTGATATTAAACAACGCAATATTGTTTCGACAGTTGTATACACGATTGCACTTAACGATGCAAAATTGAAATACAATCAATATATACTTGGTCAATATTTTAATTGCAACATTCACATAATACAAATTCAAATATATATTATCAACAATGTGAACTTGATAGTGGCAACCAATTCTAATAATTTTTATTAATTGTAGAAAACATGACGTTTCTCAGTGTCTTGAATTTTCACAAAAATTTTTTCACACTCCACGATATGCTTCTCACTGTAACACAAGTGTTTTCAAAGCTCTCATTCTTTTACAATAGAGAGAGAAAAATATACAAAACGGTTCAAATGTTCAAAAAGTAAATACAAAAAAAAATCTAGAATTAAAATTGCTGAAATTTTTCAATAGTATTGATTCTTATTTGCAAACAAATTAATCTTCACTGACTATTTATTGCTGAACAATTAATTTTATCACATCTACCGATACGTGTAATATGCAATTGAATTTGCAATTTTTGAAACGCCAATCAAGTATCGTACCCTCACAGTGGACTAATTTCAAAACGCATGAGAGAGGAAAAAAAATAAATATCTAAATGCATGAATAAAATATTTTTTTTCATCATGCTTTTATATGACAAAAGTGACTGTGACATAATGCAATAAGTTATAACCACTAAATAAATCACGCAAGGGTTGGCCAATGCAAAAGTCGAGTCACGAAAAAACTCTAATGCGATATATAGAGATTTTCATCAAAACGAATTATTGTGTATGTGTGTGTAGATAATATGTATGCGTGTGTGTTTGTATAGAGCGCATGACATTATCCTTACGGGCATGATTAGTGGTCGCGATACCAACCACGACGTCTGATGTATTTGCTGTATATGTGCGCGTTATCTACATATGCCACAACGCGCATAATACTATATACCGTATATATATATATATATACACTCGCCGCCCTTTCTCGTCACGAGAGACAAAAGGTCTTTGTCACGGTCAATGCACTATAGACGCGCCCTTTCGCGTGTTTGACTGACATATCGCATGAATACTCACTCAATATAATAGACACAAATAAATAAACAAACATTTATATATAAATATATACCAACTCCTGTGACATAATTTAAAAAAAAAAATGAAACAATAATAAATTGTCAACAGACATATGCATGCAGATACTAATAAAATATTGTACAAGCCAACACATATTGTTTCGTGTTTGTTGATATTAACACTGGAAAAAAGTTGGTATGACAAGTTTTCTTTTTTATGAACACTTTTTTCAGGTCGAGTGGAATATGTGCTGGTTGCCTGGGACAATTCATATTTCGGCAAAGTATTTTTGTGATATATATATATATATAGACAGTGAAAAAGGGATGGAGGGTGAGAGAGCGAAAAGTCTACTTGACTTTCAATAAATAATGTCGCGGTCTGTCACACGACTGGGACTCATTAAATCGTCGCTGAATCAGGACGAATGTCTGTAACTCTTCGTATTATACAGATGTAATGTGGAATGAGTAATGGAGTTAGACTTTATATATGTATGTGTTTGGATGGGGAAGAAATATATATATATATATATATATATAGACATATAAAGGCAATAATGCTATACGACCTCATCACGAACAAGTTGAATATTACTTGTGGGTTGCATGTGTATGCGTTATGTATGCCTATCATTGTTTCATACACTCTTCTCTCGCCTACATTCGTAATAATCCCTCCCTAATGATGTGCCGTTTTTAGCATATAATATCAGTTGACAACACTCTACCTTTATGGAGTTTCGTCTCATTCATGAAAATGCATATCTTTCATATCCGTCTGTTATGAAATTTAATTAATTTCGATGACAATTACAAAACCACTCTTAGTATCTCCATAATTTATATAAATTGCGTTTCAACTGTTCGATGGATATTTTATCCAATAATTTCAATCAATTAACTTGATGCATAAATTGTCAGTGATACTAATTCGTTTTATTTATTTATTTATGATTTCAGACATCGAGGAGCTCGGTGATTTATTGGAAATTGGTGTTCATCATTGCTATGACTCTGATCACAACTGTGAAATCAGCATTTTGTCCAAATGGCTGTACTTGTGATGATGAAGCTCTGGTTGTATCATGCGTCGGTGTAAATCTTGATGTTATACCAATTGCATTGAATCCATCAACACAACGAATTGTATTGAAAGAAAGTCGTATACGTATGGTGGACGCAGCGGCGTTTCAATTTTATGGTGATTTGAAAAATGTTGATTTATCAAGCAATCATTTATTCACAGTGCCAGATGGAAGTTTTGCGGCGCAAAAAAATCTCGTGGAACTCCATTTGAAACACAATAAAATATCAACATTAACTGAAAAAACATTTCAAGGTTTAATATCATTGACAGTATTGAATTTTCGTGATAATTATTTGGAAACATTGACTAATGGTTTATTTACATCATTAACAAAACTGGAAGAATTGGATTTGGGACAAAATCGAATATCCAAAGTTGATCCCGGTGCATTTGCTAAATTAACTGCATTACGTGTTTTATATCTCGATGATAATCAATTAATAGCAATACCATCACCGGCATTGGCATCATTGAATGCACTCGCTGAACTTCACATTGGATTAAATGTATTTTGGTCATTGCCTGACGATGGATTTAAGGGCCTTGAACGTCTTGCAGTGCTTGATGTTGAGGATGCACGACTCGACAACATCAGCGATGGTGCATTCAGAGGTTTAAATGCATTGCGGTCACTCAAATTGAGTGGAAACTCTCTGAGACAAGTTCCAACCAAACAACTGGCAATTCTCACACGTTTGGAGGAACTTATACTCGGGCAAAATGCTTTCACCACTTTAAGATCAGGCGCTTTTCAAGGATTATCTAATTTAAAAAAGCTCGATATCTCGGGTGCTAAATTACTCACAACAATTGCACGTGGCACATTCTCTGACAATGCAAATCTCGAAACACTTATTCTTAAAAGTAATCGAAAACTCACAACACTAGAAGACGGGGCACTGGCTGGATTACCCAACCTTCGTCATTTAATATTACGTGACAATGCATTCACAAGTTTTTCCGAATCATTGGTTGCTTGGCGTGAATTGAGAAAATTAGATCTGAGTAAAAATCCAATTATTTGTGATTGCAATATTTTATGGTTGTCTGAGGTATTGGTACCACGAAATTCCAGTCCAGTTATTTGCGCAGAACCACCAGAGTCACGTGGGAAATCATTGCGCGGAATGGCACCGGATGAACTTGGATGTGCGTTCTCTGATCCGCGAAAGCAAGCACTGTTAGCGACATTGTGTGCAGCTGGTCTCGCACTATTCGCCGGTCTAGCATTAATTCTCTACTATCGATGCCGAAAACGTGTACGTGACGCATTAAAAGATTACAAATGGAAAAACCGTCCGCTCTCACGTAAAGAACACGAATATCAAAAAACATTTTCCGATGAAGAGTATATGGTTAGAGCGCATGGACATCCACATCATCAACAATCACAACAGTCACAACAACATCATCCACACCATCAACAACAGCCACCGTCACAGCATCATCACAATCATCATCATCAAATAAATCAATTGCACAATCAACAGTTCCAACAATTGCAACAGCATTTACACAATTCACAAATAACAGCGGGTATAAAACCGATACCAGTAACAGAACTGTAGCTAGAACTTCGGGCAGCGAGCCCCGGCAATGGTGGTGTTTGGTTTTTACCACATGGTGGCACAACTCCTGCCGATGGTTTCACATATATTGATGGCGAGACGGTACGACAAATGCGTCGTCCGGGCACGCTGCCCACTTCTTCATCCACAATGATTAAACGTTCTGGTAACGGCGGCGGTGGTGGTGTCGGTGGTAATAGTAGTGTTAGTGGCGGTGGAGGAGGAATATTCTGTTCTAGTTCGGGCAACAGTGACATCAATGATATACACATTAATTCAATTAATGTAAATGGTAACAGAATTCATCATGCTAATCATTCGTTACGTAGAAATCAAGCGCCGGCGTTACCAGCGCGTGCCGACTCATGTGGTGTCAAGGGAGGAATTAGTGGTGGTGAAATTGGGACCAGTGTAGAGAATCAAATGCCAGTGCAAAAACACTCACCCACATGTGCACAATCAACGTATCCAACTCTACCAATAAATGGCAATATATCGCATCACTATCATCATTATCGTGAACGTGAGAAGTCAAGGGAACGTGGTAGTATATCGAGAGATCGTGAATTACCTATTGTACCACATCGTAATGAGAAGCAACATTCCATGGAACTCCAAGTACATGATAATGATGTCATTGATAATTACAGAACATAAGAAATATCATGATAAATTTCTGCTGCCCATTAAAATGCGCCAAAACAAACAAACAAACAAAAAAATTGCGCTTATTTGTGAATCAAATGAAGACTGATGAAATAATTATCAATGGAATGAAATAAAAATTTGGCTCTGCGCTATTAATAACTCCAAAGCTCTTGCTATATTGTATGTAGATGAGAGAGAACGAGTTTCCAGTAGGCCAAATTGCGAGAGAGAAATAGGGATGGACAGAGAGAGAGAGAGAGAGAGAGTGATAGACAGCCAAAGCTATGTATGCGTGCTGAGATTGTGTTTCGTTTAAATTTCACATGGAATGCAGAATGAGAATTCTGCCTGAAATAGCGCTCCTATCAATTAAAACAAAAAGAAAAAACGAAACAAAACAATGATAAACGAAAAAAAAAAAAAAATCATGAAAGATTTCAAGCGAAGACTGAAGTGACGGACAATTGTTGCCATGTATATGTGCGTGTGTTGTGAGTGCATTCCGTGAATAGAAATTGTGGATATATGGTTGGGTATAGAATGCGGCGATTACAAAATAAAAATTAAAAGAGAAATAATAAAAAATAAAATAAAACGATTCTTCAAAGTTCGATAAGTAAAAATTGACAGAAGACACAAAATAAACACAAAAATGATGGTCTAAATATGCGAATTTAACAAATAAACAAACAAAAAATAATAATAACTATTATTATTATTATTATTATTATTATTATTCATATTAAATTATTTAAATGTACCTCGAATATCATGATAGAATAGAATGACATAATGAGGACATGGAAGAAAAAAGTTTCACACTCACCGTGTCATTTTCAATCGTGAATTCATTATAAATAATATAAAATATATTTATATTCTAAACGGTCGAATTATTTTCTCAAATGATAATGCAAAAAAATAAAATAATGACGTTGAAATACCACCCCGACTTCTAGAGCTGGCGAACGTGAAAAAAAAAAAAAAAATGGTAACTGATGGTAGGATCTTGATAAACAAATATATATGATGCAAAACAAAGTTACTATATATATATATATACGTGTCTACATACGTGGATATAATAAAAGTCGACAGTCATTAAGTAAAATATATATGTCCAATATATATATATACAACAAAGAATATTGATGTGTTTTAAAAACGTAAAAATTACAAATCAAAGTAATAGAAACCGTGTAGGTTTTTTTGTATCATTTGTTTGTAGATAATTTTATAAATCAATATTATTTATTGTTCCCATTATTTATTATTATTAATACTTGATTTTTTTCTCCACAATTTATGCATATATATATATGGATATATATTAAGCCCACAAATAAATAAAAAATTTTGACATCAACTTTGATTGTGTAATGAGATGAGAATGCTCTGGTTGGGCACGGTAGTTGACACGTTGTCATATTATTCAATGAAACAAGGTAATAGACACAAAGAAAAGTTCTGGCAAGTTTTGATGGCGGTGGTAGATAAAGTGAGATGGATGAAACATAGTAAGATTAGAGGGAGATAGCAAAATTGTAACGAACAAGCGTGTTATATCGTCACAGAGTTTTGGCTAGACAAGAAACTCAAATTGTGAAGTATTTTCGCTGTCACTGCAGTGCGCTGATGTTGGGAATATAGCTCAGCTTCTTGTGCAGAGTGTACTCGCTGGAATTCCACGGCCATCCTGTGCCTTGTGCCGTTTCGTGCAGTAGAGAGAGGTTACTGCACCCTGAACTGCACTCACGAGACTTGGAGCACCATGCTGGATTGTACCGTGGGCATCTCTCAATTCTCCTTCTCTCCCTCACTCCTTACTCTCATCCTCCCTCTCCTTCCAATTCGCTTCCTCACTTCCTCTTTTTGTATCTTGTGGTCGGTTTTCTCTGTGCACTGGTTATGGAAACCGCAAACCGTGCAATTCCACCATAGATTTACTTGATTTCGTCCACGGTCACACAACTTGCGGTCATTAAATTGTAATATAACTTTAAAAAGTTATTTTTTATGGATGTATTTGTTTATGTTCATTCGACGGAAGATTAATTTGATTGTGAAAACCAGTAGCATAGTTTTAATTTTTGGTTAATTTTGTTTGAGAAAATTAAATATAATTGAGGCATTTTTAAATCCTCGGGAATTTAATTATAGTCAAATTTTTAAGACTTCGCATAAAGTCATTTCACAATTGTGATCTCAACTATGCAGACGAAGTTAATGAAAAAACTTGATGTGCGAGAATGCTGCGATTAGAATTAAAAAAAAAAAAAAGCCATCAAGTATATTGGATGAAATTGATACGTGAGTGAGAGAGAAAGAGAGTGTGAGAGAGTAGGGGAGGCGAGACAGGATGAGCAAGTGGGAGAATGATCTGCCACCGGGTAAAAACAGGGATGATTATGGTTTACATAAAAGCTCAAAGCTTATTTTTGTTAAATGCAGTTCATCAGTGGCGTAATCAAAACTTAAAATTGTATATTCCTGTATATTTTACATAATAAGTTAATATGATAAATACTTAATTTAATGTTAGTGTACGGAAACCCATATAGCATTGACGTGGAAAAAAATGAATAGGTGAATAAATAATTAAAAATATAATTGAAAATATGCTCTCAACTTTTACTGTCAACTGATACAACACTGTCAAACTATTTATTTATTCGTTCACTTTTTTTTCTCATGGGATTCCGTATTAATGCTAGTCAAAAAGACACGCCCGTGATTAAAATGACAAAACAAAATTAATAATTGAAATGATGGCAAATATTCTCGCCCTTTGTATGGAATCCAACTTTAAAATTGTGAATATAAAATTACGAAAAAAAAAAAAAAAAAAAAAAAGGAAAATCATAATAATAAATAAATACATAAATGAATCAAGTGAAAAACATGGTGAATGATTCTTATGAAAATAATCGATAAAAAATCTGTTTATATGGTTATTCATTTGTTATTGACAAACACCAACGACATACAAACATGTTGTCCTTCACGTTCTTATCTTCCCCTACTCCGTAAATAAATGTGAAACTCGCGAACTCTGCATCTTCAAAACATTCGCTGTCATATCCATGTACATACATAAATACGTATAAAAAATATCAATTTATATATACATATTTATGTATGTATGTATATGAATCATTTAGAATATCAACGTGCACCCCAAAAGATCGTATAATATAATGTGTATGTATGATTATACAAAAAAATTTTTTCTTCCCATTTTTTTTTATTTTATTCCAATTTTTGATATAAAGATGTATACGGGCATATGCGCAACAAAACTGCCAGTTTATCGTCTCCAAAAAAAAATGAAGAGAATAAGGAATGATTAATGCGTCATGAAACCTCATATATAAACAAAAATATATATATCATGATATAATGGATTGGAATTAAATAACGTTGTAAAATCGTTGTAAAAAAAAAAAAAAACATGTAGCAAGAGCCTTAATGAGAAAGCAATATAAAAAAAAATAAAAAATAAAAAATCGAGAGAAAAATATTAAAACCATTGAAAGAGACAAGGAAAGTTACACACAAGTTTTCCTTTGTTTTTGTTTTCTTCTTCTTCTTCCTTTTTTTCTCCTCCTCTTGCCAACAGCTTGTTATATTTTTCAAGAGAATTTCACAGACTCTCGCCCTTGAGCGTTGATTAGTATCGTTCTCTTCAGGTGCCTGTAGACCCCTATTTTCTCTTTTGTAGTATAATGAAACAAAAAAAAAAAACAAAACAATTTACACATTCTCTTCTGCAAACCTCTGAATAGGCACACACAAATAGCCATGACAAGCGTCGGCAAACTCTCTCGAGGCTTCTGACTCTCTCCCAACACAATTATTATTTAAATTCCTCATTTTATATCATTATTGTTGCATCAATCCACTTTTCTTTTCATCTTTTTTTCTCCACGAAGAAATAAAAAAGTATAATCTATGGCAGATTATCGTCGACTGCCCTCAGATATTTGTCGCCATTAAATAATAGCAATAATTAAATACATTAAATTCGCAAGAATTATTTGCCTTTGGCAATCGCAATAAATAAAAAAAAAAAGCCTCGAGGTACGGCAAGCAAAAAACGGTCTGTAAATATATACTCAATGTATACAACACATATATACGAAGAAGAAAAAAAAAAAAAAGATAGAAGAAAGAAAAGAAAACAATGACAATGAAAAGATACCGCTAAGGGAAAGTATGATGATAATAAACGATGCAATTGAATTTGTTTATTCCTATTCCACCATTTTCTTCTATTGACATACTGAAAAGCGTTATATGTATGAACCATTGACAGACGGAAGTCCCTTGTATAATAACGAAGTACATTCGTACTTACTTTCCTTCTTCTTCTTCTTCTTCTTCTTTATTACTTAAAGCCTGTCCCAAGTATATTAAAGAAAATTCGTGAGCTCAAATACACACATAGCCATGCATAATAAATATTGGGGACATTAAACGGGGGAAAAAAAAAAAGATGAAGAAAGAAATAAAAAATAAAAAAAAAATGTAAATAGTGAGATAAAAAAGAAAAAGCAGAGAAAGTCCTCCCTCCGAAAATATAATGTGCTATACAATGCTACAAGACTTTTATGGAATAAAAACGATGGAAAAAGAAGGAAAAGAGGAAAATAGCGAAAGAAAAAAAAAAAAAATGGCAAACGAGAAGGATTAAGAAGTGGCAAGTGAATAGAAAAAGTGTTGCGCGGTGGCACAAAACGACGCAACTTGGAATCCACACACTTATTCACCATTTGCCAATTCTTATATCCAACTTTAATAATTTAAAAATACATATGTAGAATTTGAAAAAATAAAATTATAACTATTAATAATAATGGATATACAATAAAAAAAAATAATGTTATACAAATATTTCAGGATTATTTTGTACATAAACAACTTTATCGAAAATTAATTAATAAATCTATATACAAAAAAAAAATGATTACGTAAATAAGTTTAATATTCTTTTGTTTTTTTTTTTTTTTTTTCATTCTTTCTCTTTCCAATATAGAAAATCCTGTTAGATGTGAAAAAAACAACACTGATATCCTGGTGTATCGCAATTTCATCACTATATCCGCATCTATATGGGAAAACTATATCCACAGGGATGCAAGTGAGTGAAGCTTTCAACGCAACAAAGCTCCATGATGACATTTTCGATCCTTTCAATTCTCTCCCAGGGTGCACAATTTTCACTCGCCATACCTATATGAGTATCTAATACACACACACACACACACACATACACAAATGAATATATATATATAATATGATGGGGCGGTGTCCTATCAGCTCGCGTGGAAACAGTCTATGTGATAGAAGTGTGCGTATATACATTGACTATGGATATATGATGGGATTGGTATGTGTGGCGTGGCATCACAGATGCATTTTACCGTAGATGGAGTGGTGCGTCAGGAGTAATTAATGGTTCAGCCGCAAAGACATCAAGCTCTCCTATCTGTCCCGCGGGGTAGTAGACGTGTGCGCATATCGCCAGCAACACTACCGACTCTGCCACCTCCACCTTCTTCCTAATAACATCCTATCCTTTTGCCTTTATAGACGAGATGGGACGCGGCGCTTCTCGTTACTCCGCGCAAATTAATGCCGTCGACGCGCGCGGTATACGCTTGACATCAGTGACGCCCGAGGAATTCGTCTATTATCACCGCGACACCATTGGAATAAGCGATGTGATGAGATGCATTGCAACGAATAAATGTACCGATACCAACACTACTATCCATATATTCCTTTTTTTTTTTTTATTATTATGATCAATCGTATATGTACCACGTATGTGATTTATTCATTTATTCATTTATTCAATTATACTTTTATTATTCTATGCATCTATTCTATCGGCTATTTGAACATATTCGACAATTGAATTGCATATACATATTACATATGTGTAAATTTATAGAGTGAATATTGACGCAGTTGAAATAAATTTTTATAAACAAATGATTTTGTAAGTCGGAATATACTGAATCTAACAGAAAGTACAAGACAATAAATCTTTCACATATTGGTAATGCACCGACTTGATAATATTATTCAATATGAAATTCCATGTTCATATCCTATCATCTATTTTCACTCTCATCATGAGAGGTTATTGGCTATTGCTCCACTTGTAGACTGTACTGAGACTCAAGCCAGCCTTCATTCAACCTCTCCATTCTAAAGCTGTACTATTGGGGATATCGTAAATATGTGGTTGACCTCAAAATGCTGGAATACGGAAATCAATTGTTAGATGGGGTGAAGGTCAGTATCTCAATATTTAGGCAATCCTGGTTGTTCCAATCCTGTTGACTCAGATAATTGCCAAATGCCTCATTTTTACGTCTCGCAATATTTTTCGCCCAATGATTGCCTGTGCTTGAACCAAAATATAAAATAGAGGAGGGAGGGAGTGATAATAGCCTTCATAATTTTCTGATACTCTTTTCGAAATGTCGAATACATGTTTTATCAACTCCTACATTGGTAATGGAGAAAAAATCGCGAACTACATACCATAAGATTGAAGATAGAGGACAAAATCAACTTTATCATCGAAAGTAATGAAATAAGAACTGAGATAGAGGAGTTCGCACGCCCATCTACAAATACACAATGAATAGACACGAATGTGAATATCAACAAATATGGAGAAAATATTATTTCTAAAATATCGAGATCAATATTTAAATTTGATTGGATTCTATATCTTTCATCGTAAGCATCAAAAAAACATGGAATCAATTCTCAATTATGTATATTTCTGTATGTCAAAATCTAAAATAGACCATTATAAATGAATTCCATGTTTTTAAAACTGGACATTACATCTTCATAGCAACACACACTTATATATAAAGAGCTATTATTTTCCATAATAATAAAAAACAGCTGATAACAAGCCGAGACTACTAACGGTAACAATACCGCATTTATGACCCGTTGAAATAATAGAGAAGAGCTCATTGGATTGAAGAGTGGATATCCAAATACAAAAATTGCCAATATATTTGCTTGGGAGAAGAGCCCAGTCTACAAGTCTGAATATTTGATTTCTATTTTCGAGTATTAATCAATAATAATAATTTAAATAAATATATTTACAAAGCTATAACGTGGGGTTAGATATATTTTTATAAGTTATACATCTTCATGGCATTGGTTGCTATTATTAAAAGTGATCGCCGCCATTGAACGTAGAAACTATTACTTCCATATTAGAGGTTAATTGGATATTTGGATTGAGCTTAATACTATTGAGTACAGTCTTGGGTATTATGTAACATGCTATGTATGCAAATATTGCTCTATGCGCATGGAGCCCAACAAGACACAGATTGTGATGATTCTCATGTGGATCTGGGAAAAATTCTATCTATAATATAGAGAATTTCTATAATGAAATGAATCAAGGCCCGGATATTAACCTACAAATGATAAGTAAGATCGTTCTTTTGTATTTCGACTCACTGAAACCGATCGTACCAATTGAAAATTGGGACAAGGGTTCTGTTTGAACGATGATTGTTTTCAACGAATTTGAACATTATTTTTTTAATATTTCTATTCTACTCTTATAGGTGGGATAAAAGCTAAAGTATTGCATAAAGTTTTGGAGAGTGGATTTCCAGTTAGGGGGTGGAAATATATGAGAGTCATCTCATTTTTTATTTGGACATTCAGATTCACATAGGTCTTATGTCCAACTCATTGACTGATACAAACCAGCGTCAGCACGAATGCAGTATGGAAACCACTCTTATGTGAATTGCACTGATTACTTGTCACACTGCCGCCACTGCAATCCAACAAAATAACGTTCGCTATACATAATTGCGTTACCAATGATGTAGCACAGTGAACTCCAAGTCTAAGAGTAGATATTTTATACATAGTAAATATTGCAATGTTTCAATGTTCATGTTCACTTCCCATGAACGGTATCCACTCCTCGATTATATATAAGTAGTCACACTTTGACTATGCATTCTGTTGATGATCACCATTCCATTCTCTTCATGGAACTCAAAGGAATGATAAGGATCGTACAATAATGACAATGTGCATCGGTTTAAACACGTTTCTGTCCATATCCCCTTCATCGAATTAACTAGCATGATGAAAAAAAAAAGAACTATTAGACAGATTTACATCCTTCGAGCATTTCCAGTTACAAAATTCCAAACTATAATATATGGGCCTTGTTTTAAATACCATAATTCCACCATTGTTCTTCTATTAATATATTTTGATTTCATAGACGACAGAATTTTATCAAAAATTCAACATTCCTCATCTCGTCCTACAGAAACTTGAAGTTAAATTCATTATTTACAACTGTGAAAATTATTTCGTATTGTTCATGTGTATAACAATTATGCGGTAAAATTGGGATTTATCCTTGGCCCAGAAAAATTGTGTGGAATTCACTCAGTTTCAAGTGTTGTGAACCAGGCTCCCCATCGAAACTTATGACAGAAGTTCTGATTTCTGTATTACGAACAAATTATTCACAGCAATTATAAGGTGGGTATTATTTCAAAGTAATTCACAAAATTAATGAAATCGATGGAATGAAAAATTTCAGTTTTTGCAGAAATTTATAGAAATCAGAAAAACGCATCGAGGAATTCTAAGTACTGGAAATAGACTGAGATGGTTAAGCTGACGTCAGCATTCCAATGGTCCACGAGGAAGATAAAAGAATGTATGATATGGAGAAACTGATAGGAGGTTCAGAATTTGGACTTCACTTGCATATCATATGCTTCACTACACAATAAGTTTAATGATTTGTTTTTTGTTTCCCTCCCATTCAATTTCAAAATGTGCCGCGAGTTCAAATGGCAAAAATTTATTGTAACACTTAGTAAATTATTGTAACCCGCATCAGTACAATTTTCGGACACATTTAAAAAAAAAACGAAAATAAAAATGTAATTGTAATGAATTTCAACGGAAATAAGTACAAATGCAAATTCTTCATGACACATATACGAAAATCAAGAATCATATAGTCATAGATATTTTCAATCTTTATATTGGCAGAAAACATAATGACAATTGTAATAGACAATTTGTACAAAAGAATGAACGAGCCATTCGGACCCATCATTGCATATTACTATAAAATTCAGAGTTGTCAACAGTCCAATCAACGCTGGCGAGCATGCTCTACATTAAATGAATTCTATACGGACGTTGAGGTGGAAAAAATTACATATCAATAGGATAAGGAATGTAACTGTTATAGACAATTCAATTGTTTATGACCGTTTTGTGGCGAATCTATTGTTTGCATGTAAGAAAGTTGAAATCGAAAAAGTTCCAATCTGCATTCCGTATAAATCTTGATATGAGCTTTTTCGCATAAAATCAATAGCACCACAAAAAAATCGAATTGAATGAATTTTATCGTTTATATATCCAACCTCAAAATACATCAGGATCCCAAATATTATTTAATAGAGAGAATTATTTATGCAGAGATATTCGCGAAAAATTACCTTCTCATATTAACTTCATGAATTTATTAATGACAAACCACAATCTGTGGTTTGTCATTAATAACACAATCATTGATACATAATCAATGATTGTTAATCATCTTTTATATTCCATGTACAATCAAGTTAACAATGACAATGAAAAAATAACAGTAATGGACTTTTACTTATCCAATATGTCTATAACTTTACTTAACATTTAATTTTAGTTATCTTAACAGAATATTGTTAATTCGAATCTGGAATTCACTATGAAAAAAAAAAAAGCATATATAACCTTCATAGGAGTTTGTATGTTATCTCAGGTAGTACTATTTAACTGGATTATGAATTCGATTCCCGTTGTCTATCGTTCCAATTGTCATGATGAATAATATCACATGCAATTATAAATCATTTACTTTATAAATAGTTTCTATATTTTGATACAAAAGTTTATCACGACAATCACAATTGACTCAGATATTATAGAATATTTCATTCAATGATATATACAGCTGTTGAGGATTTTTTCACATGTATACATATTATATTAACCAATAAAACACCAAATCCACTGCTTCAAATCTCCCCGGAGATTCGCAATACTTATGTCATCATGGAGAGCGAAAAAATAGACTAGATTGAATCGTTGAGAAAGAGGTCCATGTCCTCCCAGTAAATGGGTGTGTTCTCATATACTTCATACACTTTGTGACACTTGACAATATATAGTTTGTACGTTCAACACCATAATGTTGGTATGATTCATCTTCAGCTACAAATCTTTTTTCAGAACTATTTTATCCCAGATTCCATATCATCACACAATGAAAATAAAAAAAAAAGAATACAATGCACAGATTTGTCAAGTGTATTTTGTTACCCCTTCTCATACGTATTAATACATATAAACACACTCTAGATTGTGAACATTAGCATAAGGAACAAGTTTCCGAAAATTAATGCAGCACGCATTGCATATTATAACATTTATAACTCCATAATTCGGGTCATTAATTCCCTGTGTGAAATTCCCTGCCACCAAGTCATACTGTATATTATAATGGGAAAAGGTCTTTGGCATATATACATATATGTATATATCCACACGCGGATCACGACGCCATAATTAACTATGCATCAGAAACTTGTTGTCGAGTATAACAAAAAGCGTTTAATTTTCGGGCATTTGCCCTCCCATTCTCAACTCATAATCATTATTCAAAGGAAGGATAAAAAGAGGGAGAGGAACGGAGATTATAGAGAGAATGAGATAATGGGAATAGAGAGAATAGAACAAGAAGAAGAGAACAGATATATTCAAGAACACTGTGGAGTCGTCTTTCCGCGCAGTCTCTAGTCTGGCCACAACTCGGGCGTTTCCCCTGCAGTGTTTCTAATTTCTCATTTATATCTCACCACAATGTGAATGCAATTTTAATTACTTCAATAATCGCACATGTAATTATAAAATATAAATTAATAATATGAATGGAAAAAAAATTTATATCAAGAGTAGAAAACTTTTTGAGAACTTGAATACCAGAAACTGACATTCAAATGTGAATCAAACGTAACAGCACGCCACTATACCTGTATCTACCTGTACTTATGTATATTTTATGCATATCATGACCATCGCTACTCATTCGACGTCCTTCAGATACATATACAAAAGCATGATGGTCTTGGCCGCGAAGCGTCTAGTCTCCCACCCTTCATCTCGCTTCAACACTCAGCGCACTAGTATGTATACACCCGCAGCAAACCCGCTAATATATATGCAAATGAAGTATTTGATAAATAATTCAGTTTTGCAGTTGAGCGACGGGTTATGGAAGAAACGTTATAGAGGATCTGCACAGCTCTAATTTACTTGAATTAACTCCAACTCCCACGATGTCATACAAAGAAAGAGTCCGGATATATAGTTGCTATTGTCTCTCATTAAATCTTTCAATATATGATTTCTTTTTCTTTTTTTTTTTTTTCTCATTTTCGTTGTGTTCTTCTGTCCGATTTGAATTGAATGAGGTCGGAACCCGAATTCCTACACAAATTCGGATTTCAATGGGTTTTATTTTATCATATATTAGAAATCGTACATGTCACCGTATGCATTCATTTGTATATTTAAACACAATTTTTGTGTCAAACATTTTATTTTAGCTTTTCTCTCCCCGACATCAAAATTTTTCAGTTCAGGTTCACGTCCATTACTCAGTAAGTTCATCAGTTGTATTTTTTTTTTCTATTATTTACCATTCTTATTTCATCTTTACCCAGTTCGCCCACATAGTTTCCATTTAAATTTCAACGCCATCGTATACATCATCTACGGATGTTGATAAGAAAAGGAGAAACTTAAAAAGAAACACCAATATCTCCCAATCATTGATGTTACAATTGATTAATAACCTAACTTATTAATTAGTATGACATTTATATAGTGATTGGAGTATATGTACATATCTTTTTGTCCCATATCACTGCTCGCCTCGATCTTTACTCCTTTTTACTTCTTTATATTCTATTTTCTACCGCAAACGGAACGTGTGTGTATATGTACGATATAGTCAGGCACATATTGGCAGACTAGATGTTGCAACTATCCAAGCAACACCGTCCATTTCACAACACCTCGCACTATCAAACTGGCTAGATACATTCGACGTTATATTCTCTTGGATGCAAGCACGTATAAACACATATATATAAAGTGCATATAACGATCGTATATATATACGTGTATAAACGTGCACAGGTTGAGCTCGGGTTGAGCTGGTGCTGGAATGTGCCAAAGCCCCTGTCGAGTCATGCATAGTTTCGCGATTCTATGACGGTAGTTGGGAAACAAGATGAGAGGATCGGCAGGATGAATACAGGTATAGGCATCCGATGCAAAGATAAAGAGCATGACTGGGAGCAGGAGCGAGAGCAAAAGCAAGAGAATGAAGAGAATAAGTGTGACGTAGTCGTTTATAGCTATACCAAGGTTAAAAATCTTGATGGGATAAAAATGTACGAGGATATTAGGATGACTTCTAACTCCATTCGGTATGCTAGGATGGTCGTAATATAGTTTATGACAGCGAGGACGAAGGCAAAACTTTTTGGACAGCAAACGAAATGTGAACCGACGTGCAGGCTAACTTTATTCAACGAGCCCAAAGACCAGTGCTAGTATGAGACGTTGACGGCGTCAACGGGGACGCAATTTGCATCACTGTGGTTTCAGCATTGTCGGAATATCTTGTTTGAGATGACGAAAGCAGGAGGGCAAAGAGAGAGACAAAGAGAATGGAGTCGACTGAATAAGTTTTGTCCTTGTGATATGTCGACCTCGCGGGATCTCTTCCAATTTCAACCACACATACATACATACATAAATACATGCACACATTTATACGCGTATGAACACACGAATACCAAAGTACAGAGATCATTTATATTTGTACGTTTATGTGTACGTGTGGACAAAAAATATTATAGAGAAAGAAGAATAGAAGAAATGATAAAAAAAATTGGACTTTTTTTCAGACCAACGTCCCTTTCTTCAAACTCAAGCTATATATTCCACACGTCGCTTCTCGTTAACATCACCATTTCTGCAGGATTAAATTGCAACAAGTTTATATGTCATGTGTGATTATAATAAACATAATGAAAAAATAATTCTCGTGACATAATGGAAAATGTATTTCGACAGAATTCTTTCAGGGAGTGAAATGTCATTCACACTGAATTCTCGTCATGAGTCAGGTTTTTTTTTTTGTTAATTTATCAAATCTCAACATATTTTTTCCACATATTTCAACTAAAATTCATTTTCAAACTAAAATCCTACTCACTTATCATCATGCGAATGAATGAAATGGATCGTCCGAAGTGGAACACAAAGTGCCATCTGGTGATTGTGACTCACACTGTTAATGGAAATTCGACATATAGTTTTCAGATATTATTAGACACACATCATACACAACTGAATCTTCGAATTGAATTAATGACAATGCAGATTTCCCGACAATCGTATTTGTCTTTTTTTCCCTATCTCCATTTTTTTGTTCAATAATAACGTGAAGTTCACATTCCATTGCGGACGAATACAATCAGGGTGATGAATTTGATTTTGACACTATATCATATATGTGTGCAAATATCACTCTTATATATATACGAGAAGAAAAATATATAAATGAAAACATAAGTATAAGTTTGCATACCAAAACGAGTGTCACGTTTATTTCATTTTTGGTTTTTCCTTCTTAACTGAAATGGTCAATAGATTTTATTTCTAATTCATTATAACATAGAAATAACTTAATAACACTGTACAAAGTGAGTAATAAAATGAAAAACAAAAATAACGACCATAATTGAAAAGACATTTCGGAATGTCGCTAATAATTTGCATACATAAATGAAGAAATAATCAGCGCTATAAAATATATCTGCTCAATCAGAAGTTGAATGCATACCCAGTTCAAATAGATATATCATTGTTCACGAGACACATTTAAGTGTATGATGGAAATCTTTTCATCAGGTATAGACGATACAAAGCAGAGAATTAAATTTCTTTTTTATTTAGAAAAAATTTCTTTTTCTTTCATTACTTTTTCGAATTTTTTGGCTAAGATTTCTTAGCCATTGCAATTCCAAGACCGAGAATACCTGCCAGTCCAACGATGACACCGCCTGCAACAGCTATTCCAACTAGTCCCTCTGAAATCGAAAGTTTAATAATATACAAAATGGATAGAAAAAAAAAGTTAATATACAATCACTAATATTGAAATTATTTGCCTTTTTCCATTTTCTTCTTGATACATGTCTCCAAATCCTGGACTTGTTTATTACCAGGTTCTACTTGAAGAAATGCCCGAACATAATGGAGTGCTTTGGTGTATTCCTGAAAACGTATGTAAATATCTGTATTTAGATGTATAATTATATTAATTCATATCAATTATAGAGAATGTTGAATTTCGATTATACCTTTATTCTTGCATTGCCAATGGCCAAATAATAGAGACAATCCCGCTTCTCACTGTCCCCATGATTGTTGAATAAATCCTCGAGTAATACAATACCCTTTCTGATATCAGCAGGATATTTGCTACGAACAAGACACCAAGCATATTCAAACTGTGCTTTCTGCGTAACATTTGATGATCTAAGTTGTTCATTGTAGATACTCTCAAATTTCTGAAACAATCACACGAATTATTGAAACACGGTGCACTGAAATATTGAATCATTTGACGCAATATCACTCTATCCTAAATTATTGACAGAAGCCGTTATGAAAGATTATTATTGTAAAAATGAATCATGCGAGACGATTTTATTCTGATTATATATATGACAAGTTTATTCATATATAACATTATATTATTGAAATATCAAATCTGGCACATTTGCATTCTAACCTAAAATATTAACAATGTTACATTTTTCATATTGTTGCGCTTATAAAAATGTTTAAATGTTCCTAACCTAATTCAATTAATCGATTAATCACTAATTTCACCATATAACTCTGACATTTGATATAAATAATTTCTTATTATTAAAATCTTACTTTTAAATCCTCCGAAGAGACAATCTCATTCAACACATCTTCCATGATCAACTATCGGTGTGCTCGTCGCAATTGGCAGCAAATGGGAATAATAGATGCGCAAAAATTGTAATCAATATATAAGATGACGGCCAATAAAAGATAATTGAGTGACCACAAAGATAAGTTTAAATGTTATTTGATAGCAAAAATTACTGTTGTTCGGGATTTGGGGCCGTATATCGCAAGATGATCTCGCACAGTTTGTGCAACAAATTTTATTGTTTTTAATATATCCACATCATATGTTGTATATAGAACTACCAAGTGTCCCCATCTCATATTTTTATTCTATATCAGGCTAATACTCATGTCACAATTCGCAAGCACAAATCACAAAAGAATTCCATAACATAAACAAAATAAATAATTAAATAATGTTGGAGCCTACCCTACAAACACTTCTATCATCTCGAGTAATATTGGCAAGCGGCTCACCCAGACGACATGAAATAATAAAGAACTTGGTGAATAACTTACATTCATTCGTATTGTTGGAATAAAAAATTAATTCATCGGTTAATTACATATTGGTAGGGGATCAAAGCCGAATGCATTCCATCGACATATGATGAGAGTCTCGATCGACGTCAATACGAAAATCATGGCGAATATGTTCAAGATTTGGCGTATTATAAAGTGCAAGAGGTTTACAATCGATTGAAAAATGATATCACACCACCAGAATTAATAATTGGAGCAGATACTGTTGTTACAATGGGCGAGACAATTTATGGAAAACCAAGAGATCGAAATGACGCTTTCAAAACACTATCCTGGTAAATAAGTTACCAACAATTGAATTTATCTATTGAAAAGTGATTGGTCTATTCTATATTTTCTCCACGTTTCCAGTCTTGCAAATAAAGAACATATTGTTTATACCGGCGTTTGTTTAAAGACCCCAACGAAAGAAATAAAATTCTATGAAAGTACTAAAGTTAAAGTTGGTGACATTACTGAGGAACAAATATGGACATATATAAATACAGGAGAACCACTGTGAGGAGTAAAAAATGAAAAATATATGTCAATACTTAATTATTCTTCGAGAATTAATGGATATTATTTATTATACTCAATTTATTTTCTCAGAGACAAAGCTGGCTCGTACGGCATCCAAGGGATTGGTGGATGTTTAATTGAAAAAATTAATGGCGATTTTTACACAGTAATGGGAATACCCCTGTACAATTTAATCAAAAATATCAATGAATTATATAATCCAATTGGAGAAATCTAATATTAAAACTACTTATTCAATTTAATTTTTACTCTTCTTCCCTTCTTTAATTGAAATAACATATCTCTGTGCAACATTCAACGGCGGCGAATATCCATCAGCATATGTAGCATCTTCAAATAGAACTTCATATTCTTCTGTGGCTGAGGTTGGCAATTGATTAACAACTGCTTTGTAAAAACACGTCGTTTGCGGATATAATGCCATAACAATAGACCCTTTTGGAAATAGAGCATGAGCATCAGTTTCCGGATTGGCCCTCATCAATGGCAATGGTACAACTCGTCGACGTGACAAAATATGTCGATCTTTTTGCTCTTCATCGATATCATCAACTTCATATTTATTGGCCGTTGGATTAAAGTGTACAACCTCAGCGAGAATCCAATTTTCCTCTTCTTCAGAACCCTTTACCAGGGCCGCTACCATATCACCCATCTTAGCGATGTAAGTGGACTCAGCTGGAATTGCGCCACACAATGGTGGTGCTTTCGCACCAGGAGTTTTTCCAACATAAAGAGGAAGCGTCGCTGCTGTACTTTGTAACATTTTCATCAATGCTCCACGTCTGATTGTCTCCTTGTTGCCTGCATTGCGCGCTTGTATTCTACGTTCATTTCGTATCGCGCGTATTTCATTTATCTTCGTTAATGCTGCACGGAGTAACTCTTCCTCTTGTTGTGCATCTTGAACCGCTGAATTGTACAATGTTTTCAATTTTTGTTGATAATACGGTGTAACTTTGTCATCGGGCGTAACTTTTTCATGAGCTTTAGTTATTTGGTTTAAATTTATTTCCGAATGTGTACGCTCATTTTCGATGTCACGAATTAATTGATAAATACTTTTCAAACGTTCTTGAATCTGATGCGCTGCCGCATCAGCTGTGAAAGGCATCGTCGCAATCTTCGTTAATTCAATCAATATGACAGGGACATTCACAATTCAATATTTGTTTATGTGACGATTTGTTTACAAGTCAATAAGTGAGGTTAGAAACAGACGCTCTCGGGTTGTATGCAAGGTGTGGTGGATTTACCTCCATTTTGTTTGCTGGTTTCATTGCCCATCACTTTTCACCTTTTGTTATCGTATTTCAATCGTTTATCACTGAGCTCAACATTAAATAATTTAATATGTTTTAAACTCATTTAATATAGATTAAATGAATGGGGTAGTTAGATTTTGCGAATTTTTGAATTACTCAATTCTTCCAGTGGCGTCAACAAATAACAATAGATGGTACCACCAGCCAGGTTCCTGTGGCGGTTCAGCCAATGGTTCCTTTGCCAGCCACCAGTCAGCGGTTCGATCGCCAACAGCAGCGCCAACCTCGGAAACAACGACTAATAGTGAGAGGAGATGACTGAGGCAAGCGCCACAGCTCTGGACGCGCACTTGATTATGAGATCACAACAACACAACATATCTCGTTAATTATTACATACAAATTATTTCTCGTTCAAATATCAAATATATATATATTGGTTGCTTTATTTCTTTGTTCTTAGTCACGTAAAACATTTCTTTATAATAAACAATTATTTATTGGTGGAAGGTTAACTGAACAAATCCCCCAAATCCCATGCGCATATAATTAACAATCATAAAAACGATTTTCGTGGTTGATTATTTATTGAGTCAATATATTTCCCAGTTTAGTTGTGACAAATTGTGTGTAATGTGCCATTTGTAGAGAAAAACACCGAAAATATATATGTATATAAATTATTAAAAATAACATCTATAACCATAAAGTATGCGAACATGGGTGTAAATATAAAAACTTGTGTACAAGCAAGTCAAAGAGACGATTTGAATCATTGACATATTATTTCCTCGTAATTGAATATCCATTCCCACAGTCACAGCACGCATTTACTTTTACATTACAACCAAACAAAAATAATTTCCTATGAGTTACAATCGCGCACAAGCCATCATCAAATACGTGTACATACTATTGAGTAGAAAAAGCATTACTGTTACTCCCAATGAAGTGTATTTGTTTTCGCTTTTCTCTGCGCACTTATTGATATAGAATCTCGAGGTTCAAAATGTACACGCAAATATGAAACATAATTAAGTAATGGAACTAGTTAATTGATGATTTTAAATTGAGTATACAGTTCTAGTGGGATTTTTTGTCAATAGCCTCATTAATATTAATTGATTTATTAGGTTTACTATTGGCTGAAGATTTGATTTGCTCTTTCGACGATGAACTCTTATTACGGTCCGATTTAAATGCCAAAAGACTTGACAAACGACTTGTGAATCGATCCTTCCGTTTTTGTGGAATAACGAGTATTGTTGTAATTGTATTACCAAGAAATAGAACAAGGAACATGACACTTAATACGAGCACATGCCATGTAGCATCTGGATGTGAAATAAGACGATAGAGCGTATAAGCATTGTACAATTGAAAGAAGTATCCAATGAATAAGAAAGGAAAAAGAAATGATAGACCGCGCCACATCCATGAATGGAAGCCCTCAATTGTGATATCCATATTATGACGCTCGCCAAGTGCTTTTAATCGATATAAAACACCATGTTGATAACGGAATTGTAAATATTGAACGAAACCTGAAAAATAATTTCATTGCAGTGAATTTTCTGAGTTTATCAACTTCTGACACAAAGTTATGTCATCCAATACAATAATATTTCTCTTTTATCTATACTTACTTATATAAACGTTGAACCACATAAATTGTCCGCGAAAAACATACCACGGCTCAGTATTTGGCCAAACAAGAAGTACACCCGATACAACTGTCGACAGGAAATGATGAAAACGCCACCAGCCTTTAATACGTGACCCGTTGACTTTTAAAATGCTTTCACGTATTGTCAGAGTGCAATAATACCATACAAGAAGGAACATGAAGCTCAATTCAAGCGTTCTGAATTAAAAAAGACAAAAAAGTTTGATAGAATTAATTTACATTCGTTATTTTGATTGTACGTTGCATGCCGTAGAATTATATCTTACGTCTTGACTTACCGTACGTTAGTGAATAAATTAATAACCGAGAGAATAAAACCAATAACTGACAGAACTAGTTTGAATTTCTCATATTCGTCTTTATACTTGAACCTGTGGAATTATTAAACAAATCATTATCCCGAGTTGATGAAATGTTTCTTTAATTGATCGATAATTATGCATGCATATCTTTTGTTCATTTGACCCTAGCAACACATACGGTGAAAGAGGCAAGTTCAATTGGACAGACTTAATATCTAAAAATAATTGATAATTTAGCACGCATATGTTTTCCCCAAGAAAGATTAGACAATTGCCTCTACAACAGGAGCTACAATATAAAATGGACGTGGGCTTTTGAAAAATGATAAAATTGATATTTAAACGAAAAACGAAATTGCATTTGATTGGGCAGACCCACATTTGCCTTCTTAAGGATGAATAAATAAAACTTACTTGTCATTTTTGTTTAGAATGGAAACGTTCACGCTACCAAGAATAATGGATAAGTATGTGCCATTGGACTTTGGCAATGTCTGTTCCATTTCATGCAATTGATCACTTCGTCTTTGCATGTCTTTACCAAGTTTTTGTCGAGTTTCACTTGCTTTCAATCTTAAAAAAATTTCATAGAAACCATATGTAATATACTATAATATACCGTAAAATAAAAATATAATAATTTTTAGATGAGGAACAATTCTCACTGCTTTAAAGATTTTGATATTATTCCCATGCGATATCGCTGATGAGATATTCCGTTGAGACATTTTGCTTGCAGTTCACTGATTTCTGCCAATTTTGCAACGTATTCACGATTGATCGACTGTAAAAAGAAGTAATAAAAATATAAAAATATAAAATTGAATTGAACATGAAGATTGTTGAGATGAATGATATATATTGAGAACAATACATATGAATGAATCATCGTAACATGCGACATGCCAGTGCAAGGCATATTCAATTTTTTTTTGAATTATCAATAACATGTTGATATATAGCAGTTATCACGAACGAATTTTTCAATATGATTTCGAGTTTTGAGAGTTTTGAACGTTATTTTCAAATGCAATTGAGACATTAGATAAGAATTCACTATTTCCCGTTCGAGAATATGTAATCGGATGATAATAATTCGTTTGAAATTCAGAATCACATAATAATTCGATAATAATAGTGTTATTCCATACTCATGTCGGTATGAATATCAATATCGAAAATAATACAAATAATAAATTTTTTTTCCAACACTTTTTTCGATAAACAAAACACAAAATTTCATGAACATTTCAGCTGGAAATTGAATACCCAATACTGTTAGACACATACATAAATGCATTATACTGAATAGACTTACTTCGAGCTCTTTGAAATCTTGCATTAGATCGTCCCAATCTTTTAAACATGATTCCTCATCCGCGTCCATTGTTATTTCTGTCGGAAGCTTTAGAGTGAATCGATTTTACTTTTCTATTATGTTCTAGAGATAGTGAACTTTACACTGCGAATATCTCCAGGAGTATTTCAGTTCAATTGCCGAATTAGTGAAGTATCACGTGGCTCATCCGTTGTGATTGCCTGATCAACTAATCACTGGAGGAAAAAAAAAACTCATGATTACACATCATTTATCCATCTTTTTTACTGCTTATTAATCTCGATTCAATTCCTTTCTGATAATGATGAAACAATACTGATGTGACCGCACAATTCTATACAGAATATAATTCATTTGGTTTATTATTTTGTTGCAATGAGGATATCATTTGATATATGCAATATGTTCGTGAATAAGAATAAACGAATATACATGATAATTATTTGGCAACGACTACATCGGAAACCAAAAATAAGAAACGAAATATAATAAAAATGAAACTTCATTCAGAGTAATGATAAATAAAGCATGTGGAAAAAAAAAAGAAGCGAGGGGAACCAATTAAATTATTGATAGTATTAATTAATTATGTACGTATTTGTAGTGATACATCAACAATACTGTTGCACCGTCAGATTATCGGTTTAAACACTAATTTGTTGAATTATATCACCTCATTTGTTTCACAAAATACTTTTATCGTCTAATTGGAAAAAATTTCATCCTATTGTAACAATATCTTTCATCTAAAAACTTTACGAAATTTAGATGACCATTGCAATGACAAATGAAACCGACAGGACCTTCAACGCCCAAAAATTCCGGGCAGCAGAAAGTTTTCCACACACCGAATTTTTAATTCAACGGCGCTATCGCTCAAAGTTTCCCAATTCCACACACGTTTTATAAATTTATGTGACTTATCAACGTCATCATATATTCTTACTCAATCGACTATATTTCTCTAATATAATATCACCAACATTATTATAATTCAAATTCCCAAATTTAACAATCTTTCACTTAGACATGATAGGAGCACGTATGTCTAATCACTAAAAAAACAACCTCACGATTATACATCACCTATTCATTTTTTTATCCGATCGCCAATTAATCGTGATTGAAATTACTTGAGATAATGAAAAAAAGAGAGAGAATTATTTTGCCACCGGCAAATTCTTGCATCATCCGATGATATATCGATAGAATACATTTATAACCTCAAAATTGAATAATAAATTGAAAAAATCCTATTGGTAAGTATTAGAATGGAATTATTGAATATATCGTCATGGAGATAAAATAGAAAGAAATAAACTTACATAAAAATATATATATATATATATGAATAAGATATGACACCAGAATAATTTCGATTGACGTTTATCGTGAGAATGAGTTATGTTATAAAATGGAAAAAAAAAATGATTATATGCGTAAGAGATGGAAAATTGTGCATTCTTTGCAGAATTGAATGCTGCAACTGAGTATACACTTGTATATACAGCAATATACAGGCAACTGGTCGGAAATGCGACTATCTCAGCGTATTTCACGAGTACCTATCTCTATACTTATACACCTTTATGTATAGATATGAATATATGTATATAGTGCATTCATCATGAGTATATTCATTATCATATATGCACACAAGTCTGGATCATATTATGTATGGTTCCATATTATGTACACATTCACCGAATATTAATATCAAATAAGAGAATGGAAACAATTTTAAAAAAACGATACAGTTATAAATATTAATTGAAATGGTGGTGAAAATAATTTTACGTTTAGAAATGTATATTCCATACATTTGCTCATTGATATTTCAATATACAAAATATTATAATGTAAATGGGTAATATAGGATGAAAAAGTTTCTTCATTGCCATAATTATTCATAGATAAATCATTTTCGTAGTTGAGAGATAATCATAAATCAGCATCATATAACAATTTTGTATTTGCGTTGTCTGTTTTTCAAACATGATTATCCCACATCAACTTGCCGTGCGTAATTAAATACTATTTACACATATCGTATACATACGCACGCAAATCGCGCGATATTTACAAAAGCGATTTTCACTCCATCTAAAGGCAACTGTATAAAAGAGAGAAACGTGGCACAAAAAAGTTTATTGTGTGTGTGGAGTTGTGACATAAAGGTTCATTGGACTAAATATACATGGGATCAGTGCGTGCTCTACAATTCCTATGATACTCCCGCGAATCTGCAGTTGAATTTTTTATGCGTCGTAAGCGCAAGCGCATTGGATTGCCGCCCAAGTTTAATTATTTTTTGTATTTTTGATTATATATATATAGAGAAAATATTATGTACGGAATTATCATGAACACTAGTAAATTATTTGCACGACAATATCGAAAAAAATTTATGGCAAAATGTAAAAAAAATTTTAGTTATAATTCTCGGAAATTGTCGAATGCAAATATCGTGACTAAAAATAATAAATTGGCAATGCCTGAGTGTCCTCGATCATCATTCATGCAGTCACTTATATCACTTGTCTCTCATGACAAAGCACTCAATTTGCATGAGTTGGTAAATAAAAAACACAGAGAATTGGGACCAATTTACAAAGATCACATTGGTCCTACTACTGCAATATTCATCAATTCACCTAATGAATACAGAAGGATATTTAAACTTGAAGGCGACACGCCCAAACATTTTATTCCTGAAGCTTGGATGTTTTACAACGAAATGAATAAATGTCCACGCGGATTACTCTTCATGTGGTTATCCAAACATATACATATATATACATACATAAATATTCTTTTTCTTTTTTTTTTTTTTTCATCTATTGATATTGACAATTGACGACAACTAAAATATGAGTAGTATAAAATAAGATTGGATATATCTATTTCAATGTAGGGATGGTGAGGAATGGTTGTATTTTCGGAGGATCATGAATCGTCTTTTACTTGTACCGAATCTTGCGAGCTCTGTTATTATTAATAGTTGTCAAGAGGCTGCTGTGACACTGGCCAAAAAATGGACACACAATGTTGAAGATTATTGGATTGTTGATGATTTAGAGAGACAATTGTATCAATGGTCCATCGAAGGTCTGACGAAAACATCTATTTGGACAAATGTTTTTGCCTATATTGTGGGAAAAATGAAAAATCTAAAGATTAAATCACTTTCAATTTTTTTTTTTTTACAGTTATGATTGCAACATTATTAGGCTCGACATGGAATAATTACAAACTTGTTGCATTCAATCAAGATAATATCGGGAAATTAGCTAGCGCCCTGCATAAAATATTTGAATTAAGTGCAAGATTATCAGTCCTCCCAATAAAATATGTGAAAAAATTCAAATTACCAGTCTGGCAAGAGTTTGTCCATGCTTTTGACAATGCTTTCGAGATTATTCAGTGTCTAACGTTGGGAATGAAAGGTCTCGAGGGAGACGGTCTGATGAGTATGATGAAGAAAGAAGGTATTGAAGAGCAGGACATTGATAGAATTGTTACGGATCTTATCTTGGCAGCTGGTGACACGGTTAATATTCCATTTCTCATTATCATTATTATCAACTGAATTATAACAATTGAAAGTAAATGTTATGAGATTGAAAATGTAATTTTCATTTATTTAGACAGCTTTTTCGACATTATGGGCGTTGTATTTATTAGCAACACATCCAGAGGTTCAAGAAAATGTTGCAGAAAAAATTTCCAATACTGAATCAAGTGCAATCGTTCATGATCCATATATCAGAGGGATTATAAAAGAATCACTCAGATTATATCCTACAGCACCATTTATAACGAGAATACTGCCAGAAGATAGCACGATTGGAAATTATCCAGTTTTAAAAGGCGTAAGTGAAAGAAAAATAATTGTTTCCACCTTTTGTTTTCTCATATATCTACGGCTTAACTTTTGCAATTATATATTATAGGAATTAATTCTACTATCGCTTTACTCGAGTGGGAGAGATGAGAAGAATTTTGCACAACCCGATAAATTTTTACCAGACCGATGGATTAGAAATGAAAAAGGCCAGTATAATAATGTTTTTAATGCTTTTGCGAGCATACCATTTGCCATGGGTGCTCGAAGTTGCATTGGGAAGAAATTAGCCGAAGCACAAATGATATTCACACTCAGTGAGGTAACATTTCTCAATGAATTATTTACAAATAAATTTTAATAACAATATACGAAACTAAAATAAATTATTTTCCAACAGCTAATCAAAAATTTTCAAATTGAGTGTTTGAATGCGGATAGAATAAAGATGAAATTGCATTTGATAGCAGTACCTTCGGAACCAATACAGCTGAAATTAAAACGCCGAAATAAAATATAATTAATTTGTTTTTGGTTTTGTTACAATTATAATATCAATTTTATATATTGAGGAATATACAATGTACATGGTAATTACTCTGAAGAACTATTTCCACGTTCAAAACGAAAAACAAACAACGAAATATACAAAAATGAGATTTTATCTAGACTAGATGACAAATGTGATTAAGCGAAAAAAAAATGGATGAAAAAAAAGAAAACAAATTAGATTACCGATAACATTCATTATGCATTTGCGATAGCGACCATGGCGTTGCACTGTCACATCATTGATTTAACTATTAATTTACATTTTACTTCATTTCATCTGATGAACGATGCACTCTCATTCTCGAGTCAAAAGTTCTGCTGTAACAATATCTTTTACATCATCCAAAAATTCTTTGAAATTTTGATTAGCGGCAAAATCACGAAATGCACCAAGTGTGTCATTGCGCGATAATTTCGTGGTAAGAAAATTTTTCACACAACAAATTTTTAATTCACGACAATCATTCAATCTCGCCCAATTCCAAGCGCGATTCAAATTTTCATGACTCAATCGGGATATTGATGTTTCAGTTAATTTTTCCCACTCGTCAATCATCAAAAATTTATCCGCAAGCAAAACTGCGTCCAGAAGCGCTTCAATTTTCAAACCTTGATTATCGTTATTAATTTCATCGAACAAACGACCACTAGCTGTTAAACAAAGCACCGCAAATCCTTCTCTCGATACATCCCGTAGGCGAATTCGATTTTGACCGGCCTCAAAAAATCTTCCTTCAAGCATGGCACAGAATACTTCAGATTTTGTACATAATAATCGACGGCAAACATCCACTGTTCCCCCATCATCCAGTTCAAATGTCACAATACCTCTTCGTTTCACATCATCCCCAATATTACTTGTGACGTCATGGTTATTCGACATATTATCACGTTCGTGTGAACTATCACTTGGAAATGATCGACGTTCCAATGTCTCCGGCACAATTCCAAGTGCATTGGCTAATTGACAAACCGACAAAACTGAATTCTCATTGAGAAGATGTTTCTCGTCGACCAGTAAACCGAATATAAGCTCCAAACCACCGTGATCATTCAAAAGCATTCGAAGTTTCTCTTTAGATCGTAACAGAAATGGAACTGACACAGCCACCATTAATTTATGCGATTCTTGACCTCGCAATAGAATTCTTTCAAGATCTCCAAATGCCCCTCCGGACTCCGCAATATTACAGAGTATTCTCAAATAATCATGTGCATTGTTGAGTAATTGCGCTTTGAATACAAAACCTTGAAGTAACAATGGTAGAAAATAAACATGGTTTTCAATAATTCTATTCAGTATCGATGGCGCTCGGAAATTTTTTGAAGTCTCAATGTAAGCTGTTAATGCTTGAATAGTTGAAGGATGTGCCAATCCTTCAATCGGATCATTCCAAAATGTTAATTTTGTCAATAAAATCAACGTCCACATATGCGGCAAGTTAACTTCACTCAATTCCATCATTGAATCAGTTTTCGCTAATTCTTCATCATTCTCGACGCCCCCATCGTCGTCCTTGCCAATATTTGTCGATACATAACTATTCAAGGAGTCAACTTCCTCGTGTAATGTCGCGGTGTCTTCATCTAATCGATCTTCATTATCGCTGCAAACTGGACTATAATTATCATCCTCATCATTGACACCATCAATTGTATAGTACGGTATCGGTGATGAATTTGATGGCGATGAACATGCACTACTAACACTGCATGGACTCCAATCGCTTGTATGTAAGTCTAAACTGTATCTGCCATTGTTCGATCGATTATGCTTTACTTGATTTGAAATTGTTATACACTTTGGTGGAGACATATTGTCAGCTGTTCGTTTACGTGATGTTGAGTTGATGTTTTTCGTATCACGAGTTTCAAATCGATTATCTAGTACCATTCTTTTCAATCTACTGACCAGCACGTTGACAATACCATTTTTAATCATTATTGCGATACTTTCTTCGTCATATACAAATTGCGTCAATGCATGAAGTAAAATAGCGTGATAAGTTTCACTTTGAACATCTGCCAAGAGCTTTAGCATGACTTCAAGACCACCGGCATCACGTATTCGCAGTCGATTAACAGCTTCACGTGAAAACAGACATAGGCTCGTTACAACTTCGCCCGAAACTGATGACTTTGTGCTGTCAGATTGTTTCGACTCTAAAAACGTTACAATGCATTCGATTGCTCCAGCTGATCCGAGACTCGGCCGATGATCAGCTATTCGACTGAGTTTGTAGAGGATTTGAAACGACATTCGATTATTTAATTTGCAATATTCTACAACGCATTTATAACCGCGCAAATCATTTTTTATCCTCATTTGTTTACCGGAGCGCGGGTCCAAAGTGTCAGCAAATGCTCGTATAGCTTTCAAACACGTATCTGCCAATTCCTTGTATCTGAACAGAGTTTGATCCTCTTGGAATTTCGATTTAAATGAGACTAGGAACGTTGTTATATCTTTTACCAAACCGCATTCCAAAATTTCATTCTGACTTTGTTCAATTGTAGACCAAATATTCCTGAAATGGAAAATTTCGGTTCAATAAAATTAATGAGATAATTAATTTATATCACGGTTCATTACCTAATAGCCCTTATTGCCATCGACAGTGTTTGGGTATTGGTTTTGGAATTTAGAATATCACCAAGTGCTGGTACAACACCGGCATCACAAAGCGCTTTCGCATGAACGATTGATCCTGCCATATTGCCAATGAGTCTGCAGGCTCTGCAGTGCAAACTAATTCCAGATGTTAGATTTTTAATTATCCAAACGACATTATACGCGATTTTTGTCGGACGAACCTGTATATAACAAAGAAACAACAACAAAACGACAATGATTTTAAATCAAAGTTTCTCAATCAAATCACCAATGGTAAATATCACTGTGTTTATTTTACCTCATCTCTAACGTTGGATTTTAAAAAAGCATCGGCAAGAATGCTCAATGTAACATCAAGTATTCTTGCACTCGGAAATTTGAGTACTTTTGTCAGGATGTCAACACCATTGTCTTTGATAAAACGATCAAGAACTCTGCCATCATTTTTAATTCTGGCGAGACAATGTAAAATTCCATTTTTCGACTGTGTTGCAATATGACCACACAATTCTTCAATAATTGATATATCTGCATTCTCAGCGTCCAGGGACATTGTAATACATTAATGTGATTCGCCATAGAGCCCATTTGAAATTATATTTTAGGTACAAATTGTACCCAAATCATTAATTATCAATTTGGCAAACAAATGTTGTGTTGAATGAATTATCAATGGTCGTGGCATTACTGCAGTGTGTGCAAAAAGAATATCGTGCGTCTCATGTAAAGTTCATTCCCAGCTACAAATGCTACGGTACGCGCATATATTTCTATATGTGTGTGTGACTATGCATATCAATTTATCTATGTATGTATGTATGTACGCATATATGTATACATATATATACTATCCTCTTGGCAATATTTTATTGCGAGTGGAAACACCAGTCACATAAATGTCCTTTCCTAAAACCAATTACGTGATTTTTAATCATCAATATGCAACCAAATATATATTTAAATGATGAAATATTGTATTTGATGTGAAATAATAAATTAGTATTTACATACCTCAATATCAGCTTCAATATACTATAGTCAAGCACAGCTGATCGATGATGGTATTGCAGGTTACGTTACACACTATATTATCCTAAACACAACAAACATTCAAAACTTTCTATCAGTATCTAAATAACAAACTAGAGGTGGCACCACTATGATAATCTTTTGAATAAAGAAATATCGATGATTGATGATGAAACGTGTTGGACCAGGAATGAGACAAGGTCACAGGTGGTAACAGGTATTTGTGTGAGTATATGACATCGACCTTGAAACATTAGCCTATGAAAGAGAATAGTGTTCTCGGGTTTTAATGTTCATATACATTGTCATAATCATCTCTGTTGTTGCGGATTTATAATGAAAATTATCTAATATTTTGCGTAAAATAACCGGAACAAACTCAAAATTAAATTTCTAATATCACCAGTGAATTTGGACCACATCTGCTATTTTCAATACTCATCATTAATACGTCATTCATTATGGAATATGAAATCGCTTGAGACTAACTGAATCGAGCCTTTAACATATAATCCTATAATAAGTATAGGGCCCACCAAAATATCAAATTAACTACCTTGAGAAATGATTCAATGCCGTTGATGATACTTTTGATATAATCAATCGAATGTAAATGTAGAACAGTTGTAAGACAAATCGAAATGTATATTATCAAATAATGGATAAGAGAGCTTCACAATGTAATCCCAATTCTTTCACATAACCATATGAACTTCTGAAAGACTTTGAAGTTCTCCATTACTCTTAAATGAGGGGCAATATAGTCGACATAATAATTTTTTCTACAATGTTACTCGTATTCCTAAACGATGTTATGGAGGTTTTGTTTCAACCGTCAGATAACCCAAGTAATACGAGGAACAATTGAACATTCATAATAGAATAAAAATAACGATCTGAACATTTATAATATTTCTATTTTCTTAATGACGTAAATCTCCCCAGAGTTCTCAATAAATCTTCATCATTCATTTAACTACATATGGGGATATGCCATAGAGATGGTTTGTGCGAGGCACACCACTATTTAAGTGCCCAGCAACAATATAAATAGAAATTCATGACGTTATTTTGGTATGAAAATCAAAATGATTAGGTATGAGCACTGTCATTGGAGAATTTCCATTTTTCTTCAGAGTTTTGTTGACAATCTCCAAATTAGTCATAACATTATAAAAGCACTCACAGCCATACAGACCGTTTATCATATTATACATTAAATGAAATCTAACGTCTTTGAAAATTTCTCCATGATACACATGGTAATTCATCAAATAGACTCGATGAAACAACATAGATTCTGGCAATACCGCCATTTTCAAATAACATTGTTACCCCACGTAGAATTCGTTCACTTACAAACCACCAGACGTCAGCCATATTGTTTTCAGAGAGATTCCAATTTTAAACGTCAGATGTCGCTTTATTTTTGTTTAAAGACGGCAAGACGACAATTTTTGCTTTTATCAACATAAGGTAAAAGCAGAGTGAGAGAGAGGGAACAAAACACCATACATACAGAGATGAATAGAGTCTACTCATCTCTGATACATATATGATGGCGAAAAAAAAAAAAAAATAAATAATAATTTTGTGGACAAGAACCTGAACAAAAATAGCTGAAGGTGCGACTGAGAATTCATCACAATTTTTCATGAATTATCGCAGTATTAATTTCTATTTGTAATTCCAGAGTTGACAACAATTTACGGGGCGGATTGATGATAAAGAAGATTTTGTCATGTATCGTATGTAATAGTAGTAATACTACTGGTAGTAGGCCGGATTTTTTCTTCCTCATAAGTGGAGAGAGAAATATTGTGGGGGACCCAGTGTGTGTGTCAGAGAGAGAGAGAGGGTGAGCAAGGGTGTGAGAAGGAGAGGGGAAGAGAGTAAAATATAATAACGTTGAGTGCCTGACTAGTGCAAATTGTGGTGATGAACAAATCATCATCACGAGCTCACTCGTACACACTGGTGAAAATTTCATATTGGTAAATGTAAGATGATGAATATAAAAAAAGAAAAATAGAGAAAAGTTGTTGATTTGTGTGCGTGTGTATGTGTATGTGTGTGTGTGTACGATAGCGCATCTAATCCTAAAGTTTTGAGAGCGCGACTCATCACATACGTATACATTATACACATCGTCACTTTATAATTAACGCAAATAGGGGAGTGACTCGCGACGTACGATCAACAGCCACTCGAGTTTTTCAATTTTAATCAGCGATAAGTTGAAAGTTGTTATTAAAAATTCACGTACGTATATTTGTACAATTAAAAAAATCATGGTGAATTTTTAAAGAGAACTTGGAGAGAGATCTAATGATGGACAAACACGATACTGATATTGTTGCTTGAGAAAAAGAAAGAGAGAAAGCGTTTGCACATAAGTAAGTTAGCAATGAGCGTTTTCGGGGACTTCCAGAGGGTCTGGATTGAAAGATTTCCGGACAGTGCATTGCCCGCTGCTTGGGAGGAGGATGTCAGAGCCAACTTGATAAAACACAAGCAAAAGGTTTATTTTTGTTTTTTTTTTTCATTTTTTCATTTATATAATTGAAGTAGTGATACGAGATTTATAGATATTTTTAATCGTAATGATAAAATTTAGGTCACTGCATTGAGAGAAGAACTTGAGAAAGAAGAATTCTACGTTGAATATTTGGAGAGATTATTGGCTGATGTTGAATATCACAAAAAACTTGCAGCTAATTCTAATTCAAGTTCTGCCAATGTTTCGCCATGTTGCAAAGATGAGCATAGAAAAACTCACCGATTATCCGAGTATAGCACAGAGGAGTTAATGAATGATGAGCCGAAAAAATTGCCAACAAATAAATCTATGACAACAGCGATTGAAACTTCAACACCACCCGCACTTCCAGTGAGAAAGGACATCAGTAAACTCCAAGATAAATGCGTTTCAGAATTGAGCAATGCTTTGAATTCATCAAGGCGACCTAAAAGTGAAATACCTAAACTTCCGACAAAAGTCACGGAAGAAGAAATACGGCGCAATAGCGATCCAGATATTCCGAGTAATTATGTTACGGTAATTGAGGTGACAGGTAGCACAAAACGCGATAAAAATGATAAAAATAATGAGGGACAATTGGCGGTGAAACCTGAACAAAATAAAACGGAAAAAGTGAATGAATATGCTGAAGATGGGGATGAGGAGGCGTCGGAAGAGGAACCTTATTATGACTCGGTCGCATTGGATCAAACTGGCGAATATGTTTATATCGATGCGAGAATTCCAATTATAAATAATGAGAAAAATTCACGTCGGCCGCCATCACTTCCCGATTCACCCGGCAACCGAAGTAATTATGTTAATATTGATTATTTCATACAGCATCGAGTAACGATTGATAGTGAAGATGAGGAAGGGGCTAATTCAGCGCCACCAATTTTATTGCGTACTCTAAGTGCGGATAATGAAACGGGAAGTAGTGATGCTGAGCCATTGAGTTTGAGTGAAGGAAGTCTCGAATCACCAACACCAACAACGCCACGTCGACAAACGAAAGATCGCGAGGACGACCGTGTTTCAATGGTAAAATGTATCGTTAATTCAGTTGTAGACAGCGAGACAGTTTACGTCGAATGTTTGAATGTTATGTTACAATATATGAAGGCAATTCGCGCAACATTAACAACCTCTCAACCCGTAATATCTCAAGAAGAATTTGGAACGATGTTTTATAAAATTCCTGATCTTCATGCGTTACATCAAAATTTTTTAGATGAATTAAAAGGCAAGTTAAATAAATGGGATACAAAAACAACAATTGGTGAGCAATTTAAAACAATGGCGAGTAACATAAATCTTTATGGTGCATTTTTACATAATTATGCGAGAGCGACTGATACAGTAAGACGATGCTCGGCTAATTCAACGCAATTTGGTGAAATTACGAAAGACATTAGATTGCGTGGATTCCCAAAGGGTCCTGGATTATCGCTGGAAGATTTATTACATAAACCCGTTGCCAGAGTGCAAAAAAATGCTCTAGTACTTCATGATTTACTGAAGCACACTCCAACAAGTCATGCAGATCACGTTCCAATATCCGAAGCATTAGCAATGACGAGAAATTTTCTCGATGAATTTAATATAATTCAAACCAAATCAATGTTCCCCAGTCACGATCGTGCTCAACGTAGACTTGTGAAAAATTCATTTATTGTTGAACTCGCTGATGGTCATCGAAAACTCAGACATTTATTTTTATTTAATGATGTTATTGCTTGTGCCAAGTACAAAGCATCAGGTAGAGACAAATTCACGTTTGAATTGAAATGGTACGTTCCGGTAGCTGAGGCAATTGTTAGTGATGATGGTGTCGAGCCAAAAGAAGCTAGTCCTGCAAATGTTGTTGCGTTGAGATCACAAGCGTGTACTGTACGTGATCAAATACTCTGGGAGGAAAGAAATGATGAGAAAAAAAATAGATTGGTCAGAATTTCAGAGAGAAATCGAAAAAAATTGGCTGAATTAGAAGCTCAACTTGTATTGGCATCGCCAAATTTATTGCTCAGAGTATCGCACAAAAATCAACATCGCATTCAAAATAATTATACATTCTTCTTGTCAAGTGAATTTGAACGTTGTCAGTGGATTGAAGCAGTAGAGGCACTTCAGCAGGGTGGTCAACCGCCGGGCTCACTTCCCCTTTCAATGTATGAGCTTCAAGCATGGGTAACGGCATGCAGAACTTATTTACAAACTGATATGGGAAGTTATCTGATGCGATCGGGACGAGATGAAAGTTTATTGTTGGGTGATTTACATTTAACTTTACTCGGCTTAACGCCACCTGGATTAGATCGACCGGGTGATCTTTTTATTGTCGTTGAAGTTGACAGCTACGGACATTATTTCAAGAGAGCAAAAAGTCGAGTTACCCGCGGACAAATACCTACATGGGGCGAGACATTTGTTGTTGAACTTGAGGGTAGTCAAAATCTACGAATCTTACTCTATGAAGATTGCGCTGGGCGATCGGTATTGCGAGGAAAATGTACACAACGTTTGAGCCGATCCTGGCTCCAATCAGATACTGTTGAGAGATCGTTGAATGTAGGACCTACCAGTCTTGATGTCGAATTCAAATTTGTTCCTTCAGAAGTGACATTACGACGAGTTCCATCTGCAAAACCTCAGGGTCTATTTGGCGCAAAAATACAACAAGTTTGCAAGTAAGTAGTTTGATCATTCATCGTCATTCGGTTTGAAAATGCTTATTTGAATTAATTGCTCATTTATTTTTCGAATTTCTATTTCAGGAGAGAAAAACGTGATGTTCCATTCATAATAACTGCTTGTGTGAGAGAGGTTGAACGACGTGGTGTTGGTGAAATAGGCCTTTATCGAGTGTCCGGTTCGGCATCAGATGTCGCGAAATTGCGCAAGTCATTTGAAAGCAATTCTTACGAAGCAGAACAATTATTGAAAGAGGTCCGTTCTCATATATTTAAGAAATACTACAATTAAATGAGTCATCCGATACAAAAAATGATGAATCACTCATATGACTTTATCATTTATGTTCTCTATTTTATCTATATTTTTATGTTTTATTCACTCTTTTTCAGGTGGATGTACACTCAGTGACGGGAGTTCTTAAATTATATCTACGTGAAATGCCTGAAGCACTCTTCACTGACGCCCTTTACCCATCATTTTTGGAGGCTTTTCAAACGGGCGAACTGGCACGTGGAGCAGCATTACGTATTGTATATGAAAATTTGCCAGCTGTCAACAAAGCGGTGATTGACTTTTTACTGGCGCATTTGCGACGGGTTAATAAACACGAGGGACAAAATAAAATGTCATTGCACAATTTAGCAACGGTATTTGGGCCGACGTTACTTCGTCCAGGTACAAATAATTCACGCTCTGATCCAAAGAGTCGGGACCCACTAGCGGCTGGTACCGTCGATGTTATGGCACAAGCTGGAATACTCTATTGCTTATTGCAAATAAATATTAATTCAAATCAGCGTGAACACAATCAATCACTTTAATCTAGTCGAGATAATGTTCGGGAGAGAGAAACAGAGGAGAGGTGAGGGAGAACGAGAGAGGCATCAAATTTTTCGATAATATACTGAATAAATATAATCTTTTTAACATATACATTGTTTTCCCCTGGAAGGCGATTATTTTTTTGAGATTATTGCATTTTGCAAATTTGGCATCGTGACGTAAATATATTTTGACAGTGTATTGGAGTAACGGGTTGAAATTAAGATATGTGGGCTGATAATAATGCCCCGTTCCGCTTATATTTGTTTCCATTATTTTGATATTTTTTTTGCTAAAAGCGTTTGGGGTACAATTAGATTATTGCGGAGTTTTTTTTTTTTGATACATGATTGTGCATTTTGATTATCGGAGACTGAGATAAATTAAGCCAGTGATAAATTCTAACAATATAACAATTTTTGCCAACTTTGAACTACAAATTTTGATGAAGTGATAATATAATCTACATATATATATATATATATATAAAGATATATGTTTCAAACTATTTGTATTTTTACACGGGAGAACTACACAAGTTAAATTGAACGCGTACTTTGAAATACCTATTTTGAAATTGTAGACGCTAGTGCTAAACAAAAAAAAAAGGAATGCCACAAAATGAGTATGGAGAATTAAATTCCGAAACTTCGTATACTATTTACACATTTCGTTGAAACGCGCACAATCCAGAGTGGTAAATATCTATTGGTGCAGAATATTTCAATAACACGTAAACATTTTCTATACTCACTCTAGGATTTTTTTTTTTCCGTGAAGAAAATTTGGCAGAAAGGAATATGATTCTTGCGTCTAATTTGTAATTATATTTTAAGATTTAGACTCGTACGATTATAGTCAGTCAAATATTGGCCAAACTAAGAATTAAAGAAAGAAATTAAATCATCATGAAACCATGATTTAATTTTGGTTTTTACAACATTCTGTATAAACCTATTGAAAAACAGATGAAAAAAATATATATATGAATAAACGAGAGGCTTTGTTGGAGTAAATTGGACCATTCAACATTATGATGGACGAATCTGTATTATATCCTATACATACTTATATGTATCAATATTCACATATAATATAAAAAAAAAACAACAAACTGAAATCTGTAACGCAAGCAGTCCAGCTGTCACATAATTTTTTATTTCTTTTTTTGGTGTTTTGTACATTTATTACATTTTTCACAGAATATAGACGATCTAAACAAAAGCAATTGTGTGAAGATAATTGTGTGTGACTTTTGATATAATGTTGGTGGGGAAGCGAATGAGTAAAAACATTCTGTTACATTATTCAGAACAATAAACAAATATCATTGTGCATTTTATTGCTTACATTGAATATATCAGTGTATATACACACATTCTTTATCGAATTAGAATCAGCAAAATTATTCAAAGCCAGTCTATTTTAGGACCTTTCTTGTGATTATTGATAGGGAAAATTGTAAAATATTACATTAAACGATCAATATTATTTTCATTATGAGATTCACGAACACCTGGACAATCCCTAGGTGATGGCGGTAAGGGTAATTTGATTTGAGTCACAGCCATATTATCCCAAAGTCCAGGTAAACGTGCCCCATCAGAACTATTGCACTGCATACCTATCAAGCGAGTTGATTCAACAAAAAAAAGAGACTTGCAATTTAATTTGTAATAAAAATAATATTTATCATCATGAAATCAGATGAACCTTGATGAATGACTCACCAAGTGGTGCAGCTTGGTACAAGTCATGCAATGCAGCAACACGTAATTTAGTCCATTCAATGTTCTTGTAACTCGTTGATATAGCGTTATCAAAATCGGCACGTTGATTCTCCCATTCTCTCATATAACGAAAATACGTTCTCAATGCATCATCGCTTATTGCACTTTTACAAACTTCCAACCGCGCATTTGGATAATAATGAATGTAATTAACACACATCTCGTCTGATATTGCAAAACCACCAAGAGTAATATTTGATCTGTCTGAAGTATTGTAAGTGCATGTAGTAACTAGTGAATCTCCCTGAAAATTAATTCTTGCATTTACTTTCCGTCTCGAATATTAATTATAATATGTATTGAGCGATTGAATTACCGGTAAGATATGAACGGGATGAGGAAGTAATCGAATTTCTTGAAAATGAGTCGAATAATGATCGTCATAATTGAGTGGAGAAATTTCCTGACCATCCCTGATGTGTCTTGTTCGAACTTTCGTGCCAGTTAAATGTGTATGCAATTGAGATCCAAACACAAAAATTCCATTCTGTGGTAAACCCATTCCAGTGCATTCTGATACACAGTATCCGGATAATTCAAACACTTCCTACATGGATTATAACATCGTAATTATTAGAGGAACAAATTAGTGAATTATTTATATCATGAATGAGTCAATTGCAAAGAAAAATTATCGAGTTATCTACCTGTCGTGGAGGAATTGCCATTTTATCGATATATTCAAGTCCTAATTCAATTACGCCAGCATCATATTTTCTCAATGTTTTTGTAACATAAAATTCAATGCCCGACGAATCGATTGCACCTTTAATATGTTCAGGATTATTGTAATGGACTTCGAGCATAATAAATTGATTAAATGTTTCACCACCAACTGGAAGACCAGCCTCTTTTGGATAAACAAAGTTATCAGCACCCATTGCCCAGGCCGCTAGCACTTTTTTACACACCTACAACCATTGCATATATTATTATATATTAGATGAACAAACAAATTTGCTTCCAAACCTGTGTTGCTGGTGGACGATCTGATCCATCGCAAGGTCCATTGTAAAATGGAATTGTAACATCAGTAGAAGTAGCACAATGAAATACTTCCATGTGATGGACCAAATGTTCATTTCCTCGTTGAATTGCCGGGCCAAATTGGAGGATGTGATGTCTGTATTAATATTAATTATTATTACGTTCTATATGCAGAATAAAAATGGACAAATGTCACCTCACTTTTGTTTAAGATTCTGAGGAAGACGTTGGACTCTGCACCAATATGTGGTTTCAGTATCAGGAACACGAACTTGATCAGCGAGTGCGGAAAATTTCCAAGTGTCATCAGGAAATTTTGGTTTCTCGTGAGCAATCAGACGCAACAGTTCTGTTCTCGACATGCCAGATGAAACGGAATCACTGATAAGATTGAGCCCATTCAAGGATGAAAGTGGACCACGACCTTTTGACCAAACGATATGGGTGGTGCCTCTCTATACAACGCCGACAAAAAGGTATCGGATTAAATAAATAATAAATAAACGGACACCCAAGCACACTGCCACAATTATATTATCTTGTTGTTGTTATTATCATTTTTATTATTACCACATGGATATATGTAATGGATATACTTACTTCGATAACGTAATCTTGCTCGTCGCAGGTATCAAATTTACGAGTGAATGCGAATTTTGTTATGTTCCTGACGGATAATTTTTTCCAGACAAATTCATTGCAGTCTTGTTGGAAATCACTTTGAATTATTCCATTCTCGTCGGCCCAGGCATCCTTAAAAATTGAATCCAAATGAAGAATTGTTTTACGCTTATATATATCGTAAAACAAAGGATTCGCAAAATCATTTATTTCAACACAAACTGTTGACTTTGGAGTAATGTTTTCAGATTTTTTTTTTTTATGGTTTTGTAACAATAAAATAGTCGACGCAATAATTAGCTTTCACATCCTTCTAAAACTGGCTTCTTCTCTATATCTTCTGGTCGCTTCATTTAACTCGCCATCAATCACGCAAAAGATATCGTTTCTATACAAATGAAAAAAAAAATTTGACTGTTCATTGAAGTATCAAGTTATATACTGTGTCTTCTCGATGTCTAGAGTCAATCATGTGAATCGTCGATCACATGAATGAAAGAAGTATTATACATCAGCCATAGTTAGGAAAAATGTTATATTGTTGTACCAGTTGAATTAATTGCAGATCAGAATATTTATAATGAGTTCCATTCATCAATAATTGGTGATACTTACTTCGAAGTGAACTGTTAGACGCCAATCAATCCAAAGGATACAATAATCAGCGGGCTTTGAGTTACCGCGATCTGAAAATCCAATGGCAAACCAGGAACGTTCTTCGGCCGCATAGTGAACTTCTACTTCAATTAATTCCTTCAATGGTTCCACTCTGAAACAGATTTTTTTCTTCAATTACGCCAACGCTCATTCTCAACTCACTATGTTTATTTGTTATTGAATTATTAGATTGTTTAAATTACTATAATTATTTATCGATAGCAAAAGTTAATATACCTCCAATGAAAAGTAGCTTCGGACCCAAGAGGTAGAGTATGAATAGGTAACTGTTGAGAATTGACCACATTTTCACGGTAAGCCAAAGCCAGATCAATAATAATGAAACCGACGATGAAGTTTTTCATAACTAGTCAGTGAATAATTTTTGATTCTCAATGAAGTTGACAGATCGGATTTGAGATGAGAACTGACAATTGTTCAAGACGATTTGTAAAGTAGTGCAAGAATCGAAAGCGCATGTCTGCTTGATGTTTGAAGTAGGATTGGGCACGCGCGTTGGTTCTCCACCAAGTTTAATTCTTATCGAAGTATGTAATATTTTTTTACTCATTATTTTAATTTTCCTAGTGATTATAACTGATGAGTGAGAAGTGATGAGACTTTTGGCCACGAAGGCATAATGTTTGATTTAGTTTATAGATTGATTTCAATTAATTTATAACTTAAAACAATTATTTGAATATCATGAGAATGTGAAAAGAAATGAGGACGTAGGTGAATAAAATGAAGGAGGTATGTGAATACCGAAACGATATGGAATTTCATTCGGATCGACTCGCATTCAGGTATAAAAAAAAAAGTGGATAAAATGAGAAAATGCTCAGGAATGTCGCTCGCAGTCTATGAAATGGAGGGATGAAGTCCTACCACTCTCACCATCTTCTTGACTCAATAATGAAAATTCTTGTCATATTTCACACCTAAAACCCCAATCAAAAAATTCCAATGTGCCTACACACCAGAACATTAATCTCAAACGTACATTTACTGATTATCAAAGCCATCAAAAAATATAAAATCACACAATTTGTAATTAAGCTTTGAATATAGAATATTGCATCAGAAAATTTACATTATTGAAATAGCTCACAATATAGTGTCATTTTATGTCGTTGATGTCAATTAAAAATAATTTTTCCGCTCAAAAACTTTGTATCAACCCTAAAAACTCAATAATTCTGGAACGTTTGACCAATCTATTTCTATTCTGTTTCTCTTCTGCAATACCAGAATATTGTCTGTGCATGACGACCACTCCCTACGTGCTCTCAGGATTCTCATTGCGGTTATCTTCACAGTTGAATCTATATTGAACATAAAACTCATATATTTAAAATAAAATAATACTCCAGTGTATTTATTATATTTTTTTTTTCTTATTAATTTGCGCACTAGGCCATAGAATTTGTATTTATTTCATTGTCACCAGTGGAAAATTCAAATAAGTAGTTGTTACCATAGTTACTGATCACAGGCATAATAAAATTTGTCGCGACTTCAATGAATTTTTCATGAAACAAATGAAAAAAGGACACAGAATCAATTGGTCATTCTTTCTAAATATGTACACTTTCTTCTTGAAGTAAAGTAAAAAATAAAGGTGTCCGCGTACTCAGATATTTGAAGAAGGGATCGAGTTTCACACACTCATCATACAGAAACTATGTATAAGAAAAGTAATTTATAATTCGGAACAATGTGTATTTGATTAAAAAATGATTCTTCATTATGATTAAAATGAAAATATACATAGGAGAAGTTTGTCAACTTTCAACTGAATACAATATTAATATTTGTTTTTACAGTCCAATTATTTCCTTAAAATACTAAAATACTAATTCGTATTTTTTTCCAATATCCAAATGTATTCAATATTAAAATTCATTCGAACATTAAGTACAAATGTAATATAGTGTACCTTACTACAGTGTCATTGCAATTAAATATACTTTGTTTATGTTTTCATACACACAATGAAAAAATAACGACTCCAAGTGACTTTTTGATGGCATGTGCAGTTTTGTTAAACATAATTGAGTTGGATTTTATTCCTAAAATAATGAAACGTTCATTAGAATTTTATGACTAGGATTTAAAATGTCAATAAATATGTCTGGAATAAGCGTCTCAATGACATTAATATCATTATTTCCATCTAAGATCTATTTGCGATACTCTTCTATGCTAATAAGAGTTGAACAAATCTCCGTAAGAAAATCGTTTCTCGCCCCTGTGTCCAACAATGGACAGATGAATGCCTGTCATTTGGCGCGCCTCAGATAGCGTCAAATAACCAGACAGACAATTGGTTGATATGACGCGACGTCTGCCAAGTTGAAGGTAGGCTGTTTCAAACTGTGTAGTGTGGCGGCCTTAACTAATCCATCCATTACACTACTACTCCTACCCCGACAATTCGTCCCATGTCCTATCATTTTCCCCCCCACTAAACCATTTATATATCATTTGGTATCTCTTTTCAACTCTCACGAGTATACGAGTACGTTGCCCCTGTCTCGTTTCTCATCCGCCGACACTCTCCCTCTCACACGAAGTAGCCGTGTGAGTGAATGACGTATACCCAGAAAGAGCCGCACTTCACATAATAGGCAAGTTAATGCAGTTGATCGTGGTACGCCAGTTGGGAAAGAAGCGTTGCAAAGTTTTAGTCGCTAACGCTTGGACTTCAGTGTCGGAGCTACTGGTCCAAAGCAGTCTCGCAAGCGCATACCCATAAGGAATGTAATCTCTATGGTCATCATATGGTTATATTATACCAAACGCGTGCGAGGTATCATCATCAGATCGAGTAAGTTATATTATAAATCAACTAAATTCATCTAGTCATTGAAGTTAATTTTAGTTTCATTTTATTTTCTTCTTTATTCAAATCATTTTTTTTTCATACAAATTTTCTCAGGTTTAAACGCGTAATTATTTTTTTTCATAATTATGAGGATATGAATAACTTGATAATTATTAAAAGAAGGTGATATTTTTTTTTTTTTTGCCATTTCTCTTTAAACAACATGCGGTGTGCAGTGATGATTAACACACATGAGCGACGAGGCCACGGCGTCACCCATCGTGTGTCTGTGTATACTGATGCATATGTGTATGTGTGGAAGTAAGACGGTGCTGAAGAGCACGCGCCATTGATTTGCACAATGATAACGATAGGGATTCAGAACGTATGCGGCGAATGATGTGAATTATGAGAATGGTCTGACGAATTGTTGTCAAGCAAAAAAAGACGACACGTGTGATGCTGGAACGGTGGCGGTTTCCTTCCCATCATCAAACATTCATAAATTCTAAGACAAAAATCACATTTGTTTATCCAATTTCATTGATACATTGCAATCATACAATGACAGTGGCAGAAAATTCTCGAATGCGTATATAAGAAAAATCTATTTTCAAATTGGAATCATGCGTCACGCGATATTTAATAGACATGTGTCTATTAAATATATCTATATAATATATATTTCCATTGTTGACAGAAAGATCTAGACTATGTGCAATGTCACTAAGTAGTTGGTTTTGATGATACTCTCCCTCAATAGAGATGCGTGCGAATGTCAATATATTTTGCGCAGTAATGAACATATAGGAAGTTGAATGGTATCTTCGGTAATCTAGAACTAGCACGTTGATATATTTCAATTCAATTAAAGATACGATAATTATTCATGTAATTATTGAGGCGATGGTAACAAGGTTGACATTTCATAATCAACCAGATGATTGATCATTACTGATAGTAATTAATTAATAATAACATTACCAGCTTTAATTACTATCGACAACCATCAGGCATTTCGCCCCGACACTTATATTAAGAAAGAATGAGGAAACAATACTTGAACTACTATTGATACCTATTTTTCTATTTTTATTTTTGTTATTTGTTGACAGAAATTCGCATTCCGGTACGAGCTGGAGTGTACGGTAACAGCCTGCGTAATTGATAGCGGGCCAGGGTGAAGTAATAAATCTGTAATCGATGGGTTGAGAACGCTCCGAATGATTTTTCTCTTAATTCCTTAACTTGAAATTGAATCAAAGTAACAACAAAGAATCTTTGATGGTGGAGAGAATTGGTGGGTGCCAATACAACAAAAATTATAAACAATACGTAGCTCACAGATGAACCATAATGTTGAAGGTAGTAGGTGCCTCGTGGCTGCAAACACGCATTGCAACATACATACTCGTAGCCGTTGCTCTTCTTGGCGTTGGTGCAATTGTTATCGGTGAATTTGGAAGGTCAGTGATAACAAATATTTCAGATAAAATATGATTTCAACATTTAAGATTCATAATGATATATATATATATAAAATATGATGTGAAACGAATAATTGAATGTATTAATAGAAATGAATTGAAAAATGTTGTAGAGTTGAGGATGATGGAACATACTCAGCAACCGTTTCATGGAACAACAAGGAAGGGTATCGCATTAATTTCTGGGGCCAGGGCAATGATCTTGAGTTATTGCCCATGAGTGCAGCGAGAGCATATTACAAACCAAGAATACACGAGATTGGATGGTCAATCGTGGAAATTCAAACGTCGTCAGATCATCCGGATGAAGTGCAAGCTTATGCAGCAGGACTTTTAGAAGGAAGTTTAACATGGCAAATAATTCATCATCATTGGTATAATACAATAGAGACAGCATGCAGTACTCAACAATCAATTTGTGAAAAAATTCGTGAAGAATTGAGCGCACACTTAGTAGACGCGAAGAAACGTGCGGTTGATATGGAAACGGAAGATCCATTTTGGCACATGATACGATTGTTTCATGCACAATTGGATGGTTTAGAGGCAGGTTGGAGATTTGCTGTACATCGGAGTCGTAAGTCTGTTAATATTTCGAGTGCAGACTTTCTTTGGTTGGCTGTTGCATCGGATTTACCAAATTTTCAATCAACTCTCAATGAAAACAATTCACCTGGCGGTATTTTACTCAAAAGTTTGCACAATGACTTGTCGGAGCCACTTATTGCACTCATTCAAAATACCATTGCACCGTAAGTTTCCTTCAATCAATTCAAATAAGAAAATAAGTTTAATACTAAAACAGAAATTATTTTATTGATTTAACGCTACTGCAAATGGATAATGTGGGGTATTGTCATATAAATTGAGCACTGTATATTTGTCAATCATTCAAGATTAAATGCAAAGTGCTAATATGCGCAATTTGTTTCTATAGTTATGCGAAAATGCTGAGACTGTTGAAAAAGTATACATTCGGCTATCACATGACTGCATTGAAAAATGCAACGCGTGTACCCACTCGATCGATCATCACGTCATCATATCCTGGCGCATTATCATCGCAAGACGAATATTATATATTGAATGGTGAGAAAGCAACGGATCTTATGGTATTAGCTGGGACACCACTCACAAGGAACGTCATGAGCGCATCCCATCATTCTGCTGACAATTCAAAAAATATTGATAGTTATGACAAACCAGTAAATGAAAATCAACCTAATTTTGTGAGTATACAATATTATAAGAGTAAAATCAACTGTTTTAAGTAGAAGAGTGAAGAAACTTTTTTTTTTCTTTCACAGCATGTGGTAATCACATCAGCTAAAATAATGGCAGCAAACTGGTTGTCATCTGATATTCAAACGTGGTCACGTTTGTTAAGTCGACATGACGGGCCAGGAAGTGTGTTCCGTCCCTTACAATGGGTCATTGTACGTGCCGGTGACATGTCAATCTGGTTAGTTGAGCAACAGCCGGCAATGACTCATGCAGTTGAGTATACCAAGACATTCAATGAAAAGGGAATTCTATTTTGCGATGGAAATTCACTGCTTGTAAATCGAGACAGTAATCAGCGTGCATCTAGTGCAGAATTCTCAGTTAAATCAGAAACGAGAGATCGAGTATCGAGAGCAACCAAGATGGCACAAAAATTTGAAGAATTCACAGAAAATATTCGAAATTCCAAAGTAAATAATGACAAAGAAAATCTCATGGCTCCAACAAAGAATGATTCATCTGTTCAGAATCTTAGTTCAAAATTTTTGGATGATACACCGGGGCTGAAGAAGACGATGACGTTTCGAGGCGATCTTGAACCAATACCGAAAGCCATTGGAGCTATTGACTCTAAATTGACGTTGGTGAACATTGGTGGGATGTTTAAATTTGAAGCTACATCAGGTCCATTACGCTTTGACGAAAGCATACTTCCATTTGAATGGTCCGAAGCTTTTCCACACACATCTCATATTGGTCAACCTGACAAATTTAATTTCGAAACAATGACTCCTAACTGGGTGTGGTGTTAATAATTACAAGCAGTCATAATTAAATTATATCTATTTACCGAATTATTTTTGGCGAATTTTGTTGATTTTCAAATTGTACATATTCTTCTATACGAAAGAAGATTTTGATAGCCTTCATATGTGATTTTATTATTGGCTCGTAAGTGAGCTACGTGTAGAAAGTTTTCCTGCCACTTTTTAAATAAAACCGAATTCAACCACCATTTATTGAGGAATAAGATCATTTAAATGTCAATTTTTTATTTAATTGGCTAATGCAATTTTTCAAATGCAGCGATAAAAAAACCAACAGTATCACAGCCTGGACCCCATCTCAAAACCTTTTTAGCAGCAGTGTCAGATAGAGCGTCAGTGCTATATCCCGGAGTTGGATGGAGAGAATTATCGAGGCCAAATAATTTACATTTGTTCTCCAACGAAATTAATTGCATGCAGGAATACTTCTTCAAAGCCCATCCGACAATGCCTTCATTCTCAGCAATTGTTATTGTACATGTAGAGTAAATTAGTAAACCACCTGGTTTCAGAAGTTCAACTGCCTGCAATTCATTCATGTATATAATGGAACACAATGATTATTTATGTGAGAATAATTTTAATACGCACCGTTGCAAAAAGTTTTCTCTGCAGAGAAATAAAAGAACGAAGTTCACTGGCTCTAGTTTTATTGAAGAGCTGCGGCCTTTGGCCCAACGCACTGCAAGGGCCATCCAATAAAATTCTATCAAATGTTTCTTTTGCAAACGGTGGCCCATCTGTTACTTGTCTTCTTCCCAAATCATTTGCCGAATCAACAGAATTTATCGAATTGCAGCAAAATACTTTAACATTTTCACAACCAAATGTACGACATTTTTTTTCCAATAATGGAATCTTTGATTTGACTTTATCAATTGCAATCAATATTCCCTCATTATTCATCAATGCAGCGATATGTGTAGTTTTATTTCCCGGTGCTGCACACATGTCGAGAATTGTTTCTCCTGGTTGAGGATCCAATATTCGCGAACAGACAATTGATGGTAAATTTTGTAGCAGACCCATTTCATTTGTTATTTGTTCATTTCCTAGTTGACAAAGACCTGATGCAATTTTTGTCATACGAATTGCCACACCGGTACCTCCATTACCACCCAAAAATATTTCATTTCGACACTGTTCCAATATTCCATTACCGACAAATACTTTGAAGTTATCCTCATATTTCTTAGCGAGACCTTTGTTACATTGGCCAGTAATATCAGCAAATACACTTATTTCCTCGCCAATTTTAGCCCTATAAGTCAGTCCCATAACCCCTGGTGCAAATACATTCGAACCTCGCAATACTGCTGCGCCACATGCTGCATCTACGATTGCCTCCTCAACAGTAGTAATTATTGGTGACTGCTTTATTTCACTATAGCTATCAACAGCAATTAATTCTGGTATATTGGAATAAATAGATATAGTTGGCAACTGATCAATTGAGCTATTTAGGTGATTTATCACCATTTCCGATCGGCTCTTCAATGTGTTAACTCTAATTGTTGTGTATGTTGGTGTTTTTTGTAACCAAAGTAGTAATTCATTGAATTTATCCTGTAATTTGAATTGTTAATATTTATCAATCTATACTAATGTTCATCAATTATAATCACCTGAATTTCATCATTAGATGAGTTCTCCCTAGAACATTGCATTTGCCGCAAATCATTTATCAACTCATTGTGGATTTCCTCAGCATATTTAAAAAACGATTGATCAAGTGCATCAGTCATTGTTGAATCTCCCTCTCGCACTATATTCCTTTTAATTTATGAGCCTTTGAGTTGGAGTTTTAACTGAAATTTCATTAATACATTTTGCGTTCAAATTGCTTCTTTCTTCTCAAATATAAATATTTGTGTATTCAAATGCATCTGGTATATCTATCTCGCTCTCATTCTGTCTTTGTCTATATTGTTATGCTTATTTTTCATATTCATTGTTCTCTTTTCTATTGAATAGCAATCATGTGATTTTGTCTGTGATCTTTGAAGAGCTTTGCTCCAAGATCAAATAAATCATATCCTACTCTGTCCGATTACGCTCTTTCATTTCCACTTCCTCCCCCCTCTTTTTGCTGCAGTCATGTATTTCGCACACTTCCTTATTGTAAACAAATAAATCATGGAAATATGTTCCCATCATTTGAAAACGCACCCACAATAAAGAAAAAAATGAAAAGTTTCAAATTCACTTGAATCGTGTGTGCGGCGTATGGTACGTGTTTGGACGTGTTTAGGAACGTCTGCCTTACGGCCACTTGCAGCGTGGGGCATGCGTGTCACAAACAGTCTCATATATGTACATACATACAGAGAGGATGTGGTCGGAGCATCAACCACGCTATCTCACGGCCATTTGATGAAGTGACCGAGAATTTTTCCAACTGCCACGTGATGATGAAACGACCAATGAAATGATCGGAGGGCCGCCCTATACGTGGCATGGAGCATGAATCCTTTCCACCACCGCCATTTTAACATACGGGACATTTCGGGCAGTGTTGGTTTTATGTTTTATAGTTTCACGTAAAAGTAATCATTTTTAGTAAAACGTAAGTAAGACAAGTGTTGTATGTTGTTGATTATAAAAGTTGATATATGAAAATGTTATTGAGACAGCGATATAAATATTATATTCATGGGAGATTAAACAACGGCAGTTTGAACAATTTTCGTTGCCCCCTTCAATGAGAGATAGACACACATACACACACATAGATACGTCTATATACGTGTATATAGAAAGGAATAGAGTAGCGACATACAGACTGTATGAGTGTAGGAGTGTGAGAGAGAAAGTCATAGGACGAAGGTGACAGACACCAACTACCCTCGACAAATCTGGGAAGGCACGCCGGAATTTCCAACAGTTTATTCGAATTATTATTAAAAAAGAAAAACCGTATGTAGAATATAGAGAGGAAGGAAAAGGAAATTCATTGCATACAATATTGTAATTTTCCTCATATTAATTGGGAATTTTGGGTGGACATTGTTTAAAGACGTATTTGTCCGGTTTAATTTTTTTCGTGTGAGTGTGCTCACGCTTGGCTCAATTTTCAATATCAAACAGTGTATATATATATATATATATATGTGTGTGTGTGTGTGTGGGTGATATGAAGGCGTTGATGATTTTATTTATTAATTTAATAATCGTTTACAATTAGAAGAAGAAAAATGAGAAATATTGTTCTTGGTATTCGGTATTATTTTAATTATATTGTAGGTAGAATAAATAGTAATATCGATTGAGCCACGCTATTGCCTCGTGCGTGATGGTCGCAACTGTATGTACATGATAATGCCAACAGATTTTATTGTGATGACGCGATTGTACTGAAATCATTTACGTGTCGTTTAATCACTATTTTTGATGCATTTCGGGAGATTGAGTACGGTATCGGGACTGTTTGTTGGATGGATGCGAACGTTGGTTCATTCATCTTCTCTGGGATAATTTTGACGTGTAGATTAACGGTTGATGCATTGGTGGAGTTAGTACGACATCTGGTAGTTTTCGTTTCTTTGTTACGATTGTAATGACCTTAGTTGACGAAGCATACATAGTTCTATAATTTATCACGATTATTTATCATTTTATATCATTTATATTTATTTAATATGTTAATTAATCATTTACAGCTACCTACATAGCCAACAACCATCATGGGGAATATATTCGCAACGTTATTTAAAGGGCTGTTTGGTAAAAAGGAGATGAGAATTTTGATGGTGGGATTGGACGCAGCTGGTAAAACCACAATCCTGTACAAATTAAAATTAGGTGAAATCGTAACGACGATTCCCACTATAGGTACGTTTATACCTACACCACCTCTTTTTTCTTTTTTTTTTTTGACTCACTGTTATTCTTGTGCACCGAACACATTGGTCTTTCAATCTATACAAGTCTCCCGCTAACTACAAGAAATATTTGATAAATTTGTCGCTAGTGCCTCTGTGAATATATGAAAGATATGTTTTCCTTCCATAAATAAAAAATGACAATTGTCGACAAGACTTTAGTATGTAGAACCTTACAATTTGTTTGAAGTAATTGCGGTGATCCAGCATAATTTTAATGGCCGCATGAACGAATATTAACTCCTAATTTTATAAAGAACAAATTTCTAAATATTCAGTGTATATATTTTTTGAAGCACATGAATTAATCGAAGATTTTACGGCAACGCATTTGAGTCGGCTGTTGATTTATATACAGTTAACCTCCAAAATCGACACAAAATTAATATATTTATAAACAAATCATATGATGAAATTCAAGTGGATATTGCATTGTTGATCGATAATGTTGTGATATTTGATGGAAATTTACAAACTCATAAGTATTTCTGACCACTTATGTGGTGAAGTCCTATGAATTTTCATCGTCATTTTCTAGAATCTGTAGCAGAATTTACTGTTTATGTGTTCCACGTAGACAATTTTAGTTTGCGAGATTCGGAGCTGTCACTACTTTCGCTATATATTACACGTGTATCACGTTAAATATATCGAATTTCGATACAATTCTACCGTAATTAACGTCGGCGAGGAGCGTTGAGTTTTTCATTCTGTTTTTAACATTCGCTTGGTGCTAAAGAAATAATGTATCAAACATTATATTTATATTTTTTAAATTGCATTATTTATTGCATAAATTAAATGAAACGTTATGAATACAATGAACGGAGATGAACATGAAAAACACCATATGTTCTCGTTTCTCACCTATTCTTACTTTCTCTATTTTTCTTTTATTTAGGCTTCAATGTAGAGACAGTTGAATATAAAAATATTAGCTTTACTGTTTGGGATGTGGGAGGTCAGGACAAAATCAGGCCACTGTGGCGGCACTATTTCCAAAACACGCAAGTGAGTATTTACAAACAGTCAAATAGACTATCTAAATTACAGATACTCATTTTACAAATGAATAACAAAATGTTTAATAATTATTATTTCAGGGTTTAATATTTGTCGTGGACAGTAATGATCGAGAGCGTATAGGTGAAGGACGTGATGAATTGCTACGAATGTTAGCTGAAGATGAGCTGAGAGATGCTGTACTCTTAATATTCGCTAACAAACAAGTCAGTAGTTAATTTAATAAATCATTCAATAGTTGTGTTGGACTTGAAACAAAATTTGGTTTGAACATCACCTAATAAATTTCTGTTTTGTTTGTTTTCTTTTTTTTTTATCAGGATCTGCCAAATGCCATGAATGCAGCAGAAATAACTGATAAATTGGGCCTGCACTCCTTACGCAATCGTAATTGGTACATACAAGCGACGTGTGCTACGAGCGGTGATGGACTGTACGAGGGCCTCGACTGGCTGTCCAATCAATTGAAAAATGCAAACCGCTAATATCCACAATGATCAATTCAGTCAACATTTTAAAAGTTACTATTATCATCGTCATCAACAAAAAAAACACTGACACAGATAAGAAAAACAATATTTGAAAACAAAAATAATGATAAAAAAAAACGATTAAAGAACAGCAAAATATCAACGGATAATTACAAAACTGAAAAAAAACAAAAAAAACAAATACTGAATAAATAGCTCACACCCGCCCTCTCAAAAGTACAAACTGAGGTGAAAAAATTGACAAACATATATAAAAATGTTGTTTTTTTTTACTTTTCGCACGGGGATTGAATAATTTTTTTCTTTCTTTTTTTCGGGGATTGAGGGGGAAGGGCGCGGAATTGACGTGGGAGGAATCATCAGGGGAAGACTAAATCGAAGTTCATGGCGTTCGGGCAAAATAAGAGTGAGAGAAAATTATGAGAGGGAGGGAGGCAAGGCGTTTTTATTTGGCACGCGGACTGACGGTCAAACTTCACGGACTATTTGCCGCCGTGCAAACTTATATTAATTATACTATTATTATTGTATTAATAATTATTATATTAGCAATATAGTTACACTTTTTACACAGAGATACCACGACAACGTGTGAAAGATGATGTGATGGTGGAAAAAGAAATAATGGAAAGAAAGTCAGAATATCCTCAAGAAGTAATTGTATTAAAGTAATTCCCGAGTACATAAATATTGAAAAACAAAACAAAACGAATCATGAAACTTAAATATCCATTTTGCAATTGAATTCAATTGGCTTTTTGAATGATGGTAACGGGCGAGATTGAGTGAGGAAATGTGAGGGTTATTAAATAAAAACAAAAAGCAAATTTTATTGTTTTTTGTTTTCTATTTCAAAGTAAAATTAACAGTAGTTGCACACATAGTGTTATCAATTCCTTTCTTTGTGCAATGCGCTCGAATTCTGTCACAATCATTGAATAATGTAGTTGCGTCATTTGTACATTACATTAGGAATAACGAAAAAAAAAAACAAACAAAACAAAACAACTATTTGATTGATCAGCCAGCGAATGAATGAGTATGTATGCCGTCTTCAATCCAACATTGCAAAATTGGCTCTTTTCGTTTGCAATGTAATTTCTCTTCAAACCCACCTTCCTTCCCTATCATTTCTCAGTGACATGAATAAAGTGAGTCGTAACAGAGCAATTTTTGCTATTTCAATATTCGGTATTAATGACCCGGATTTTATATTTAACACACGGCATTATTATGAAAGTGATGGTGATGATTATGATGATGACGATAATGGTGAACCTCCTGTTCGTGAATTAATGAAACTACTATGATAGTATTGATTGCCCAACGAGCTGACAAAAATTATTCAGAGAATAATTCGATCAATTATTAAATCAACTTCCTTATTTTTTATTTTATTTAATTTTTCTTTTCGTATGAATTTACAGTGACAGCAAGATCATTGATGATGGGTGGCACTGATCGGTACGATCTATAAACAAATTATATGCATGAGGATGGACAAGAATGAGAATTGACTGCAGAATTAGTTTGAAATATATATAGAAAATAAAGAAGAAGAAGAAAACGTCGACATTCCGATATATTATTTCGTGGGTAAATTTCGCATGAATTTGTCAACGTGAAAATTTTGTCATGCGAATATTTATTTGGATCTCGCCTAAAGGCAATAAGGCTGTCAAAAGCGTGATATGATCAATTCCCAGATGGATCATTATCGATAAATAAGAAAAGAAACGAAAATTATAGATGAAAATGAGTATGAATTTTGATTATAAACGATAGAAAGTGACAATTGAGAGGTGCTCGGAAGTAATGGCGTCGCAAAAAAAAAAAAGGTTCATATCCTTTCTCCCCTTTCTATGATGGCTTTGTTGAACAACCTGTAGGAATTATTCTCGCGATGCGATTTCGTCTGGGAAGCGTAAATGACGCTAGATACGTTTATACGATACATAATCTCAAGAAAAAAAAAGTAAATAATAACATACATATATATACTCAATTTATATGTATGCGATTGTTTGCACGATACAAGATTTAATACGCCCTCACCGACTTATGTGAAAGAAAAATCGTATAATTATGTATGAATGTTCAAAATACTTTGTGAAATATATTGTAACTGTGCTTTAACGTAGTGACTTTTTTGCAAAAGAAAACAAAAAATAACTTACGTGAGATTATTTTTCTCCACTTTCAAATACTTTTTTTGTGTTACTTTATTTTTTTTTTCTTTCTTTCTTTTCGAATACCGAAATGATAATATGAATGAAAGATGCGTCATTTATAGTTGTCGCAATGGATTATTGTGTGCTGATGATTAGAATATTGAAGACAAATAAATAAAAGTAAAAAAGAAATGACATAGAAAACAAAACGTATGCATATATCATCGTCCAGAGTGTGTATACATTAAACAGATTTATACATCCATATATTATTTCATAGAAATGATACTGTGTTCATACAGCTGCCACGCTGTTCCACCTCCATTATAATTTTTGGCAAATATTGAACATGCATACGATGCACGTCGTCAATCAACCCGCAAAAATCAACATTGCGTTTGTTTTTGGTTTATATCATGAATTATTATATGATTTATTTTATGAGCGCGATCGGTTGTGTTTTCAAGAGGGAAAACGAGAGAAGGAACACTACACGACTCAACGCCTGTCGTCGTTACTATACGCGATATAATGGAAAAAGGGGGACACACTACATACATATATATATATATGCATCATTGATGACGTTTTTTTTTCAGATAAAATTCTTGCGTTATGAAATAGCTGAGGCGTCGTCGTTTCCAGCAATGCACTAAATCACAACGAGTCAAATGAGCGATAATGAATAATAATTCGTATATATAAGAAAATAATATAGTTTTCGCAAGAACATTTATGGATTGTTGCTGCTGCTGCTGCGCATTTCGGTTATAAAATATATCATGATAAAAATATTGTTTCAATAAATTTCCTCATAATCATCTTAAGCGAAACTAGTCTGCCGTTGGATATTTATAAAATTATTTATAATGCATATGACTTGATAAATGTGAAATTGAACGTGGACGGTGGCCAAAGAATTCTTACGACTCAAAAATTAAATGCGGAACTGGATGTAGAATATAATAGAAATTTCGTGGTGAAAAATGAAAAAGGAGAAATGATGTGGCAACAAAAGAGAGTAAATGATGTATGCCTCTTTGGTGAAGGTAATGGTCTTCGGCCGGGTCCAAACAAAGCTTCAATGCACGTGCGAGTCTGGGGAGTGCAGGCCGTATAAGTCGGAACATTATAGTCAGGGGAAGCACCTAAGCCAGTCAGCCAGCCCCCGGCATATGCGAGTATAGCGGCGCCAACATTCCCATCGTCCCAGTGACTTGTGCGGCAATAAAATCGCGGCTCACTCGAGCGGTACGCGCGCGACCAGAGAGAACAGTCAAGAGAGTGTATAATATACCAGAGCGGGTGGGCGTTAGATACTCGGAACATGCACGTACAAGGATATTTATGCCAAGTTTCATCCAATTAAAAATATACCAAAAAATAAATTTATTTAAGTGAAAAATAAGGAATTGAATGAATATTTGGTCAAAAAATTGGATAAAGAAAAATTAATAAATTTATTTTTTTATCTCAAAAAATCATTTGCACAAAATATACAGATGCATGTATGTATATATATATTTGATGAAAACTTATTTAATTTCATTTTGATCAACGAGGTTAAAAGTCTGTTGGCAAATAAAAATGATTGGGATTTGTTTTCTATAAAATATCGCTTTGATAGCAAGCATCGATGTTTGAGCATCGAGCCAATGACACGCGTTTTATCCACTCTTTCTCTCTTTTTTCTCTCTCTAACTCTCTTTCCCCCCTTGGCCTTTTCTCTCTCTCTCTCTCCGTCTCTCCTGACTTGTGGCATAACACACAAATAGATGTCCCAGATCCGTTAGTGTTTATCGTCTCGCATTAACGACTCTGTGGGGCGGCGTGTCAATTTTTCGTATTATTTCAATCGACAGTTTGGCGCGCCGAGAGGCGCCTCCCGCGATGGCTTTCGTCTCGCCAGTTTGCGCGTTCCCGAGGGTTTTTATATACATATATGTGACGCTTTGTTGATGTATCTCTTTTCTTTCGTTCGTTCATCCAGGCCATACCGTCTAATCGTCGTGCATCAAGTGTTTTTAAATTTGCTCGATATATCAAGTTCTTTTACTACACGAATACGCTGGGTAGTTTCTATATAGCTATTATATACAGCCGCCCTATCCGTGAGAATAATATAATTGTATAGTCACATACCCTGTATTGGGCATATTCTCTCTTTCTTTTTATTTCAACTACATAAATTGTATTGATAGCTTGTGATTATTATCTCAAACACATCATTCATTATGATCATAGTTTACAATCATATACTTTCAATTAGACCATTAATTCGTTATTTAATGGTGCTTGAAAATAACACAGTTATTCCATAATGATGTGTTTTGTTTTTGATACTAAAATATTAAATTAATATTATACAGTCTAAGATTAAGTATCACACTGATAATTTTTAATGAAGAGATATTCGATTACAAATTATGAAATTCTCTCTCAATCTGTAATTTGATTTCATCAAGAAATACTGCCCAACACTGATGTTACAATATAATACAAGGACAGAACATATTCTCGATGAAGCGATAAGAAAAAAAAACTAATGTTGATAGAAAATAAAAAAAGAAAAATATATTTTTCAAGTTGGAAGAGAAAACAATTCCGTGCTCATGCACGCGATTATGGGATTACCCTTTGTATATTATGTTGACCAGTCCTTTTTAGGCACGGTGCGATTCTTATGAATAGGAGAAAGAGGGAGCAACGGAAACGACTCCTACGTTCACAATTACGGTATATTATTCATGATCGTGTGTATATGTGTGTATGTGTTTGTTATGTTATGGTCCATCTCATTTTTCTCTTTCGATTTTGTTTCTTCTCAATTCTCACTATTCCATATATGTATAGATCTTCCTTTTTCTTTTATTCACATTTTTTCATTCATCCAACGTTTGTGCGATAGTTATTCGTGGAATCTTGCCGCATTGCCCACACGAAGATTAATGGAGGTTCAGTTGTGTTTGTCTATACTGGATGCGAGAATTCTACTTCCTTTGGAACATTATTTTTGGGGCTTTGTGCAACAAAAGCCAGACCGCGGATTTTCTATTTAAAAAGATAAGAAGGAGAAAGAGAAGGTAAATAAGTATGAGGAGAACGTGAGGCGAAAACATATATGGAAAAAAAAAAAAAAAGTACCAAAGAGAAAGGCGAAAAAAAGATTTTTCGTATGATTTGATGTATGCATCCCGACATCTCGGAAGTTAGCTGGGCTTTACACCCACACACGCGTATATAACTGAATGTAGGCGACGCGATCCCATGTTGTTTTTTTTTTTTTTTCTCCTTTTCAGGACTCGACTCTCGTAACACCCACAAAATCTTTAATATCCCTCTCCACTGTAGTGCCTTCGGTGGAACAGACAATATTTATTGTTAAACCGATGTAATCTTCAATCGGAACTTATAGTCCATTCAACTAACAGTACCTGAAATCAAAAACAAATCTTTATAAAAATCGTACATGGATTTCTTTTTGATAACCCTCAAAGTTCCCAATTAACAACATCCTAAAACGTTCAGCAAATTGAAATGTTAAGTGAGAAAGTTGCATCCGAAAGATCGTTCACAAACTGGACCTTTCTCACATTGACTCGATTCATTGTGAAAGTCCAAATATAAAGTAAATTAATAAAGTAGAGTAGAGTATAGATAAGAATTATTTGAATGTAGTTAGTTAGTTGTTGCAAACGACTTGATAGTTTTCAACAATTTTATGGTACAAATTTTAGATGTATGCACAGAAATTTAGATTAATATTTAATACGGCTGAAAAATTGAATATTGTTTCATTTAGACTTTATCGCATATGACCATTACGTTCACCACAAATATTTTATAAACAGTTTAATTGTTTGGGACAATCACCTATCTACTTCTAATTCGCTAGTGTCAACTCTATTGATACACAATCATCACTTGTACTTCAACGTTCACATATAGGGCTATGTAAATTAAAAAATTCTTTCGTTTAAAATTTTCGTTCTAAATATTTCAAAATTACTGAACTTTTTTAAATATTGTTAATCAGGACTATCATTTTTTTATTTCTATTTTCATGGGCCTTTGTCATTCGAGAAAGAAATAGTTTCATGAAAATACTTTTACATATTCACCTCTTTTTTATTTCGCATTTAATTTTTTATGTAGCATATACAATAACCTGCAGTTATATATATTATTGATAGAGCGTCCATTGGTGTAATCAACATCGAATATACATTCTTGCAATCTTAGTGTAACATACACTGTCGATTTATCGATGAAAATTCTCCACTATACCATATCAATCAATCAGGAATCAATAGAACATTGTTCTAATCAAATCTTCATTTAACATCTGAATAATAAAACAGAGTTATTATTAGAGAAGTAATGAGATGAAACTGAAAATTATTCTGTGTTATATTTATAATAATGTATAATTGAGGCCATCAAATATAGTTTCTAACAAGTGTAATATTTGCTTGTAACAGGTCGAACGACTTCAGACAAGTATTCAAATAAATAAAATAATAAAAAAGTGATTCCGTTAGGATATTGAGAATTCGAGGACAAATCTCCTGGTTGCAACGTCATTCCGTACGAAAATATGGAATTGTTGATATCATATTTGATTCCTGATGTCTTACGATAGTTACAAAATAAATTCAAGACAGTTTTATAACGTGAGAGACGGTATATTCTATCGGTGGAGAGAAAGCGTCCCAACACATTAATGAAAGAAAAACATGTTTTATTATTCATAATCATTGAGATTCTGATGAATCCAAGAATATATAACGATGTCACTATTATTCTCTCATCAATCTGAAAAAAACAAACATTCAAGTTATAAATTATGAAAATGATGAATGATGAAAATTCTCATCACTTTTTTTGTCAGGTATTAAATTGTCTCAAGTGGAATTTCAATCAAATTCACCTCAATGAAATTAACTGTGTATATGAAATGACATGATAGTATATGGATAAAATTCAACAGAACAAAAACCATCGAAAAAATAGAAACATTTGACGTTATGTATTATTTATCAATTAACTTTAACTGAATATTTATATCGAGTTTTATTTGGAGAATGATTCGTCACTCAATGATGATTTCTCAGTTTATGTTGGTTGTTTGAATGTATAATGAATCGAGTGAAAAATGTGAATTAAGTAATTGTAATGTCAATATATATAATTCTTTTTTTTTTTTTTCAATTCAATGAGGATTTTCAAGGAGATTATTGCTGGAAAAATTTCCGTAAAGAAATGTCATGCGAGGACATAGACGCCTGCTAGTCTTTTGTCACTGAATGGCCGATGAAAACCATTTAATTTTGATATATTCAAATAATAATAACAATTCAATTTTTGAACAAAACGTAAACGTCGTATCAAATTTTTTATTTTTTTTTCCTTTCCAAATAAACATTAGTTTGGAAAACATCATATTAGAAATTTAAATATACTCTCAAGTTTCATCTGGTAATAGAAGTAATTCAACGTAAAATACACAATCATGGGTCTTTGATAAACACATATGTTGCATCATATATTTTCTTATACTACAAAGTTGTTATCAAATCACAGTATGTCTTACATGTGAAAAAAAATTTTCACGGGTGAAGAATAATTACATCTTTGATTACATATTATATTCTCCAATTGGGAACAAATAATTATGGGGGTTTAATACTGTTTTTATTTTTACAGTATTTCGTTTCTTAATAAGCAAAGAAAGTTGCACAGACTTTACAAATGTTGGCAGTGAAGTTACGAGTGTATTCAATTTGATGTGTAAAATTATTCCGATATCTAAAGTTAATCAATTGCTACACAATATCAGAGACGTAATTCGAAAATGATTCATATACGTGACTTGAATAATAATACAAAAGTGGAATCGTGAATAATATTTATATCCCAACAATATTCATTCATCATGTGTGATCATCAACTTTTTGTTGTCATTTTTGTCAGATTTACTCTTTCATTTTTATAGAAAAATTGTTATTTCAATCAGGGATTGCACGTTTATGCATTGAGAATATTTCAATTTTGAACACACTTTTAAATAGTGGACTAGTCATAAGAATGAAATTGACTCCTGTTTCAAATAGAAAATATAGTCGTCGAATCGAAAATACATTTTTGTTTTAGTGTACATATTGTTCATTTGATGCAAAACATCTAATTGAATTCATCTTTGGTTACTTTAAGTGCGGCGTCATACAAACGGCGCGCAAAACGACGCAAGCGACAAGATATAAACGCGCACGCGTCAACGAAACTTTCTGCGTTTTAGAGGGGTATTGTCAGTGAAAAAGTGAGAGAGTGCGACCTGTACTGTGTGTTGGTTTGCTTTGGCTTGGTACTGCGAGCACCGCGAAGAGTGCACGTCTCTCCGATCGAACATACACTACGCACGCAACCGGACAGAGAGTAGTGAGCGTATACACAGAACGCACACCAAACCTCCCACCCAAACGACCTGGGCTCTCTGACTCTCTGGCTGACTGTTGCTGACTCGGTTCTATACGGTCACTCAGTCACCAAGTCAGTCATTCATCCGCGAACTCGCGAGTCGCGTTCCTCTCACAGACCACTTGCGATTCACTTGAGAAAATACTCAAAAATAAAACAATAAGCCAATATCAAATACATGTTTATCATTGAAAAAATATATATTTCTCAATATTTCAAATAAATTTGAATAATTGAAAAGAAGATAGAAAAAATATAACACAAGAATTTTTCTCTATTGTTGGATTTTATATCAGTGATTGCCGCGGCTGGTGACTGAAAAATAATTGGAGAAATAAATTATATATATATATATATATATATATATTATAATTGTCCGAGGAAAGGAAAATTGTTGAGGAAAAATTGCGAGTGTATGGTATAGATGTTTATTTAAATGACGGGAACGCATGCGCGCATGCGAGAACAAACTGACCAAGAAGTATAGACGATGAGACGAATGTCGAGGAGGATGATGATGATGAGACGGACAACAGTATACGGATTATACTACGGAGCTTGGTATACTAGTGTACGTGGTGGCGGTGCTACTGGTGCTTATTCAGCCGCTTAACCATTTGTCCCATTGCCCCGTCTAGATGACGATGAGCTACACGCGCGCACTACGTTGTCGTGGATCGTCATGCTGGATGCGCTACTACTGCTACTACTACTACTACTACTATTACCTTGTCACTTGTGCCGTTCCCCGTTCTCCTCACTCGATTTTACAATTATTATTACACACATCATCTTAGTAGTCTTATCGTGAGAATATAAAAGGAGAACAGCGCAAAAGCAGATTGTTTTCGTATAATACGCGACGTGACAAGACCAGAGAGAGAGAGATAAAAGTGTGTGCTGTTTATTGCGGTTTATTTTACTTTTTAACTCAACCGAGAAATTGTGCTGATATACTTTAAGAGTGTCGTGCTCTGATGGATGAGCTCTCTTTCTCACAGTAAATCGCGATTATCTTTTTTTTTTTCTTTATTTTTTTTCTATTTTATTGGGACATAATAGTCAATATATAAAATACAGGGCTCATCAGGGATCCGGCAAGATGTATGCTCGGACGGGTGTTGTGTTGTCAATTGTGCTGGCATTTTTTGCCAGTAATGTTGGAACTGAGGGAAGACGAGTTGCACCATTAATTGAAGATGATTGGGCCAAGAGACCGCATCGTGCTGCTGGTATGGAAAATAGTTTTTTCTTCTTTAATTATTTATTATTTATCGTTTTTGTATGTTGATTATCAAGAGTATTCATATACCACTTTGAAGGAATTTTTTCTCCAAACAATGAAATGACCGTATGGAATAGAAGTCCCAATATATGTTTGTATTAATTCTTACTGGTACAAGAATATTAGTAGAATGCGATTTTAACGACGCTTATTGTTTGTAGAAACCCTGGAGTTATTCATTGTCCAAAATTTTTGCAAGTTCTTTTACAATTTGTGCGAACGATGATTTGCCAAGATCAATTACTGAACTTTTGATCATGATTGTTCAAACTGTGGCTGTCGTTCATTACGGAATATTCTTTGATAATGGAAAATCATCGAAATTAATGGTCGTCATATTGGATTGTCCCAATTTTTTCTAATTCAGTCTAGGTTTCACTGGGCAAATAAAACTGAAATTTTTTAAATACTGAGATAAGACTGAGATAAGACTGGTATCACTTATGACGATTAAACAAAAATAGGATATTCGATTCCGAACAACCATTCCATCTGAAATGAATTTTAGAATTTTTTTTTCCAATTGTCATATGTACATAGCATTGGTAGCGGGATACGGGCACGAATTGTGTGACAGTTCTCACAGAAATCCCAAATCCACAAGCATATCCATGCCTTCTGCAACTAGTAAAAATCATTATAATAACGTTTCATCCACTAGTGATGAGGTACCGCTAGAAATAAACAGAAACACATGTTAAAGTTTCTATAATGGGCGCGCATGCAATTCTTCCAAAGGGAAAAACATAAAGTTACTCGAGGAACGGCCTTTTATCGAGCGAACGAAAAAAATTCAAAAAAAAATATGATCTAAATTAAAACAAGAATTCGAAAAAACAAAGTTCCAAATTGTACATAATAATTCATAAATACCATAGTTACTTTATTGCGCCATATTATTTATTCGAATGATCATTTGGATTGAACAACTTCTTCCTGATCAATTTTCCATTTTTTGCTAGTACTATTGCGTCATCCGGTAGAACAAAAAAATTACATGAAAAATGGGACAACAAAATATATTCCTTCAACGCAACAAAAAAAAAAAAAAATTGAGTCATTCTCACCTACACATATTTTCATCCGATTGTGAATATGTGTCATCGTAATTGAAAATTTTATTCACGTCCTTTGATATTTATCGACTACGCCCTTCCCACGGCCTCGACATTTTTAGTATAACATTAGACGAGATTTTATCCTTGAAATTGTCGGTTAAATGTCCGGGAATACAAAAAATAAAAGGAATCAAATAAGAAAGAAAAAATGATAAAGATGAAGAAGACGGGGGAGAAGAAGCCGAGGAAACATACCGTAGAAATTGAATGACAGAGCTGTTCTCTGTGCAATCCAACATATCAATAAAATAATCAAAGTAGCTTGCGGCTCTCACTTTTCCTAAGAATATCATAAATTTTTACATTTTAAATCCACCTCACCTTTCCACTGGAAAATTGGTATCGTAAATAAATATTCATGTGTTTGTGCCAGTGTATGTGTGCATGTGTGTAGCAGTAGAGAATGTTACACACATTTGTATATACACATAATGTGCGTTGAGAAGCTGGCACATCTTCGCTTATATAGGTGTTGCCGCGCAAATATATTTAGACGGACAGCAGACACAAAACGATTGCCGTCGACGCCGCAGAGAAACCCTCGCCCTCTCTCACTTACTCTCCATACCTTTCTTCACCACTAGTATTATAAAGGGATACCAAGCTTGATACCCTCTGAATACACTCTGTATTATGGATAATGTTTATTCGACACTAAATTTCACGCGCATATACAATATTCATGAGGACTCTCGTGCCCGTCAATTTATTTGCTCTATGTTTCACATATTTCTCTTCTTTTTCTTCCTATTTTTTTTTCTTTCATAACAAAAGCCAGACTAGGTATGTCATGATTGCGAGACGACGTGACATGAAGTGATAATATAATCCATCTCAAATATATATATATATACACAATTATTTAAATTGTTAAATTGTAAATACAAAAGCATATTTGACACGTTACTCATTATATAGAGGTGTTTCTCAAAGATGAGGCTGGGCGCCGATGAAATATGCGTTCAGAACACCATTGTTATATATCGTCGCATAAACGTTTATGTTTCTCCGTGCGTTGGGCGACTAACGACGTTTCAAAAGCTTACATATATGTATATAAGTATATATAAATGGCGAGACAAAGTATAAGGCGAGCCCAGACTAGACACATAAGAAGAAATAATAATAAGAGAAGAAAAGAAAAAAAAGAAAATGATAAATAAATAAAATAATGCGCTATGTAGAAGGAAGTAATGTGTGTCCCAAGATCGCGCGGTGTCGAGTGTAAGGGCGAGGTAGTAGGCGTTATGCGAACGCAAATGTATATATAAAGAGTCACGTAGGTTGGAACGAGATTAAGAGGATTCACATTGAGCGTGTGTATAGAGAGATGGTTCATGCGGGCGGGGGGGTGGGAGAAGAAGGAAACATTATAAGAATAAGAAATGAGAGGAGGTTCTTTCGTGATGTTGCGGTTAGGTGTCTCTTTTTTGTTTTCTCTCTCTCTCTCTCTCTCTCTCTACCTCTCACCCGGTGATTTCTGCTCGTGTTTTTGCCCCCTCGATTGAGAACATTGTATGCAGAATATCCGACGGCATCACGAGAGCCCGCGGGTGCCGGCGGAACGCGCCGCGTAATCGACCTCGAATGTGTACGAGTGCTCTTGTGTAGACGAGGGAATTTGTTTCATTTCCATTACGTTTCTCCGTTTCACGCGCACCATTTCTGTTCACTCTCTCCCATTCTTTCTTTCTTATGCGTCGAGAAAGAGCACCGTTTTCTACGGTTAAACATGTACGCAATGCGATATACGCCAGAATGGGAGCCGTTGTCGCCCAGCAATATATGCATGCTTCAATGTAAATTGAACTTAGTCTGTGTATGTATATTTTATGTATATATTATATTATATATAATATATATATATATATATGTGGTGGAGTCAGCCCGAGCGAAACGAACCCGGACACACGAGCGAATGGGTTATCGTTCTATTCGATAGTATAAATTATTATCTTTGGAATAGTTGGAATATCAATACAAATAGTCTACAATATCCGTTTACCCTCAAATGTATTCGATCATAGTGATATAAGGCTCTCTTTTGAGATCTATGTTCACGTTCTTCACATTCAACGCAGCATACACAGTATGATAACTATTATTATTTTTTAAGATGTTTTTTTTTGTGGTATGGAAAATGTGCATTAAAGTTGAAGTTTAATGCTGCTTTCAATGATGATGATGGTCAGCACAGTTCTGCAATCAATTTGGTTTCAGACCCTCACATCTACACCAACACATAGACTGAGATAAAATTTTATTCTCTGACATTGTTTATAGACGTTTTTGTAAATGGAACGAGTAAAATCGGGATATACTAGTTACATTATGTGATTATCCAGTTCGGAAAATCTTCGTGTGTGATTTAAAGATAAATGATACATTCGATAATGATGATGATGGTGATGATGATGATGATGATGATGATGATGATGATGATAATGAGGACCATTTTTCTTGTGAAATGAATTTAGTCGCAGTTTTTCACATTCACAATAGCATTTTACATATTGCTATTATCTAGCATGGAAAACCTGCGTATTCAAGTTGAGAATGAATAATGCATTTGTTGTTTGGTGGTGGGTGCAATACACACTAACACATACAGCTTGAAGAAAATGGTGAAGCGAAAGAGTTAAGGCAAAGACGTCTCATGTATATATATGTATGCGTCCATCAGATTTTATCCATCTGACAATCGGCGCGCGCGCGCTTCCCAGAAAAGGAAAGGCTGCGAAAAATTCCAGCCAAGGATACGAATCAAGATCGTTCAACCGCGCGTACTCTTTTATCTCTTTCTCTGTTTGTCTCACTCTGACTTAGCACTGTGTTTCTCTTTCTCAGTGTCGCATGTCGCGTGATCGCAGCTGCGCCGGTTATACGACACAATCGGACCTTCGCACTTCCTAACTCGCGCAACAAATTCCAAACATGCCATATATTATTCGTCTCTTTTTCAAACGATTCTTTTTTACTCTATATGTATATATAATGTTTATACCATTCCCTTATGCCTCATTCAATCGCCTTCAATCTCTTTCAATCTCCTTCAACGTTACATATATATATATATATATATCTACGCTTTTATAGCCATACCAATAAATTAATGAGAGTTGGCGGTGTATATATGTATTGTAAAACATTATTTATTATACGAAAATAAAATTGTACTGATCAATTTTACCACGGTGAATGCAAAGGATTCTTGGGACTCGATCAGTCATCCACACACACACACACACATACATATATATATATATATATATATATATGTATAACTTTTAATAAGACAGATAGAAGGGACATGCTTGCCTCGAGAGACTCGTCGAATTTTTTTGCGACGCGCACGCGACTCCGAGGGATTTATTAACTCAACGAGATGGTAATCGTCACGGACAGTAATTAGAGAGCACACACGATTCTTGTGAGCTATACGACAAATTGCAGATGTTTCCAACAAATTAAAAGCATTATTTGTCATCCCTTCATATCACTGTATTAAATACACTCGTTAATTTTGTTTTGCTTTGAATATGTACATATTGTTTGATTTAATGAAAATCCTTTCTTCTTTCTTTCGGAACATTTTGTAATGCGAATTTCATTTGTCGATAAATATAAATATATCAGAGGATGGGTTGGCGTTATCCAAAGTGAAAGGGTATTTTGAGATGAATAACCCCTGAAGGTTATGCTTTTCATTGTAGGAAAAAAAAATTTGTCGGTGGAAATTTCCGATGCATGACATTAATCATTCTGGTTTTTCCGTGGTATAATATCATATGTTGGAATTTTTCTTTATAAAGTTGTTCACCATCTTTTCATTGGAATTCACAATAGTCAAGAATTTTTAAAATCGGTCAGTTAGATTCGAAGATTGATATCCTCAAAGTCCTGTATAACTCAAACTATTCTCAAGATAAGAAAAAATAATGGAATATTCAACACATAATCTTATTCAATCTGATTTCTCGGTAATTTAATACTTTGGAATTTTCACCATGGCTGTTTAATTACTCACTGTCTTACCACTAAAATTCATTGCTTCATGTCCGAATTTGCTTTACTAAGTGCGCAGATACATGCGATCAAAGTTTTTGAATCTCATTGTGGTACAGAGTGATTGTCAGAATCCTAACTGGAATGTGATCATCGAGGGTTGGATTACTACAGAAAAATATAGATTAGTTGGGTTGAATTGGATTATATTCCGTTGGTGATTTAAAATTTATATTGAGCATCGCATCAAATTTATTAGTGAATGGTCCCTTGATCCAGATTTTTATAGGATCATTTTTGCTGACTCAGGGCCATTCTGTGTATAAATAAAACTGCGTGGATGTGTATATAATATACATTGACGAACGCTATAGCAATATATCGTGGCCGTATGCAGTACATATGTGCATGTACAGTCGACAAGAGGCCAATACTGGATTACCTATGTGGCCATATACCTTCATTCCTTCCTTATGTCCTTCTTTTTTTTTGTAGTTTCATTTTTTTCTTTTACATACATATCCATAAGTAATTCATAGCACGTTTGATTTTTCTTGTACTCTGTCTGCTAACACTTTAGGTATAAACCACTGAAAAAAAAAAAAAAAAAATACATAAAATATTTATAGTGAAATAAGTAAGTCAAATTTCCCTGTGTTTTGAATAGAATCAGTTTATTATACAATTCATTTAAAATTTTGTTTATTTACTTTTTCATCGCTTTTTTTTTCCCCCAAATCTTGTGAAAACGTTATAAACTCAATTAAACTAGACAGATCTCAGTAATAATATGACAATCATGTACGATTTATTTCCCCCAACTATCTACCGACAGACAAACAGACATACAGACACAGGCACACATCAAACAAAAAGCATCTATTAGCGTTGTCTGAGAGTTGGCCGGATGTTGTGCCTCCCCGCACGGAAAAAAAATATATGTTGAACCTATATCCTAAAATATACTTATATGTGGATGAATAAATGTGCGGTAAAGAAAAAAGATTTAATTGAATATAGGTCCAATATACTGTTACAAAATATATAAATTAACTAAATCCCGACGAATATGTAACAGTATTATACTCTTTTATATAGTTTGGATATATGTTGCGTAGGGCAAATCGAGCTTTTTTTTTTTCGTTCACCTAAGAGTATATATCGATAAACATACACTAAATATTCTATTATATATTTGAAATATATCTATGTCAATTCAATATTCTTTAGGATATATGAATATGTACTTCGCAACTATTGTTTATATATTGTATAGCATGAGTAGATAAATCCGTCACGCGGAAAAATATGTAGGCGTTCTCAAGAGGGCAAAAGTACTTGACTCTTTTCAATTTTACCATTTCGGATTGCGGAAATTTATATACACCACGGAAAAACGAAGAAGAGAAAAAGAGATAAATTAAAATTTAGCGCACACGAAGTGGTGAAAGAATAAACCGTTAAAAAAAAAAGAAAAAAGGAGAATAAGATGAGTAATGTCGGACAGCAAATGGTTCCCTGGTAAATATTATAACGCGAAGGTTACGACGTGTTACGTCATTCTTTGCTGCAGACGAGAGACAGAGGGCAAGGATAGTGAGAGAGAGAGAGAGCGAGTGAGAGAGTGGGGAAGAAAAAAAATATAAAGAAAGAAGAAGTGAAGGAGAGAGCGAGAGACGAAGAATAAACTCCGACACACGACTAAAGTTAGACGGAATCTACAGATATAGCGCCGCGCATACGCATTATCACACCATCATTCGCGTCGTCTGGAATGAGAGACAGGAACACAAAAATATACGTGTGAGAAAAAATGAAAAGGAATGAACGGTAATGAAAGATGTAATCCAAACTATTCTTACATATAACATGTTCTGAAAAAATAATTGCATATTGTTTTCAGTTTAATTTATTTATAATGTATCTGATTGTGAATGTATACCGATATATTCATGAAAATATATATACTCAGAAAAAATTGAGATTTTAATCAGATAAATATAATTTCGAATCGAGATGAATAATTTTGAGTTAACATAAACTTTATGCTTGATTCGAAATTATTTCGTTGTTCATATACCAATCTACATTGAAGGCAAATTTTATTAAAGTCAACACATACATTACTTTTGATAAAAGAGATAGAAAGGAAAGATATACGTGATGCAGATTGCGTCAGGATATCGAACATAGTAAAGATTTGATCAAATTTATACTTCATCATTTGAATTCAAATAATTGTTTGTTTTATTCTGAGTGTTGAATTAACTGTGAATATAATCCATTAGATATGATTGAGAATTATTATTATCACCTTCGCTCGAAGAGACGAAGAAGAAGAAGAAAAGGAAAAATATGTAGAAAGAATGATTTACATCTAAATATGTAATTGTGATTTAATCCCAAGTAATATTAAGACTACAAATGTATAAAATCAAAAGTATATTTTTGGTTTAAATATATTCATTTTAATACAACTTTGAATTCAGATTAGTCTATACCGAATTGACAATTTCCATTTGGAATTTAAAAATATAATAGAGATTTGTAAACTGAGGATATTTTTAGAATTTACTAAAACTCACAATTTATCACATGAATTAAAAGCATCTTCTATTTTATTTTAAATGGCAAAATTATCGTAACGCTCATTTATTACATTTGATTCAAATCAATGTTTCTCTTTCACAGTGTATAATGTGATATGAGACAGGATGAAATGTTGATTTAAACGACAGTTGTTTTTGGCAGAGGTGAGTAGGTGTGATTCAATCACGGACACACATTGTCTTGCGTAAAACATGACGCGTGATGCATCGGGTTGCTGTCCCTACCGTCTCGTCGTCACGAGACTGCACAATCCCACAATGTCTTGATTGTCTTGTTTGGGGGCGCGATATAGTCAAAGCCAACACACCTGGGTTAAAATATGTGGGAGAGTGTATATCTTACTATTGCCCTACCTCATGTCAATATATATATCTATATATTGTCGTTGGCGCGAGCTTTTGCTTGTTCAGACACGCCAGAAACGAGAAAAGACCTGATCCTGTGTGTGCGATGGTTAGCTTTCGCGCGGTACGAGACGTTGTGGCGTGTTGATTCGCATCACAAAATACACTCACGACAATTATTTTTGGCCGCGCGACTTTTCACTGAGATATGCAGCGAGAAGTACTGTTGCCCTCGTCGGTGCCACCATCAACTTGACGGGCTTCTACGAATACTTTCCTCTCTCCACACTCGATATCTCCCTTCATTAATTAATTGATCAGTTTTTTTCTGTACTGCCACCATTGCCAAATCATTTTTTAATTCCATAAGTATAGAAAATACTTTGAGTCACTGTTCTCGTGAGTTTTTGTTATTTTCACAATCCCTTACTACATACCGCGCCATATATGGCTTCTTGAATTCACAATTTCTTTTTTCACTTTATAAGTGCAATCAAAAGCAACAAAATGCTTCTTCTCTGTATTCTTACTATTTGTCGAATCACTTTCATTTCACCAATTATTCATCCATCATGAATTGACAAGATAAAGATAATTGATTCAATACAGGGTTAACAATCATCAACATGTACGGTATTCATTCTTTTTTTTTTTCGTCTATTTCTAGTTCGTCAGAAGCAACATTACTATGCGTGGCGAACGATTGCATGAATTTTTACTTGGTTTTTTTCCCCAAGGCAAAAACCGGACAGAGTTTGGAATAATCACGTAAAATGAGTATTTTTTTTTCTACATCTTAGAAAGAAAAAAAACAAACAAACGAAAAAAAAAAACAACAAATTCTCCCCGAGAATGATGAAATGTTTCTTTATCATGACACAAGCCGCACAGTGTGAATGCTAGCTTTCATTTTTGTTTTTGTTTTCTTTTTTTGTGTGAATATCTACCTATAAGTACTTGACTGATGATCAGGGGGAGGAAAAGGTGGCGCGAACGCTGTTTTAGTCGAGCGTCCGATCCAAACGAGGCGTCGCTCAACTTGCGGCCGAGTGAGGCGACGCGACGCGCCGGCTGCAGTCGTGTATACCAAGAGTATACGGGGTCGTTGCTCTCATCGCGCTCCCAACCGCGCGCAAAGAGAGTCAACGCCGACGAGGCCTCGATCATTCGTTGTCCACTAAATTCTCAAAAAGGAAACGACGACTCGACAAGAATACATATATATATATATATATATATGACTATACACATATTTATACATGTTAAACATATATACATATATATATATATAGATATCCATATGAATGTAGACAAAATGAGAGAGCGCGAGAAAGAGGAAAAAAGTGCATCGTGGCACACTTTGCAATCACGTTCGTCGTCACGATGATTTTATCGAGTAATTTAATGCAGAGCTTTTGAAAGCATCTCAAAGGGTAATTGTTGAAATACATTTGCACATTGGGAGAGCGGAAAGAAAATGTAACAAACGAGCAGTGAATGGATATCTATAAAGTAATCATATATGCATGAAAAAATGTTTGAAATCTAAAATTATTTGGTTCATATATTAGTGGTAGAGAATGTTGTCATTGTGTATAGCATATATAGCAGGCAAATATTTCAAACGGTAAATAAGGTAGTTCTATTCCCGGTACAGTACAATAAATATGATTTGCATATTTTGCAATTGAAGAAAGTGCGGTCTATTATTTGAGAACATAATGAAATATATTTTTACTTTTTATATATTGTCTCTCAATATTGTGATGAATGTCATATTCAAATGTGCCCGTAGTAAATTTGAAAATGGTTTCATTGTTTGTCGGTAATGACTATTTATCGTGACTTATGAAGAATTTCAGTACACTGGATATTGTAGAAGTTGAGGCAAGTTTGAGTGAATTGTATTACTGCGTTTAACTGTGTTGTTGTAACGCTTTTTTTGGTGCTGACCATATGAATAGTTCACCGTTACATTATGATATAAAGTTAAAATCACACAATTTACGTATTAAGAATTTATATAATAATCCTCTTCGTTTGTACATAAATAAATATTTAAAGATAATGTAAGATGATGATGATGATGATGGTGATCGAATGCAAAATGTACTCTTGCGACCTCGTTGACAGCTCTGCAAATATTGAATTGATCGATGATGAAAGGAGGTAATGTGTGTACTATGGTATATATGAAGTGATAGTGCGGTGACTGCAATGAGCACGAGCGAGTGATAGAGTAAAGGAGATGCGACGAGTAGAGGTATCTATTACGTTTAACCGCTGAACGAACAAAAGAAACTAAAAAAAAAAGTCTTAATGAAAAAAAAAATGAAGTAAATAAATAAATAAATAAGAATTTATCGGATGACGTAATGCATATGGTGGGCGTGTCTGCGGTCGTGCGTGACACGAACAAGGAAGGTAATATGTATATAGATGCACCTAAATGGAACAAAAGGAAAAAATTGAATAATAATTCCAACAAATGAATTAATTGGAGACCTTTATTATATTGTATGTGTAAAGACGCGTGCGCACTTTTGTTCAGATTCTCATGACGGGGTCTTTGCCTTGTCATTTTCTCAACTCTCAGCATCGTCAACATCACGATACAGTCATACATACAGTCATATATATATATTTATATACATATATATGCTACTCGCGCCACTTGCATCGAACAGGCGTCGTTCATCATTCCATATGCGGCACTTGAATTTCTCATACTCGAGAGTGTTACATTCGTATATATATAAAGTCTATAACAGAAAATTGCGCGCGAAAAAAAAAAAAAGTTATTCCATTTATATGTACATACATATATTTTTTTTTATCCTTTTACAGAGTGTACGTTTGGAAAGCAAATACGAGAATTGGGATCAACGTGGTACGCCGATCTTGGTCCACCCTTTGGAATTATGTACTGCATCAAATGTGAATGCATACCAGTGAGTATAATTGAAAATACTTCAATTCAACATGTATTTAGTGAATAAAATGTCAAAATTCCGTTGGTAATTAATAATAATATATCGATATAGATTTGTCAAATATCCAATACTTTTTTAATTGTTTTTGATTCACTTTAATGATTGTAATGGTTTGAACTATGAAATTGGATTAATATTATTTTCTGATACTCAATTCCTTTGCAAATTTTTCGCGCGGAAATCGATCATAATATATTTTAATTTTGTCTTCAGCAGTAATTTTCAGACAATTATATCAAATAAAGAAATTTATTCTTAATCTAGTGTTTAATAATAGAACTTTTTCAATATCGATAATCATTCAGTGATTCGGACTGGACAACACCATTGAATCACTGTATTAATTACAATATAGACCAGAGAAAACAAAATTAATCTGAATGTCATCCAATGAATTGGAACCAGGGCTATTCTAGATAGTTGAATAATAAAGAATTTGATTTTTGAGTTATAAATTTCTGAATTGATTCAGCTCTACAATAACGCCTAATGAAAAATATATATCCACTTGTGATTCACAATGATCTAAAAAACAATGTTAACAAATATAGACATCTCGATTCCTAATTAATAATTTCAATTCCAATATTTTTTAGTCAAAATACTATGCAACTTCACATTGAAATTACATGTTTTTTCGATTTAAATCATTATTTCTACTGGGTATACATGAATAATTTATATTTATTATATGTACATATATTTATGTAAATTTGTGTGTTTACTTTGATCTTCAAACATCAATTTGAGTGGCCGGTAGTTTCCCCAATTTACTGGACACATGAGGCGTCGTTGTCGTTGTCGTTCTCATCGTTGTCGTCTTTCTGTGGCTGTGTGATGAATTTCGCATAGCTCGGTGTCCGTTTTCAAACGGCACACGTTCACGCGCTGCCACTTGGCTCGACTCCCCAATGGCCTGAGAGTGTAATGCATGCATATATATATATATATATATATATTCGCATAGCGTCAGGAAAATCAACGGACCGCTTTCTAATTCCCTCCTCTTCCCATAGTTTCTTTCTAATATATACGCAATGAGCCATCGATGACAATTAGCGTTTATGTTTTTGCGCAACAATTCTATATATTTCTATTCTATCCATTTTTTATATTCCACATTTAAATGACAATGAGATAGTTATATCAAATATCCATTCAGATATATACCCATAAAGAAGGGTAGTGATATTTTATTAAATTGAATATTGTTCCACAGCAATATTACATCATTAATATCTCCAATTAACTTCTTGTTTTACTCTTCTATTTTCAAAGTATATATTAATTTTTTTATCGTTGTATTTTTCGCGAAATATCTTTTTTTACAAACTATATTATATTATTAGCATTTCGTATGCAGATTCAACCGAGTGACAGTCGCGCAGCTCATGTGCTCTTTGCATATATGCACTTGCATATATATATATATATATATATATTCATGTGTATGCCTGTGTGTGTGTGTGTTCATAGATGTGTGTAAGTGCACTGGTGTGCAAGAGAAGCTATTGATAGCTGGTGTGGCTTTCGGGGTGTGACTCTCTCGTTGTCTTTTTTATTTCGTTTGATTTTTCAACATCATTAAGAACAAAGATATAAATTTCACCAAACGTTTTTATTTAGATAATGTGCTGCCAAAACGTAAATAAAAAATAGAATGATATGAAATGAAATATGTTTTGCCATCATGAGATTATCATGGACGAACTAATAAATAAGATGTACGTTGTGTCGGCCGGTGTGTCTGCTCTCCATACTATGCGTTCATACATATGTATATGTGTACAATCCGTCGCGCCCGTCGCGCGCCCGTGGCCTCTCTGTGGTCTTATAAATATCGATGACGTACACGAGGTCATACCACGTTTGGTATCCACATGACGACGATGTTGACGACGACAATGCCGACGAAGATGACGAGCCTCCATCGAAATACTCCATAACATATCATCCATTAATATTAATTGATGTATTATTTGTCTACAGGTACAGAAAAAACGTCGTATTGTTGCTAGAGTGCAATGTCGAAATATAAAAAATGAATGTCCAAAGTTGAATTGCAATGAACCTGTATTATTGCCTGGACGATGTTGCAAATCCTGCCCAGGTGAATACAGTATGTATATAAAATATTATTACCTATTATTTACAATACTCTCAAATATATATTCACTTTCATATACATATCCACATCATGAATAATACAAAAATTACACAGGTACCAATATTTGTTCATATATAACGGTGGAATACAGCCTTCAAACTTTGAGAATGTCGAGTTTTTCTTCAATTCTCAGAAAGTTTATAATTTGGAGAAAAAATATATACAACATTTTATGAAAAAATTCATGGGGATGAGCGAGATATCGATCTATTAGTGCAAGAGGATCATGACTTCACATATCGGCTGGGGTGTCGAGAATTTTAACATATTTTTTTTTTGGATTTGTTTTTTTTTTGTGCTGTATGGCACTGCGTTATCATGTTCGTATAATTCAATTAATTTGAAAACCGTCGACAAAATATAAATGGAATGTTCATAACTTATCTATTTTTTTTCACTAATTTAAAAGAATATTTCCTGACTTTTGAATTGAAAGGACAAAAAATTGATTCGTTTACCAGTGGAAAAATGACATGTTCACTTTGAATGGACATTAATGAATTTTCTTTCGGCTGTGATCTCATGTCACCGTTGAGCTGGTTACTGCTACTACCAATGATAATAAATGTTCTAAATTCATTCATAAAAAAAAAATGTTAAATTGAAATTTGACAGAATATATGGCAAAAATAAAAATTTTGATCATGTTAGTAACTTTTCTTCTTCAATGTGAGAAAAAACCGTTGCTTCGTGAGCACACACCATGGCATTTTTCCTTATTTTTTCTAATAATATCTTTCTTTCAATATTTCATGTTTGTATCATTATTTACAAAATACATTCATGAATGAATATAGATAGCTTTATTAATATATCAACGTGATTCGAAATGATAATCGTATCCTTTCTTGAACAATGAACGTTGCTAACGACGGAATAAATCATTTATCGACGATCGCTCCCGTTGACATTCTCACGTAACAAGTCATCTTTGCTGATCAATCTCACGCGCGACTGCTCTCTTCTTTTTCTTTCCTTTTTCCTCCTTTTTTTTTTTTAAACTTTTCTGTGATTTCTTTCTCGCTCTCACACTCTATAGCATTAATTCTAATGCATATATATGTGCGCTGTCTACTCTTTCATCATTGATCCTATTCCATGCTCTCGATTACTGTTGTACTGCTGAAGAATTGCAAGATTATACTGATACCTAATCTATTTATTCTTCAAAGTTCAGTATTCACCAGCTCATTCAATTCTCCTTCTCCTTCTTTCTCATTCATCCACCATTTTTAGTGTCATATATCTTTATTGTCATTTGGAACAATTGAATGAATGCAAAAATGTTTGTACCGCACATTTCAAATGAATCAGATCAAGTTGAATGAATATTTATTTCTTTTTTATATGTATATTGAAGGCACGCCGGATTTATCGCTGATGCAATGTAGTGCTGTCTATCGAATAACGACAGCTGTCAACTATTGATTAACCTCCAGCTCAGTGAATTCCTTAGACACAATCACATACATGCATCATATACAACAAGACAAGGCAGAAATAATTTGTATAGATCGTCATTGTTAAATTTGCTGGCCGGAATTCATTTTTATGTCCGGATTGCAGAATGGAAAAAAGAAAGGATGAGAGAAACAGTTGTAACATAGATGAATAATGAATATAATATCTGATACAATTGTGTTAAATACTCGCATGAACCTACTAATTCTTTTTTATATTTTGATTTCCGCGTTGTGAAATAGAAAAGAAACAATAGATAAATAGACGGACTTGAATCATAAATAAGTATGAAAATTTATATCAAATTAAATTCCATCATTAGTTCTTCTTTTTGAACATATTCTTATTCTTATTACTAATTTACAAAACAGAAATTAGATGAATCAAATGAATTGTGATATAAATCAGTAATGAAATATCATATCAAATAGAATTCAGCTCAATGGGACAATTTGGTGAATGAGATAAATGAGATGGATATACATATACGGAATGAGTGACCAATGTAATACTCCCGCGAAAAGGATACAGGAGGGCACAAGCTGAATCATCTATTTATGGCGTTCCATGACTCTTATGCCAACATACATATAACCCAAGTTAGGGATGGATTCGTGTATATACATATAACTTGATCATGGTAAACTGGTTTTCGTACTCGAAGAATTGGCCGAATGAGGATAGATTTTTTATCACTTGTGTCAATTCTCATAACTTACGCGCATGGCAATAGATTGGAAAGAATAAGAAAAAATAAAAGTAATAAACATTTATCAATTATATAAATATTCAAAATAATGAGATATGGTTAAACAAAATCCCACCCATTTTGATATATAAACTTTATTTCTATTTATGTGCAATAATTGCATTAACGATGGATCGACGCATTATTCATCCGTTACCAATATAATTATTATGACACCAACATTTATTTCGTTAGCATAATTATATTCTATACTTACCTCACGGCTCGTTTAATGCATCATTAAACGTATAAGCCATGGAAAATATCATTTATCTTACATACCCCGATGCAGTTATTTATTTATATGCAATTTTTTACACAGTGTTAATAATCCATCAATCGTTCAATTAAATGCAAAATATATTGTTATTTGCATTCTTGCCAACATCAAAGAATTTTTCTTCATTTATAAAATAATATTATTCTATTACGGTATTAATTTCTATTGTAAATAAATGAATGTAATAAAAGATGACGACAGTCGAAATGAAATAAAAGAATGAAAGTGAATGGAGAAGAATAAGAAGAAGAACGTAAATATATATTCATTATAAATGAAAGAAGTGAAGAGGAAGCAGTGAGAGGAAAGAGAGAAGAAAGATGCCGGGCGCCACGGTTTAGCGCCATGGCGCCGGTTATATTACCGCATGGCGTCACTTCGATTAAACTGTGCGCAATCTAAATGTAAATATTAGCATGCATAATGATCAGGGAGAAGGCGAACACAAGCATTGAGAATAGTGCAGGATATGGATAAGAAGAGGAGGAGACACAAGTTGCACGCGTGTATACATGTCCGCATATATGCGTGAGAGAGCTTTACAGTGTTGGCATTATACGTATCCTATCCGTTTATTACTCATCCCTCTCCATTCGGCTCTATTATAATTATTCAAATTTTCTCATAATTTTTTGTTCTATTTTACTGTCAATTATACTAATTATCGCCTTCATTATTTTTATTTATCGATAAACAGATAAGCAACTTTGTCAAGGGTATTGCATTAACGAAGAAATGCGCAACAGATTTATTAATTTTTTGCTTTATATTTCTAATACAACGAGAAATGAGTCTTATTTTTTTGTTTTGTTATTGACACGCAGTACCGGTAAACATCACGTTGAACTCAATTCTACGCGTGACCATCATCTTTCTTGTATGGCGTCGACGAAGTTTGCTTTTATATACTGATATCTGTCTACCTATATATTCCTCTTGTGCGTTTATACTACAGTGCGCGATGATCGATAAGAGTTTGGGCACGATTCCAAAGTGAATTCCGATCCTTTTGCCACACGGCGCGGTCCGATGACTCGTCTCAGACGCGACCTCTTCGTGATACACATACGAATAATGTGTTTCTTCAACTTTTCCGACACACATACTGACATTATTCACTGAATTTGAATTAAGATAATCTAAACATGTATTATATAAATTTAATCGCTTTTTTTCTTGTTTTTTTTTTTCATACTTTATTCTTTCAAATATAAATTGCATTTCGTTTTCTGCCCAACAGCAGCTGAGATTGTCCAGGACTTGCCTATGCTGCCTACAGCAGAGGAAGAAGAGCGCAGTATGAAATGTATGTATTTACTTGGCGCTGAAAATAAAAAGGAAAAATGGGAACCGAATATTGCATGCATATTTTTTTAGATTTTGGTACTCTTGTGAGTGGTCGGACGTCTCGTCAAATTGTTGATCGTGTCACTGACTCGTCAAACAGTTTGGCGACATTCAATTACATTGCAACTGGACGATTTACATTTCATCGTAAAAATTTGTATTACTCGTTCTACTTGGGTGCATCGACACCACGTCCACGTAGTCTCCAATTTATTGATGATATCGGAAGTATTTTGGAGGAGCAAACAATAGATCCAGTTGGTGGAATATATCAGAATGCTACAGGAAAATTATGCGGTGTTTGGCGACGAGTACCAAGAGACTATCGAAAATTATTGCGTGAAGAGCAACTTTACGTATCATTATTATGGGACACTGGATCAACCATAATGACATCAGCCGCAGTTGCATCAACGCCATCGAGTGGTATTTTAATAGGTCAACTATCACGTTACAAAGCTCTGTCAACTGAACAATTTTCATCACTTCTTGAGCCGACGCTTGGTGTAGATCGATCGCTCATGTTTGGCTCAGCTGCCACAGCAATTGTCTCAGTGTCATCAGCATCAGCGCCATCAATTCACGTCTCCCTGGTATTCAATGGTCTATTTCTACCCAATGACATTGCTGATGTACCTCTAACCGTCACAATAGATCATTTGGAAAAGGATTACACTCTACTGCACGAAGAAATAATCGTGAAAAAACCTTCAAATGAAATTAATTATGGCCAAGTTCGTAGCGCAATATCATCGGCCGATCTACGTCTTTTATCTCGTGGAAAGCTATCAATTACAATTGCATCGAAAAAAGATTCACAGGCATTGAAATTAATTGGAACTATTGGAACACGCGCTACCTGCGATGTCTATCAAGCACTTTTGTCTTCAGACACGTCACGACACGCTTGTGGTTTGGCTTGGGCATTTTTAGATCGATTTGGTGCATTAAGATATGGAGTAAAGTTAGTTGGGATTGAAAACGAAAATCCTTTAGTTACTTTAGTAGACGATGGTGGTAAACGCAAAACGGAGTTGGAAGATCTGACACCGGCACTCGTTGGCGGATCATTAGCAAATGGATCTTTGGAGAGACCGGGTCCAAGATTGTTAGAGCCATTGTTTAAAGGTGAACTTTCTGTGGTTGCCGCGTCGCCTGTTGGTTCATTCTTACGCGGTAGACTGTCTCAAAGATCTGTTGCCGATGCTAAAGACACTTCATCGCCAGTTTTAATGCAATCACCCAATTTCCCGGCAATTGTTGGTATGGTGTGGCTTGCAATCGATATCGACTGTACGTTTCACTACGAATTGGAGTTCATTGGAATTCCAGAAAGTGTCGCGATAACAGTTGATGATGAGGACAGTCCAAAAAGTCGCCGATTGTATCTCGAAACAATGCCGCTGCTGATTGAAGGTGCACCAGTGTCACGCAGACTACTTGAAGAGTTCGATGGGAACGTTTTGGATGGTTCCATCGCAGGATTGTCGCTTATTGAATTATTTCGTATTGACTCGGGTATTGGATTTCTTGAAGTCGTTGGAGTGGATAAGAATGTCAGTACTACATTGTTAAAAGCACAATTTAAAACACATGCACCACTGAGTTGTCTCCCGCACTACGCCGACAATGATGTCGCATCAGTATTAGTATACAGTCTCCATCCACCAAGTTCGGAAATTGAAACAGCATCATGTTTTCATGAAACAAAGTTCTACGAAGAGGGCACACAATGGACAGCTAGTTCCGATCCATGTTCAATGTGTTATTGTCATCGAGGAATTGCCAAATGCGATCCAGTGCCGTGTCCAGCACTCAATTGTCCGGGCAATCGAATATTTAAGGCACCTGTGGGACATTGCTGTCCCATTTGTATGGGTAAATTGACAACCCATATTATTTTCCCTATCTATAAATCGAATTCATAATAACTGGAAAATAATTTGAATTTCTAGGACTGCCGACTGATAATATCACGAATTTAAATGACAATTTGGTAACGTCGACTGCATCGTCAGTTGGAAATAATACCAGTCTACCGAATAATGTTTCATTATCGAGGGGATGCACATTAGCTGGTCAATTCCATCATGCAGGTGCCACGTGGCATCCATATTTACCACCATCAGGGTTTGATACATGCGCCATTTGTACATGTGACGTGAGTAAATTTGTAGAATCATTTTATTATATGAGGGGGACATTAATGAGACAATGAAAAAATAAATTTTATGTTCAACAGCCGGTTAATTTAGAAGTACGCTGTCCCCGCGTACAATGTCCGGCACTTGATTGCGACGAAAAAATTGCCACAAGACCCGACAAAAAAGCGTGTTGCAAACAGTGTCCCATTGTGAGTGTGATCCCAATCTCAGGCACTCAGGGACCAATGTCAAACACTGACACATCACTACAAGATCAAGTACAAGGTATGCAATCACTCTATGCACCGCGACGAACCGCCGAGGATATTTTAGCTGATGGTGGATGTAAATATCCTGTTGGCGGACCATATGAAAATGGAAAGGATTGGCATCCGAAAATTCATTCACATGGTGAAATAAAATGTGTTAAATGTCGTTGCAAGGTATGCACTCACTAATTATAATTAATAACAAATTGAACTCATTATATCATATAAATCTAATCAATCTATAATTCCTTTTCTATCTGTCATGTATTAGAATGGTGAAGTAAAATGCGATAGGAAACGATGTCCACGCTCACTATGCAATTCAATTGTGAATCAATTAAAACGAGGTGAACGTATACCGGAAGCTGACGACTGCTGTACAGCACAATGTCGACGTGCACGGCGACATCATCGTAATCATCGCAACAGTCATCATTACCATCATGATCATCATCATCATAATAATAATAATAATCATCATCATCACAACAACCAACATCCACGTTATTCAACGGCTCCAATCACATTATTAACAACATCATCATCACCAAATACACCCATCAAGTCGGTAACTACACGAGAACTCAGTTGAAATAATCTGAAGCAATATAATAATAATGCAACATATAAATCCTATACGTCGTTGTGCTGGGGTTGTTGCACTTCCTCTCTTGTTGTTTATGAAGAAGAATGAATAAATGCGAGTTGAATCCGGCTTTCCTATTGGTTGGGATTACGATTTGTCTGCAGTTACGAACGAAAGGGAATGTAATAATATGTCATAAAGGATGAGGGAATGAATTGTGATAGATGTGTATAAGGCAATATATCTATCAATTGCTTGTTCTTGACTGCTATGCGCGCCAGACTGCGTTTAACATGCCCATATCAATTGAATTCTATTAATGAACAAGAAAATCGGAAGCAAAGTGTCGTTCGTTGGACACACACACGGGTACAAGAGGGTAAGAGCGAGAGTGACGGAGAGAGAGAGAGAGAGAGAGAGAGAAATCAGAATAGATGAAGTAATATGGGAAATGAGAGAATGGTTCGTGAACAGGATATATTAAATTGAGCCATACTCTCGTATGGTTAAAATTCGATTGGAAAAGATGGGAAAATTGTGGTGGATTTTTTTTTTTTTTTTTTTTTTTATCATTATGTTTTAACACCACACATCCTCATAAACACGAGTTACCCAGCAACCAAAGAAGACTGACGAAACCTTGATGGCGACTTTTGATCATTTGTTATTCAATTACTAATAATAATATTTCACTAAATAATCTATAAAATAATTTTATGATTATTATTACATTCATTTATCGGTGCATTAATCATATCAATTATCGTCGCACGATATTGTCATCCTCATCATCATCATTATCATCATCATTGTTATTATTAAAAAAACATCATTTCACTCTTGCGATATTTTTTATGCATGTTGAATATCTGTATACATTTCTATATTTGTTTATATATGCTTATTTTTGAAGAATACGTGAGTTAGAAAAAATAGTTTGATCAAAGTGCTATTTAGACTTCGTCATAGCAATCACGAATGTGTACACAAAATCGAGAATTTATAACTACTGTTTAACAGAACACCTTTTTGGTCAACGCTTCTTCTTCCCCAAGTGCCTTTGGAATAAAATAAAAATCATGATCAATGTTTCGATGGATCAATAATAATTTTTTTTGTATATAGGCTATAGTTGAAAATCTGTTGACCGTTTACAATGAATTCTCGCGTTTTTACTACCATATAAACGCGAGTTTGTTAATTGCATAAACAGGTGAAATAAAAAAAAAAAATATTGGTACATAAAATAACACGTTCAATTTTGCTGGATAAAATTTGAACGGTGGAATGGTGAAATAGAATGGGTAATTTTTTTTTTTAATCAAATTGATTGAAAATAAATATTGGAATTGTGAAATTTGTCGGGCAATCGTTTATGATAAGTATAAAAGAACACATACATAAAATTATTTATATTGTAAGTTTTTGATATGTGTGGACGTTGAGCGTATGAGAAAGATGATGATAAAACCAGAGATGATGCCACTTTATATAGGATACTATGCCAAAATGAATAATCATCAAAGAAAAGAATTTTTTTTTAATACCTCCAGTTATTCAAGAGATGACAAATCATCCTGATCATCGTGTAATCCTTGATACGTATAGATATTATAATTAATTATTGTTATTATTCTTTAATTGAATTATGCACATTTATACATGTATGAATTATAATTTGTATGTAAGCCAATTTTTTTTTGAATATGAAACAAAAAAAAATATAGCTGGTTAAAATGAGCGAAGATGGGCTAAAATTTGAAAAGAGTGTATGCCGATTCCAGTATTTTCATTGAATAAAAACAACAATACGAACGAATCACGTTAATTATAATGAAGAGAAAGAAATAGAAATTCAATCAGAAACAAGAACAGATAATTTCAAAAAATTTATTGATTGACATTCAATTTTAATTTGCAGACATGTTTGACGACACTAAACAGAACAATCTCCAAACACGTTGAATTCAGAATATGAATAGAAAAACATAAAAACTGCTAACCAAATTGATTTCGATCACGCTTCAATTCTCGAAATAAGAATGTTCGATTTCAATCCATTGTCTACAAATCACTATACTCCGAATTATTTGATTCAATAAAAGATAATAAATTGATGTTTTTCGTTTCGAATGCACATATATAGAAGTATAATATTCCTGGGTTTAATCGTGACCTTTTAGGATTTGATGAATACCGTAGAAAATTCATCGAGTTAAATTTAATCGGATGTAAACTCTATCAAAGTCTACCTTGGAATAAAAACCAGTGGGTCGATTTGAGCATAGAACTTTTTGTTTCGACGGCAAACACTTTCGTTCCACCCATAGTCGTAATAATTAAAATTATGTCACCGTCATATATTGCGTCGTTAAAATATTCCTTTTACATATGTTTTATTAAGCGGTGAATTTGATATAACGCGTTGTCATACAGCTCGCGAGAGTTGAAAATACACTGACAAATGGTGTCAGGCGATAATATGCGTAATTAAATGCTTGAGACGGCAGCAATACAGCGAGCACAATAAAAGGCCCTCAGAGACATTCCATTCGTCGCATCACAGAATGTCCCGACGAAAATGAGAAGAATGATTCAGTACTTATCTTCTCTCTATCTAAATTTTTATGCTAACTAATGACTTTCGCTCAGTTTAATAATAATATTACAATGTATAGTGAATAATATAGAACTGGATTGCATATCCAATGTTTGGGATTCCTGACATCACCAATGACACGACTTTTGTGGGGAAATGAAGTTGATTTGGACTGCATATTTATGTTTGTTGAATGACAATGAACCACAAGTCTCCTGTCTACTTTTTCTCATAAGTCTTCGTATTGGTGTAAGAAAGATACTGCCATAGTGGAATTGTTGCAGGAACACGAATTGGTTTCGCTTGATCCATAATCAAATTCCGATTTCGTTTCTCAAAACTCGATTTCTCGGGATGGTTTCAATCTCAACTTTAAAACGTATGCAAGGTCGGATGAGTATGATTTTGGCGGGAATTGCTTGTAATTTCTGTTCTCATTATTAGTCATGGATGTTGTTTTTTCGTCCGTGTAATTTTCATTCTTCACAACCATTCTGATAGTCACAAAATACAAATGTTTTATTGAAACCTACCACTAGAGCTCCATTTTTTATTCTTCTTTCATTTATTTAGCTACTTGATCATAATAAAAATCTCTCTTATCTCTATGCACTTTTATTTAATCCAATTTTCAAAGATGAAAATAAAGCGTCATTGTTTGGATGTCGAGAAGCTACTGAAGAGGAAAATCAATCCCAATATCATATTTTTATATGTAACAACTCTGTTTTTAAGATCAGAGTTGAGCATTGAACTCTACTAACAATTCACACCGGTGCTCATATCGATTAAACATTTTCTTGATTCCATTTTTACAGTTGAATTTGGACGAATGTGATCTCTAGCATGGTCAAGATAGGGACATAAATGAGGTAGACCAAGTTTTTTCATTTTATGAAGATACTGTTTACCAGGTTTTATTCCGAAATATTAGAAATTTCTGAATTTACAGAGAATCATTGTAGGGCTTCTAACAAATTTCATATAGCTGCCTTTGTAACCAATGTACCAATGGTTTGAAAAAGTATACTTAGATATTTTTTGTTTAATCGGTGTCGAATGATGACGGCCGGTCCCGAAAAAAATACTGAATTTTGTTCGAAAAAACGCGATCGAAATTCGACTACTGCCCAGACGAGTCAACTCCGATGCTTGAACGAATTGGTGTATCTTCGTATTTCTTCGAAATTTCGATATCATATTTCAACGATATTGGCAATGGAACGTGCTCCAAGAATGGGTAAAATACAATAGTTTCTTACATAATGTCAGAGTGCCACTTTTCCTCAATCCAAATTCGCATATAATGCACGCCTACTTTGGCACATTATAAAAGAAATAGTAGTAACAATATCCACACAACATTTATCGTATAGTTGAGTGAAATAGCTAAATAAATGAGCACAAGAATATCGTCTCATCATTCAGTATCTCTACAAGAAATGGAGGAAAATTCCGAAATGTTGCACTATCATTCGCTTAAGAATCTTGATTGACTGTATAATTATGATGAGTGAAAATATAACATCTTGCACAATTCAATTGATTATGTTCTGTAGTCGTACTTGGTAAAATCACGCGCCTCTTCGAAAGTCCACTGAATCAATTGTCTCTAAAAAATTTTCTCACCGTTCACAGCTGCCCCCTAGTGACCGTCTCACAATTCATTCTCCTCTCATCTTCTGGTCTTTCTCTTTCCTCCTTACAACCATCCAAACTTCATCTTTCCTCTTCTACATATATACATAATATAGTTGGGCTCCCTTGCCTTGGGATTCCATCCAGCGCAGCGGCCCAAGACCCCGATACCACAAGTCACACTATACTAGCGTAGTGTATTATGTGGTGGCCGAGGTGGCCGATCGTCCGCTTGTTGCTTCTTGGTTGTTCTTCGTTTTAGTTCAGTCCCGAAACTCACCGAAAATTTAGTTAACTCGAAGCGCCGCGCGCTCACACAAGTTTACCGAAGTAAATTCGAAGCTCATGTGGAATTTTCGTTGATGTATATTTTATACTGATGGTATGGTGTGTGTCGTGCCGCTCGGAGCTGTGTCGCGTGTCATCTCGTCTCTCTTTATTTTTTCTTTCACATAACGTAAAACACCAATTACAATGGTGTCGGCTGTGAGTCCACAAGTGTTTATAGATCATAAATGATGTTAATCTAAACATAAATGAAAAACATCCATCCAATTACTCATCAATGAGAAAAAGATTGAGGTAACTCTATCACCAGGCCAAAGAATCAAAACATATCAATTTTTGATACACTATGATCTTGGCTGAAAGGCCGAGAAGCAATTCAACTCGATATAATGTTTGAACCAATTTTCATTTGGAAGAGAAATTTTTTAATTTAGATTAACGACAACTTTGATGACAAGAATTGAATTGTAATAGTCCTCTTAGCCAATAACGAATAAAAAAATAAGAGAATCTTCTGATTTTTATAGTTCTATCACGTGTTGTAGATTGATGATGCAAATAGTTCAATGTATTCCTGAAACAATTGGAGAAATATAGATTAACAAAAAGAATTGCTTCATTCGACTGATCAAATGAAAAGAGGATGATCTAGATTTTTTTACCCACATAATATCACCAATAAATCAAAATCGGCATTTATGCTATAAGAAAAAAGTATTTGAATTTAAAATCCTGCGATATGTTATCAATCAATTATGAGTAATAAAATATTTTTTTTCTCTGGCTAATATAATCGAGCCCTCGTTAAACACCCGAGAAATACGCTCCTGCGCGATAAAACAACCTTTAATTGATTATTCAATCGATTTCATCTCGATAAACTTTCCATCATTCTTTCTAGCAATTGGCCCCATGTCATCTGCCCATCTCCAGCAATTTTTATTCTCTTCTCTGAAGACGCCTCAAGTACATATATACAATAGTGAAGTCTCGTGCCTCGCAATTCGTTGTGGTGTTGAATGGATACATGTGTGACTGGATTACCTGCAGGTGTTATTAGTACTGTATATCGTCAACTGTGAACTTGTTAATCGCAAATTTGAACCGAGTAATTCATTTGGTTACGCGTCCTCTTTCTCATTTTCATTTTTATTTATTTATTATTTTTTTTTTTCTCTCTCACTGCGCATTCATACGGAAATATAAGTGAGTTGAGTTGACCGGTCGTGAAGAAAGGGGCGTGCATGCTCGCATATTCGTTTACTTCTGACAATAAAGCGAACGCGAAACTATACGTTCGTGTGACACACACAAAACAAAGAAATAGTCTCTGAGTGAGCATGAACGTGAACATACCATGGTTGATATAATGGAGATTACTGTATAATACACGCCTGCTTAACATGGATAAATATTCATGACAAAGATATTGGTTGTGTATGATAAAGTGATGTTGAATTGATTTCAATTCTCACATATTATAATAGCTTTAGTAATAATTACTATTTATTGTATATGAACATGGAGAAGAGCCAGTGAAACATAAAACCGCGTTGGGATCTAAGTTGAAGTGATTACGGGCCTGTTTGATTGGATTCGGGGTCACGATCTTTCGTGTCCTTCGGATATACACAACGAGAACTTTGTAATATTCATATAAAATGAGAACGCCTCCTCTGGAGCAACTCATCGATTAATTGTACAATGTGTGTGTAAATATATTATGTATAATTTGGCAAACAAGAAGGGAGAACAATTGTGAATAATGGATTCAATTCTGTCACGAGAGTGGATAAACAAAAATACTGAGAAATATTGAATTGGATTGATTGTGAAATATGCCGAAAAAAGGATGATAAATGGCTTCGTCCATGAGTCCCGGTTGCTCCGGCCTAACAGGCACAGCCGGGGCTTCGTCTCGTTGCGCTAGTTTAAAATTCCCTCCACCACCGCCTTATCCACCACCAACGAATGATCATCAACATGAACATCATCAACAAATGCATTATATGCATGACCAACATCAATTACAATTGCAGCCACATATGCAAATAATTCCGGATTATTCTTATGCGTGTTATGAACCAGGACCAAGTGAAATTGCACTTGTTTATCCTCATACTTGTTCATTGGATGAGCCAACAAATCATCGTCAATATGCCTATCACCTGCAACAACTTCAACGTCAACCACCTGTTCGAGACCTGGCTAAAAGACACACCTATGTCACACGATACGGAACTGAGGAGAATATTTACGAGGAGATATCTGAGATCAGGTAGGTAGAATTACCCTCAAACTTTGGCCGTTTAGGGGCATTAAAGAAAAAAATACTTGCACGTCGGCCTCATTCCCTCCTACTTAAGGTGAAAGATTTATCATTTTGTCGGGTCGGTCGTTTTCAACCATAAAATTTTCCCTCAACACCGAGAAATAACACCGACAATGGATCGTTGTGCTCAAATTTTTACGCTTTCCTTTTATTCTGTAAAAATTCAAGTTCACAGATCCTTTTTTTTTTCTCCATGTGAAAGAAAATCGTTGTGTGAGGTAGATTTATTTTTTTCACAACAATGTCTCAATACAATGTATAGATTGTTTCATCGATGAATAATAAATATATTGTGATTGTTGTTTTCGATATTTTTATAGCAAGCAATGTCGTTTAGGATTAAGTGGATCTTGTCGTTCGCTGGTGGCGGATGAAGTCCGTAGGGTTCATTCACGTCATCGACGTGTTTTGGGCGAATTAAATCTCAGTGTTGAAGCAATGCTGATGCCAACCACAATTGAGGACAATGATGATGAAGACGAGAATGATATGGCCGATACACAGGAAGACGAGGAGCGGCCAAAAAGAATTGCTACCTCATCATTTTTAACAGCAAATGGGGATGTGTTGTCAGCTGTTACAGGATGTGATTTGGACAGTGGTTTTAGTGGGAGTTCTAGCGCTAGTTATAGGTAATATCTATTACATTCTATATTCGAATATCTTACCAAACTACCAATGATTACTGAAAAAAGTGGATTAAATATGAAATATTTTCTAGATCGGGAATTGGATCACTGAGAAGAGAATTGTGTAAATCATCAATAGCCTCAACCTCTTGTACAAAACTTATTGGCAGCAATCAGAATCGTAAAAATAAAGCAACTACAATATGGAAGAAAGGTTGGAAAGGATGGAAAAAACTTCACGCGTTAGCCAATCCAACTAAAATTTGTGGTATGTAAAAATAGAATTTATTGAATGTTTTCGCTATAACTTAATTGCCGTTGTACCGTAAATCCGCACATTGTCTGTTGAATACAACACACAATGCAGAAAGCAATGGTAAGGAGAATGTCCAGATATGTGACGTAAGCGCCTGGATAGCAGCTTGCATTTGAGCGCACTAATACTCTTGGCCAGTATACAGAACAGTTAATTATTGGTACTTGGCAAGGGTCAGAAAAAGGGTCAGGCGTCGAACGTAAAGAGAAGCAGATGCGAGAGGCCACACGTGCACACACATCGGTATAAATCTTTCTCTCATTCTTTCTCGGGTTTTTCTCGCTTGTACTTTCCCACATCTATGTAAAGTCTATCGTGTGGTGATTCCTCGCATTTACCGTTAATTATTTTCACCAGAATCTCAGAAATATCTATATATTTTTCTTCAAGTAAAGTCTGTGTGAAACACATTATATAATTAGTCGATATATATAAGACAGATATTGATGATTTTATGGATTAGATATAAATATAAATATTATTCGTATTTCTCAGCAATTTTTTCTACAGCTTGGAGAATCCTCAGCATTATCAAACGATTCTCTTCATCGCGTTGTTTTGTATATTCGAAGAAATCATTTAGTTTATTCTCAAGTGCGTCGTCACGATTTTCAATACCTGTGGCATCACTACGACTTCGTTGGAATCCTACTGTCAAACTTTTCCTTACTCTCTTCGTTTCACGTCCAAGTATCTGTCGGGGTCGCTTTGCGTGATTTACCGCAGTTCGAATTATCTGCAGCTGCTGAGTAGAACGAGATGATTGGTTCATCTCTAATCGACGCAATTTTGTTATATCTTTTGGAATGATCGACGATGTAGTTGTTGGTATTTCGAGTTGTTTGGCTTTTGTTGTCATGCAGTTATTGTCGGCAGTGCAATTTAAATTTGATGGCCGCTCGTCCAATGCCAGTGGATCTCGCAAACGTTTTCTCGACGATACAGCATTTTCTGTTGTAGTTAAATTTTCTTTTATGTTTGACGATCTGATGGCACATGAAAGAATAATATTTATTGATGGAGTCTAGTGTTTATTTTGTCTTTGTAAACTTGATCACAAACAAACCTCAATGTATTCCTGGGCAATTGTATGACTTGAGGTTTTTCCTCAATAGGCGATGATAATGGTGCAATTTGATGGTCCAATTGAGTCACTGAAACGCAGAGGAATTCGTGAGGATCAACGTCTTCCTCGATATCCTCATCATCATCATCATCAGGTTGTGAAATTGATTTGCGATTAATTTGGCTGACAACAATTGCATCAATCGCGCTGTAAAATGGCCAGGAGACGTCATCAGCTCGGTTTTTATCGCCATGAACCGGATTCTTCAACTCCTTTGAATATAAATATGAAATTTTATGGACAATTTTTCCCAAGATTTTTTGAAGAATTCTATTTTATTATTTTTATTGTCATATTTCATGTCTTCTTTTTTTTCGTTTTTGAAATACGAGATATTTCGTTTGTGAAATACGAGATATAATTGCTCGACGATATTTAAACGATTGAGGTCAGACACAAGTGGACTTGGCTTTATACACAATGAGTATTTCCTCTCAGCTCACTTTGTATTGTTGCAGCAAATTCGACCATTTCTTCTTAAGCACCCGATAATGTACCTCAGCCATTATTGTTGGAAATTCATGCCTCATTTGTCGTAAAATATACCTGGAATTATATATTACATTGATTGATCATATACTGCCAATATTCATTTTCTTTCGTTTTCTGTGATGAACAAAAATTATATACTCACTGCCACCCGGCTTGTGCAGAGTATTTTCGGCCTGTAAACAATTTTCCATTCTCCTTTCTCAGCTGTATGAATCTTGAGGTGAGGTTCTCGGTCCCTACAATGCAAATGTCGAAGGTATTTTTTTTTCTTTCATGTTCTCTATCAGTTTAATAACTGGTAGACGACAACAGAGGATAACACGATAGCCAATAAAGAGGATGGAATATATTGACACAGTGCAAAGTGTGTCAAGTATATGATTTAAAAAACTCACATCGAAATTTTGCTTGATGATGATAAATGTGCGTCATGATCCAGCGTAAAAATATATCATTGCAGAGTCGTCATGATCAAATTTTAATGCGTACTGACATGTAGACCTCGTTCTAGTCTTCACATACAATGATATTACATTGGACAGGCTTCTCAGAGGTAAAGTCGGGATGACGAAAAGTAAGGTGGGAAGGGAGAATTAGATGGAAACGGTGGTTGGTAACCAATGTGCACAGTGGGGGAAATATATTTCTACGCAAACTCATTGCTCAGTTAGTGGGAAAGTACTCGTGACCAAGAACAAAAACAATACCTATAACCAGATTGTGTTCTCTGGTGATATTGAAGAATTTAAACCGCATCGCCATCTCTTTAACTGGACAGTTAACTGTTCGTTGAAATATTATCGACACAATAACATTCATTGATATTTATTTCAATAATGCTCCGCTTGTGAATGAGTGCAGAAATGCCATGCAACAAATGAACTTATCTTTTTTTTTTATCTTTGTTTATTCAAATCTAGAGATACATGAGTGAAATTTTCGCACGGAAGTTGATGATAAATATTGTCGTGTGGTGAACATCATGAGCTGGCGCCGCCAGTCGGCAAGTCCTCTCGACAAATTTTATCTCACTCGCGCGCACACATAACAATCTCTCGTCCATACATTATTTGCCATAGGTTCCTCTCTTTTCCACTTTCTTCCTCTCGCTTCCTCAAATACAAAACCCAGCATTCAAGTGCCGTCTAACAGAGAAGAAAGACACATACATACACATACATTCACCCATACACACATGCATATATACGTACATTTATATGTCTTTCTGTGACGACGAACCGACTGGTCCCTCCGCACGTTTCCGCTGGCCTGTTCAACCTCCCTCAGTGCTCCGAAAGCAAAGGCTCTAGCACGAGTTGAACATGGGCGCCCGCCATCATGCAGTGTGCTATGCCTAGCAATGCCTAATCCAGAGTGCCCCTTGTTGTATTATTCTTTTTTATTCACTCCTCTCACTCCGTTCCATGTTGTTTGTGATAAAATTAAAATGAATTAACTGTTCACCGAGTTCAAAGTGTGTGTCTGTGTGTGTGTGTGTGTGTTTAAGAGAGAGGGGGAGTGTGTTTGTATATATTTTCAAGTAAATACCACCAACATCATTGATTTATATTACGATATTTATTTACACACATTGTTTTTATGCTCTCAACACATTTCCACATATTTACACATATAAATTAATCTAATTGTTTTTGGAGTAACATGTGAATTGATGTGCGTGTTTGAAAGATGTGGTGTTGGAGGTAACATTGGACGAATGATAAAAATAAAAATACATGTTCATTGTTGGAATTTGAACAGAAAATTAAATTGACAAAGTGAATTTTAGGCACAGCCTCCTCCGGCAATCCGTGAGGAGGCTGTCGAGAACCGGTGTGTGTCTGTGTGTTTGTGTGTACGTGAGTATATGTGCAAGTGCAACACACTGAGACATGGAGGAAATGCACAATGGTGTTGTTCTTATCAAATGTAAGTTGAGAAAAATGAATGAACATAGAAAAAAAATGTTCATTCCTACATGATGTAAATGATTAATTTCAATTGAATAGAAAGGGGTGAGGAGGGAATTTTTTTTCAAACACATGGGTAGCCACTTTGGACAGTTTTTTTTTTTCTTGATGTAGGACAATTGATTGTAAAATGCTTTTTTTTTCTTTCAATTGTGGCACCGAAGAAAAAGAAGGTGAGTGAGCGAGGGTGAGAGAGTAAAAAGGCACTTGTACGCTCAAGGAAAGCACATAGAGTGCCCTTGCAAGACTCATCTCCTAGCAGCCGAGGGAGGAAGATAGAGAAAGGAACCAAAAGACAGAATAACACCCATGGAGATTTCAACTAGACGGCGCGGCGTTGCCACACCGATTTATACTCAGAAATATGCCTGTTCAAATCTTCTTCAGAGAATCGAAGTTTTAAAGCTTTAAACTTGAGACAATATTTATACTTTGATGATTTTGTTCTTCACCTTGTGCGTCACACGAAAGTATGGCTTTGAACTGGCAAACAAAATTTAATAGCCTGAAGAGTAGTAATGATGACGTTTTTGACTTGCACAAAAGTCTGATACGACGTCCAAGTGATACTTGAGTCGGTCGCGAAGTCTAAACTGAGCTCCTCAAATAACAGAGTAAGAAATAATGCGGAGAATAATAAAGGATAAAAAAAAAAGAAGAAATATTAATAATGTAATTTTTCATTTTATTCTCCTGATTTATGGAGCGTGGAAATAAAAGGAAATATTTAGTTGATTCGTGTTTAATCTCACTCATGGGGAATGACCCATCGATGAGACAACACTATGCACACATAAGCGATATATGAATTGCCACACCGGAAGTCGGTCACTCGCGAAGGACGTTATTGTACCCGCATGATTAAACCTACAAGCGACTGAACCGTTCAATCTAGAACTCACTCAGCATCAAACAATATCATCGGAAGCCAAAGTGAGAATGTATGACCCCGCGAAAATATTCAAAAAGATCAAGATACATATGCATATTATTAGCTTGATTAGTCCACTGGTGTTTTGTTGTTTTCCTTTTTTCCATTCAAGGAAAATAGTGCACCTGTATGAAACAATATCAAACCAAAATATTTCTTGAAATTTACGATTCAACTAATGAGAGCAAAATTTTATATACATTTATTTATTATACATTTGGACGAACTTTTCGATTTAACAAATGTTTGTCCGATGAGTGACAGAGTCCCTCTTGAATAAATCGATAAAAAATATTCATACATCACTGCTTACAATGGGGTGGAATTTCATTTGTTTCAAATGAATGACCAAAGTTGATAGTTTTATTTCTGCTTCGCGTGGTACATATTGTGCTGCTGCATTTTTTATTTATTTATTTTTTTTTTCCTCTTCTTTTTCCACCCATCAATATTTCGCAATTCTGTCGACTTTTTTCTATTCATTCTAAAATAACATATTCTATTCTTCGTTTTATCCGTTATGAATTATACACGTGTATGGAGGGGAAAAAAAAAAAAAAAAAAAAAAATAAAACATTTTTTTTTGTGTCACGATGATGTACACGAGAATGTTACAAGTGAAAAACCTGCCGAAGCGTCACGTTCTCTTGTAGCAACTGCATTTTGAACCTTTACTTGGTGTCTCAAGTAAAGGACAATGGCATGTGTGTGCGGTTATGTTAGCGGCAATGCATATAAGTACATATATAAACATATACGATACATATAACCCCAACGCGTTGATATGAGGGAAGGGGCCAGTCATATCGGTGTGGAGAAGGAGTATACATTGAGAGAATGCCTAGAGACAACGAGAGATGCGACGTCGGAGGTGGGATCTTGCAGTGGATCGCGGCTCCCTCACATATGTGTTGTGCAGTTGGTCCGAACTCTTGCCGAGAGAAAGAATGGGATCGGTGTGACCAAGGCAATCGTACGCCGTGACTTAATAAACTGTTCACTACCACTTTGACGGAATTATTATTTTTTAATTTATAATTTACTATCTTTTTTTTTTTTTTCTTTTCACTCTCGTGGTCCCTGTGTAAACACATCGCGAGAGTTCTGTTTTCACTATGCCTGTTCGCTCGCGACCGCAAGCAAAGGCCCTTCATGTTTACATATGAGAAAGCGTGGGTCGCGGTAGACTATACACATGAAATACCTCTAGTAAGTGGCATGCATACGCAGTTTCGTGACACAGCGAGAAATATATTGCGTGATGATGATGATGAACCTTTTTTTTTTTTTTCTTATTCCAACAATTATCATCCTATTACCATATATTGACAATTCATCTATCATATTATCATACAGCGGATGGAATAATACTGTAACATTCGTTTATTTATTTTATTTTTTTTTTTTTTTCAAATTTAATTGTGTGTCATTAAAATTAAAAATTATTATCAAATTTAAATATCATTTTAATAATATCTATCCACCGTTTATCTATCATCATCTCATAACGACTGGAATGAAGATATGGCATAGGTTCTTTTATAAAATTAATTTGTTTCTCATCAAATTTAAATACATTCCGAAGTCAAACAATCATTTTAGCTGAAAATCTAGTCTATTGAAATATATATCACCATCGCACAATAAATAGAATAATATAACATATAATAATAAACTGTAGAAATGAATTTTTCATCGAATCATTGTGTATCCTACGACGTTAGAATTCATTTGAAAAACGACAAAAAATTTCTCCCATTCATTGAAGTATTATTATGGCATTGTTTTGAGTATACATTATTAGCGAATGATCCGTGGTCGTGTTTGCACCGATGCAGAGCACGATTATCGACGACGCTTTGCTGTTGCACCGGGCGCGCAGCGGCGGTGTCGAGGCCGAGTTGCTGGAATCCATCCGGCGCGTGAGTTGGAATGGAGTTGGTGGTGGTGGCGGCGGCCTCCGTGAAACCCACGACGATATAACTGCAAGCGAGGGAGTACAGTCAAGACGGAAATCGAGTGAGAGTGCTCTTTACCCAGTTCATTATGCCTCTGACCGTATTTTTGTTCCGCCCCAATTCTGTTATAAAATGATAATAATAATAATAATAATAATAATAATGATAATAAAAGTGGCGGAAAAGAATGATTATAATTGATTATTAAGGACAATGACATTTTTGTTCGATAAAACTGATTCTATATAATCTTCTCTTCTCTACTCTTCACACTCTAACTCATACTGCAGCTCGCCTCCATTATTTGCATCATTCAAAGCGGACATCCCTCCCGTTTCCGTCCTCTTCCATCCATTTCTCCTTCACACATACATACACACACATATATATACACACACCAGCGCGTGCGTGCATTCTAACGAAGCTCAATTACTCGAGTTCGAAGCATGCAGCATAATAATACTGTATTACATAGGAACGAGGCACCCGCACATCATTTTTCCCACGTTTCTAATTCTCGCCACACCAATCGCCAAACCCATCACCGCATCAACCCATCAACTCTTCGCAAACATTGTCTAACTCTCAATCAATGTTTCAGATACTTGAAGAGTTTTATAAAAAATGATGAAATGAAAAATATATGCCGAGATCCCCGTGACTTCCGCGGGCGATCCTTTCCGTTTATGGAACTGGACGGTTGGCGCAATAGATGGAATATATCTTATAAATAGACACTTCCGTCATTCGATGGATGACTGTACGCGCGTTGAGCTCTCTATACACACATCAGCAAACAGAGTGGTTAGCACGCGCGCGGTTGGCCAAGCATGCTTTGCTTTCGGACTCTATGGGCCGAACAAATATATATACAAATACATATAGTTCGCAAAGAGCGAACTCTATATTGCTCCCTCGACTAAACATTGCATGCGCATAATAATATACGCGCGAGCGCACGCGACGTTTTTGTTCTATACTGTTGGATACACGTATATACGTGCGACGCACACGCGGAATATTGAGACACACTCGCAAATACAATTCGCAATCGAGGCACCTACGAGCAACAGTTGTGGGACGTCGCCGCCGCCGCTGCTCCGTACACAACTTGTTTGAAGTTTCTATATATGGTAATTGGTCCAGTCGGTACTTTCGATTTGCAATCATGATATAATTGATTGTTAAATAGCTTTCTCCAATTTATTCAATGGCACAAAACTATCAATTCCAATTGAAATATAATTCATAATCTGTTATTATTGATAGATGTTTATTGATGATAATTTTTGTTTATTTTATGTTCGTGCAGATGAGCCGCGTACGAGGTGTCAATCGTGGGATGACGTAGGTGGTGCAACGAGAATGGAGACAATATCAAAGAGACAATCGCCATCACAGTCATTGTTGCAGCAGCAACAGCAGCCACAACAACAACAACAACAACAACTGCAGCAACAACAACATCAGCCACTTGAGCCAACGATATCAAACGCCTCGGCACATTCTGTCAAGAGTGAGGACTCATGGTGTTACGCGTCAGATCACGAACATTCATCCGATGATGAGAGTGAAAAGAGTAATATCAGTGTCAAGAGCAATTGTCAATTGAGAAATACATTACACAAAGCAAAGACACTTTGTGATAAATGGCGATCACAAAATATAAGATTAAATAATACAACAACTGAGAGTTTAGATTCGTCGGGTGGGCAAGGACGTTTATCACGATGGTTTAGCATACGAAGGGGTTCGACACATCAATATGATGTTGATTCTTCGTTATCTGAACATTCGGCAGCAGTACCAATGTGTAATCAAATAAAACCACAACAGTCATCGACACCAATGCAACAATCACCAGTTGCAACAATTGTCGCGCCAATGTCCCGATTAGCAGAGGTAAAGTAATTTTTATTGAAAAAAAAAGAAGAAAAAAAAAAATAGGTGTAGTTGTGACGTGGGAGTTGAAACCGAACCGAAGGTCTCTCGTGTATCTGTATCATTCAATAATTCGAAACAAACAAAAATGAATAAAAATAAATTGTAGGTTGAAGAGGAAAGCTATACAAGTTGTGGTAATGCAATGACAGAATCGGCGGCTGCTGCAGCGATAATGCAATTTCAATGCATGCAACAACGGAGACAGGCACCCCCGACACTTCCCCCAGCACCACCAAACCTCAACCAACAACAGCTCAAACGACGTCACATTGTAGCTGCCATTGTTCACTCAGAGAATAGTTATGTTGCGACGTTGCAGCGACTTGTTAACGTGAGTCTATTAAATCCACGTAATGTGTCTGATGAATATTAACGAATAAAAAAAGTTATATATATACTCATGCCATACTTTTTGATCAACTGACAGGATTATAAGAAGCCTTTGGAAGAATCATCGCCACCAATATTGAGTCAAACCAAAATTACTACATTATTTCATCGATTACCTGAAATTCTACAGTGCCACACATTATTTAGAATAGCATTGGCTGAATGTGTTAGATCATGGGACAAAGATGAGAAACTTGGTGATGTCTTTGTTGCTAGTTTTAGCAAAGCAATTGTTCTTGACATATATAGCGGTTTTATAAACAACTTCTCGGTGGCCATGGACCTTGCCAAGCAAGAGTCTAAGAGAAAAACTGCTCTCGCTGATTTTTTCAAGGTGTGTCACATATTTTTTTTGTTCCCTTTTTTTTACAGTTGTCAATTATAATAAGTGTATCAAAGATTCATTTTTCTAACTTCGTAGATTTTATATTTCGTGTGCAATTAAAATTATTGATTCAATATAGGTGAAGCAGATAAGTGCACACGATCGGCTGTCTTTCTTCGGGTTAATGGTTAAACCTGTGCAAAGGTTCCCACAATTCATCCTATTTCTCCAGGTAATTTTGCAGTTAATTATGATTGAAGTCGATACGCAATTCAATGAATAATATTTTGGAATTTGTTTGATTGTGTTCCTCTGTGTTTCATAAAAGGATTTGCTGAAACACACGCCACATGGACATCATGATCGAATGTCCCTGCAATTGGCATTAACTCAACTCGAAAGCCTGGCGGAGATGTTAAATGAGCGAAAGCGCGAAGCCGAACAATTCCAAGCGTTCAAAGAAATGCTACGTCATGTTTCAGGAAAGCTTGCGCATCGTCCACTATCATCATCATCCCGTTATTTGATACGCGAAGATAATGTCACACAAATGGAATTTAATCAAAATGGAATGATAACAAAGTCAAAACGCAGAAGATTATTATTGCTCAATGATTTAGTTGTTTGTGTTTCCGTTGCACCGCGATCTATTGAGGATTTTTCTACCAGTGAGAGGCTGACGTTAAAGTGGACGTATCCGGTGTCGGACATTGAGGTAAATGTCATGTGAGAAAAATTCTCACGGGAAATTGGCGCGTGTGATTTTCATTGTTTAATTCAACGTTATATAAATGGAAATCATTTTATACAATATTTTTATTTTTAATTGCTGTAGATACAAGATACTAGCACTTCTCCAACGCTCAGCCGTTTACTCACCGCCGGTTTAAACAAAGGCGGCAGTTTGAAATCAGAAAAAAGTTGTAGCATGAATGGGAGCGGTCAGGCAGGCGCTGATAATCTTTGCGCTGAGATGAACAATCTAATGCACGACTATGAGGTCATGTCGAGAATAAATGACTTGGTGACTCAATTAAAAGGAACCTATGAGGTATTGTATAACCCTGGGGTTTTTCATTTTCCTCTATTCAAATAGTGGACATGTGTGTTGACTTATTTGCAAAAAATACAAATTACGGTGGGTAATTGATTTATATTTGCTATATCTGTTCTATCTGTATTGACCAGGGAATGACTGCAGCGACGACCAAACAAATCTTACAATCAATTCAATCGTCAATACAGCAGAAAGATGAGGACATGATTTGGGCTGACAGTTGTTGTTTACAATTAACAACAAAACAGGGACAAATGTATACTTTTCAGACGGACAATCCCCTAGTCAAGAAAGATTGGATAACAGAACTGAGACTCGCTCAACTTGCATTAGATCCAAATAATTCACCGTCATGGGAAGTTCCTGAGCAAGAGCAACGGCCATCAACTAAAATGCCGCTATTCGTCAGTACACAAGCGGTTTATCATTCACAATACCGATCAGAAGTGCGTTGTGGGTGTTATTATACTACGCAAAACCCTCGTCCAACACGACGACGAAGTTCGCGGAATCCACAAAGCTATTTGTGGATTTGTACAGGCGATGGTGTTTCAAGTCATGTCACAGTATTTGGACAATCAACTTCAACAGCGTCATCAGCCATTTCATTGAAAAAAGTGAGCACATTCGATCTGGTTGAGACACGCGTGGCAGCAGTTGAATTCGTTAAAGGCGTCGATGAACCAATTAATTCACAAGCAGCAGATCAAGTTTGGATGGGAACGGATTCAAGGAAACTACTTGTTTACGGTGCTCCCGAACCGGAGAAACAAGATGAACTTGGGAATTATTCGGTGTCAGGTTCAGTAATTCAAATAAAATATCACTGTGATAATGTGTTTGTTGCGCTGGGCAATGGATCACTGTTGATGTTCCGAAGAAATGTAGATGGAAATTGGCTAATGGCAGAACCATTAATAATCTCTCTGGGCACGGATCCAGTTGCTTGTCTTATGCCAATAAATAGCACTGTTTATGCTGCGTGTGGTAAAAAAGTTTGGGTACTCCGTGGAATTTCCGGTGAAGTAATAAAAAGTTTTAGCGTTCAACATGAACATGTTGGTAATGTTAATTTAATGGCTCATTCGGGTGTTGGTTTATGGGTGGCTTTGAAGAATTCGAGTACAGTGTGTCTTTATCACACCGAGACATTCAAACATCTTCAAGATATTAATATTGCTTCGAATGTTCTTCGAGTGACAAAAACATCAATTTTGGATCGTTTATCATCACCGAATTTCTGCGGTGATAATCTCAACAATAATAATCAAAATTCTCAAATAAGTGTGACTGTTACAGCGCTTATGGCATGCAAAGGATTGCTCTGGGTTGGTACAAATGTTGGAATAAGTTTAACAATCCCATTACCACGATTGGAAGGTGTTCCAATAATCAGTGGACGTGTTAACATTTCATACCACGCCCATTTTGGCCCGATAACTTTTCTCTTGGCAATTCAAAATAATAAACCGTCAATAAATACATTGAAAGGTGATCAACATACTGAATATAACACATCGGAGCAGTCGGATATTGAACAACAACAGTTGCGCGTTCACAATCGTGAAGGTGAAGAAGATCCATCGACACAAAGACAAAAATCTGATTATCGTGCGAGTTTGAATGAATCGTCAGCTGCTTCCACTGCCTCATCGTCATCATTTTCATACAATGTCGACAAATTGAAACAACAATTAGCCGGAAGTCCCGTCGCATTACGGAGAAAACGAAATAAGGAAAATGAATATCGAGGATCAAAGACTTTGCCACGTGGATATGGTGCTGGAATGATAAACAGCGCTACTACCACTGGGTTATTATCAACTTCCATTACAAGCTCACAAAGTTCGGGTGAAAATTGTGACGTTTATGGTCTGTATGGTGAATTAATGTATGTAAAGGATTATGAAAATGACACGAGTTCTGGAATTGATCCAATTTATGAAAGTCTGAGAAGAAGTGATCCAGAATTGGCGGCGATTCCGAATAAAGTTAATACTTTGGATCGGAGATTGAAAATGAAAATAACAAGACCACGGTCGTTGGATTTATCTAATTGGTCAGTTGACTCTCATGCAAGTTCTTTGTACACGTCTTCGGGCTCGGAGGAAAATTTATCTAAAGCTGGAAAATTATCGAGAAATAGTAGTACAGCAAGTCGAGGTATGACGACAAATTTGCCGTTCAACCTTGATACTTTGATGCCACCGAACAATACAGTTAATGGAATTGTTAATAAAGAGGCGAATCCACAAAGACAGAATACTACGACGAAAAGCACTAACACGACAAAAAGGATGGGTAAGGTGCAACAACAAGTTGATCAGCCAAAACGAACGGTTTTGACTTTAATGGGTGGACGGGGCTACGTTAATTGGAGACAATTACATGCAAATACTGCACCACCGCAGCCATTCATAGTAGATAAAAATACGAAGGCCAGTTACTCATTCAAGGAACCGAATAGCAATGATGCTCATATTGTCCTGTGGGAAATGAAATTATGATAATGGATGGTTCGAGACGGAGAATCACAGTGAGACGATAAAAATAAAATCAAAGAATCATTTTGGTGCTTATATTCTCATACACGCAGTGTGAAAATGGCTGCACTGTTAGTTTTTTTTTTTTCTTTTTTTGTATAAATTGTATGAATTTATTGAGTTATTGAGAATAGGTTAAATAATGATACGCCTGAAATGTTATTTACACACAATTTTGATTTGTGAATTTGCAAATTGCAATATAATATTTATATATTTGAACATTGTTTAAAAAGAATCTCGTGCCTTTGATATATTTTTGGATATTATTCAATTTTTGTGAGGATTTTTGATCGACATTGATGTGCATTTTTGAGCTCGAGTGGTTTTTATAATTGGTAGTTAAAAATTAAAAACAAAAGTAATGATACGGAAGATTATTATCAAACTTGAGCATTGATTGAACATTCCATCTGTTATTGAATGTACATATAGTATACATTTGGTCTTTGTTATTCATACATGCGGAAAAAAATGGTGAAAAAGTGCGTGCCAATGCGTATATTAAACAGATATGGAATCAAGAGCCGATGAAAAGCGAGCTTCGTCGAAGGAAAATAACTACATCAACAAAAAAACAAAAAAATGTCAAGTAACAAAATAGCGACCAATACACACATTGAGATTTTTTTTTATTAATATTTGAACAGCACTATTGCGTGTTTCTTTTTTCAATTTGTATTCAACCGTATAGAATTTGTAGTTGAGATAATTGTTAAAAATGTTGTATCCGCGAAGAAGAGTGGAGTGTGCACAATGCAATTAGAGATGTATGGTTTTTCTCGTTGTACAAATAATTCTCAATTTTTTTTTCTCTCAAAAATTAATTCTGTCGGTGCCATCATGTTACCACGAATAATACTGTAAAAATGCGAATATCTTTTGTTAGAAAATGTCATCGGAAATGTATAGCCAACCATTTTTTTCTATTGAGACACTGTTAAAAAATATATATCATACGGTTATATATATATATTATATTGTGAAATGTTTGTAAGTTTTGCATTTTATTGTGCGTTAGTGTTTGATATACAGTTTACTTCACTTTTCAATAGAAGAAGTCGCTTGTAGTCTTCGCCGATGATAAATGACTATCATCCATGAGTACGGATAGTGATTATGAATCATTGTTTTTTACAAACCATCTTTTTATCTTTTTGGAAAGAACCGACGGGAATATCTCTCAAAAACTTCTACAGAGAACCAAAAAAGAAAACCATAGTTTACAATATCAAATATTAGCGATCAACTTATGACTTTTCTGCGCCCAACTTCAAGATACATCAGAAGAACACACAAATTTAAAAAGAAGAAAAGAAAAATGCACAGTCGATAATCATTTTCTTTTGTACTCCTTCATGTATTGAAAGGCCATAGAAATTACTAATAGAAATAATTTTTTCATACCAATAGAGATATTTATTACTTCGCAAGGAAAGGAACAAAAGAAGAAAACTCATAACACTCCTGTTCTATTTTCTTCAACGCTCAATGTAATTTTTTTTATTTCATCATTTTGCAGCATACATTTGTTCGCAAGTATAAAATTTCAGTTCGAATATTCAAAGGCTCTTAATTAATTAATTGATTCCCAATATATATTATTACATGCAGTAGTGGAATAATAACATAAACTGCTGTTATCTAACATCCTATATACGCCATTGCCTGAAACAAATGTAAAAAATTGATTATTCCGTCCGAATTATATCCTACAAAATTGAATTTCCATTATTGTAATGCGTCAGTTGGTAGTGCATGTTATAAATAATCACTAAATCATTTAATGGTGTATGGAGTCATCATGAAAATTATGTCGCGGCACATTATAATTTAATTCATGTATAATCAATAACGAGACGTACCATTTCTTATTGCGCTGGCTGAAAATCATCATAGTTTTCACCTTTCGGCGCATTCCAACATCAACTGCAACAAATAAAAGATCAACAATCAAACTAAAAATCACTGGCACTTTTTCGATAAAGACTTTTCAAATCAATGCGTCAGTTGGTAGTGCATGTTACAAATAATCATTAAATCATTTATCGGTGTAGGGTCATCATAAACTTTAGTAATTACCGCGAGTTTGAATACATTCATCCGAAATTAAGAATGAAACTTACCTGTTACGATCTAGATTGCTGAAGTTTTTCATCATTCACTTTTCCAACGGACTCCAATATCGATCAACTGCGACAAACAACAAAAAAAAATTAACAATCTTGGGTAATTTCTCACTAATTACAAACAATTATATCCAATACTTCAGTTGGTAGTGCATGTTTTGAATAATCATAAATTCATTTTTTTTTCGGTTGAATGTGTCATCATATTATATTAATCCATAAACTAATGAAAGCCGGGTTGTATGAACAGCGTGACTTACATATTTGGCCCCTGATACGGTGCATCCACGTGGCCATTTTGCAGATAGTTCAAAATTGGACAGATATACGAGAATTAACCCTCATTTTCTGATAAACAATTCATAAACACGACCACTTGCATTAAATGACGTTGGAGGTCTGTGAATATCCAGCGTGAGATTCTTGCACCAAATTTCCAATTGAGTATGATTACACGTTCATCTCGCAAATAACCTCAAACTTTCATCGTAAAGAGTCTGAAGAATCACCTAAGGATATGAATAATAATTAGAATGTGAACAAATCCTAATGATAAATTTCAGGATCGCTGAGATTTATTCGGATTATAAAAGATGGTGCTTTTTGTCTCACCGTTTCCATCGAGGCCGTCCATTATTTTCGGATTTCAAAAGATTATAAATTCTTGATAAAGTTGTATTTCGCTTCTTAATGCTTCAATTCCCTTCGTACGCCATCTTATCCACTTTCGTAAATTGAAATTCATTGTTCGAAGATTGAATCAATTCATGCACAACAATGTGATGAAACAACGTAGTAAGATGTCGGGCCGTAGCAAAACTGCGCGAGACTGTGCGAGACTACAAATGAAAAATGAGATAGAAATTGAAACTTGGAGTCCAAGTCTTGGACAGGTAATGGTAAGAATCTGTAAGAAACCATAGAGGAACGCTGTGGGCCGGAAACGATTGAAGATCCCTCTGGATTTTACTCACTCAACCAACCACTCGTTCTAACAAGCGTGTAGCAGAGATGAGTAGAGAGATTGCCAACGCCCGGCTAAAACTTGACGCATTTTTGACTGGATCGAAGTGGCGCTACCTTATCGGACAAGCCTCGAACTGGACCCACTTTCTGATTGGTCGAGCCAATCGGACCCACTTTCTCATTGGTCAACGAAATATATAGTAATAGTTAAGCATGCATTTTTAAAATGTGGGCGTCAGCCGCCTCGGAGACTAAAATATACATGAGTGGAGGGGGTGCCGCACACAAGCACAGGCCGTGTTGGTGTGAGCCCCGCACTTCGGCTCGTGGTTCGGTTAATAGAAGAGGGCAGAAATACTATCCATATCTCTGTTCTTACCGAATTCGGCCGAAGATGAACGAAGCTATGTCGCTACATCTACCTAAGGGTATGTGCGAACCCTTGAATTCGATTTCATGATTTCAGGTTAAAATTGAATATGAGTATTGAGATGGAAATAATGTTTCCACCGAATTTTCATTTATTCGCCCTTATGAAAGATTCATATATTCATATGTATATAAAATAGAACATTGTATTGGGAAAATATTTAAATAATGCGATGATGCCATGTGTAGGCAAATGTAGTCCGAGTTCATATAATTGCTGCTGGACTTCTCATACTATTCACTCTATTGGCACAATGGTAGCGTGCTTGCAAGCGATCTGGTATCATCCGAGTTCAAATCACCTCAAAGTCCTACTTTTTTTATTTCCACAATTTCCAAATTTTTCTACATGGAATATTACAAAAATGCAAACATTATTTTTTCAATGTGCGAATTATTTTCCACAATTTTTTTAATGCCTTGATATAGATTTTAAGTGAGTCAACATCTCACGAATTTTGAATTTCCACCACGAATACTGTGAATTTAGTACATTGAATATAGCTATATAGTTTCTAAATAGAACGATGTCGGGCAATCGACGGGACGAACGTTATCGAAATCAATAATCAAACTGAATAAAATTATGATCGAACCCAAAAATTACATTGAAAAAATATTAAAATTATGTAAGAGACCTATACGACAATGCCGCGTGTAGGCAAGTGTGGTCCGAGTTCATATAATTGCTGCTGGACTTCTCACACTATTCGCTTAATTGGCACAATGGTAGCGTGCTTGCAAGCGATCTGGTATCTTCCGAGTTCAAGTCACCTCAAAGTCCTACTTTTTTTATTTTCAGTGTGGATTATTTTCTACAATTTTTTCAACGCCTTGATATAGATTTTAAGTGAGTCAATATCTCACGAGTTTTGAATTTTTACCACGAATATTGTGAATTCAGTACACTGGATATAGCTAGTTCCTAAATAAAACGATGTCAGGCAATCGACGGGACGAACCTTATCGAAATCAATAATCAAAATGAATAAAATTATGATCGAACCCAAAAATTACATTGAAAAAATATTAAAATTATGTAAGAGACCTATGCGACAATGCCGCGGGTAGGCAAGTGTGGTCCGAGTTCATATAATTGCTGCTGGGCTCACCACACTAATCGCTCTATTAGCACAACACGTTCATTATTAAAATATTTAGAATCTCGCTCTCGTCCGAACGTTTCCAGTATCACGGCCGAATTCGCTTTAAGAAAAACAATGCTAGCGGCTCGTGGTTTCTTTACTTATTCATTTCGTATTACAAAGTATGTACATATATTACTAATGACTTTATTCATATTTCATTTATATCAAATTCCGAATTTATTACAATAATTCACAATAATTCTCAAATCTTGTGGTATCAATTCTCGAGACTTAGTCGGCCCCCGTGTTCACAAACAGAAACTGTCACGCGGGTCAGCTTTGCTTTTTTATTTGTCCTCTATGTATATATATAGGGGGAGATCCCGTAACGCCGGACGGCACCTAGTACCGGACACTGTTGATAAACAAATAATATTGGTGATGGTAAAGAGCTATAGAAGGAGAGAAAATCGAAGTAAGAATTACTATGGTTGCATAGTATCGGTGGACAACATTCACATTATAACAGAAATTGCTATGGTCATATTAAAATATACTATAATCTCAACCAATATTTACGATGTACCATAGTAATTTGGAAAAATGACATTAGTATAATTTGCTATCAAATTTTTGCTATGGTATCAAAATAAAAGTTACTTATAGTACATGTTGATATGTGTGAGCCCAACAGAAGCATATGTATATATGTTCAAAAATCACTCGACGTAGAAATATGACAAAGTGAAAGAACGAAGAAAATGCAAGTCGTAAAACATTGATTTACGAGCAGGCCACAGCAATGCCTCAGTTTGGGTGAAGAACTACTTCACGATGAGTTTAACTCCGTCACCAAGAGTGGAGAAATCCTAAACAGATGTGGTAATTGCAGAAACGCTGTTTTTTTTTATCCTGCACGTTGGGTCCCTAGTACCGGACACTCGATTTATCCTCCAGTACAACACACCATTTCTTTTCAATTTTCGAATATTAATGTAAGACGTGTTATTCTTGTTGTACTATAGTATTTCACAATGGCAAATCGATCGAAAATAATGAAGAAAGGAAAATGATCCGAGGAAAATACAAAAAAGGGCCATCGATGAAGTTTTTAGGGGAAAGAGAACCGGATCCAGTGCTATAGTTGGGAGGAATGGGCTCATGAGACGTGCGCAGACGTTTCTGAGTGTTTTAGTTCATATATTTGTGAGCATTGCAAAATTCAGCGATTTTAAATTGATTCTTTGTATTAGTATTCAAAGTGTCCGGTACTAGGTGCCACTCCTCTGACTTAAGCATTTTGAGGATTAAATTCAAAGATATATTTTTATCAGTTTTACATAAAAAAAAAATCTGAAACATCGTTATGTCACCAAAGAATACTCCAGAGTTTGTTAAAAAAATATAAAATATCGAAGTTTCTATGTACGTTATAGTTTTTTTAACGAATAATCTATGTGTCCGGTACTGAGGGACTTCCCCCTATATACATATATATATATATATTCCTGGGTTTTTCTGTCCCGCACGCTCTTTCTATTCTCCGGTTTTGTGTAGTCTACTTGACGACATTCAAAATAAAACCAGTTTCACAAAAGGTTCATAATACATTCTGTACACTTCACGATTTTTTTCATTGTTAATCGATGGACTGCGTGATAATTGTATCATTTTCCGGGAGAAGGCCTAAAAATATTCTTCAATATTATATATATCGGGAACGCAAATAAGTACTGAGGAGAAAGATCAGAACGAAATATGCAACTCGTCTATTCTTACATAAGAACCAGGTCAACATTTTTTCCTATAATTGAAAGATCAACTGTTTATAAAGTTGTATACCTCAAAATTATAGAATTTTTTTACAAATGCGTCCCGCTTACGAGTGAGGATAAAATATCGTTTGCTCTACTTCCCCTGATAGCGGTGACCCTGCCACTTCCCCTCTCTGCGTAGACATCGCTGTATGAGTGCAAGAAAGAGCGAACATTTTCTTTTTCGCTTCTCCTGTTCAAATAATGTTTTACGAATTTTTTTTTCCGCCACTTCTATTATTTTTACTATTTTTACTATTTCGTAAAATAGAAATTTTTCATTAAGTGCATCGGGTTGGGTGTACAAAAACATGAAATGGAAAAAAAAAAATTTTGAGATTACACTTACAAAATTTGAGCGTGTTTCTGAAATAATTTCAAAACATTCGTGTTCGCCGACAATTTTGCTCTAATCTACAGTTTGCGATAAAAAAATTCGTCAAGTTTCGGAAAAAAATGTTTCATTCTGGCCGCCAATTTGACCCCTCGAGGGAGACACGCGACGACAGCCGCGGTGGTAAGCAATAGTTCATGAAAGATGTAGCATCGATAACGGAGAAAAGAAGAAGAAGCCATTTTCAATATTAACACATGTAATTTATGTCTGTGTAGGAAGCACAGGACACCACAAGGGCCAAAATCACGCGGCGGGCGGGAAAACCCGGCCCGCGCATCGCCGAACGTATCAACGTCGACGAGGTCCATACCAGCTACACGAGCGGACAGAAGCGCGCGATGGTCCACGGGGGCCGATGGATCGAGCGTTGGCAATCGTAATGGGTTCAATATTAGACCGATACGAACGTGGAGGGAATGAAAATAGGAGACAAAATAGGAAACATCGACGTTAAAGTGTCCACTGAGTAAAATTATTCGCTTACTTGTTTCTTGTTCAAATATGATCGAATTGATTTTAATATTGTAATGTATTAAAAATATATATTGTTCTCGGAAAAAGATATTCATTCGCAATAAAGTATTTTTCTGTCATACAAAAATCATGTTTATTTCAGAAAACTTCGATTTTAATTAAATCCAAAAAATATACTGTTACTCCCGTTATATATTCAATTCCATAAATATTCTTGCATGCACAAATAATTATAGTCATTGAAAAGCATGCAGACGTCCTCTATCGTAATCTGTTGTTTAATGTGGTACAATATGGCTTTAAGCAGAGATTCATTGGGGAAACTTAATGCGCCATTAGTGGAAGATCACAACTTGCAATTTATTTTTTATTGAAGATTAACATTGATATCTTGATATACCTATGCTTTTTGATATTTATTTCATTCTATTATATTCCGATAATGCCGAAAGCATTCCTGAAATCATGCAAAAAACAACGAAACAACAAAACACAGTAGTATGGGGTAACTCGACTCGCAAGTTGCCAAATTGTTCGCGAACACGCTTCCAATGTGCTAATAGAGCGATTAGTGTGATGAGCCCAGCAACAATTATATGAACTCGGACCACCCTTGCCTACACTTGACATCATCGCATTATTTAAATATTTTCCCAATACAATTTTCTATTTAATATACATATGAATATATGAATCTTTCATAATGGCGAATTAATGAAAATTCGGTGGAAACATTATTGCCATCACAATACTCATATTCAATTTTAACCTGAAATCATGAAATTGAATCCAAAGGTTCGCACATAGGTCTTTTACATAATTTTAATATTTTTTCAATGTAATTTTTGGGTTCGATCATAATTTTATTCATTTTGATTATTGATTTCGATAAGGTTCGTCCCGTCGATTGCCTGACATCGTTCTATTTAGGAACTAGCTATATCCAGTGTACTGAATTCACAATATTCGTGGTAAAAATTCAAAACTCGTGAGATGTTGACTCACTTAAAATCTATATCAAGGCGTTGAAAAAATTGTAGAAAATAATCCACACTGAAAATAAAAAAAGTAGGACTTTGAGGTGACTTGAACTCGGAAGATACCAGATCGCTTGCAAGCACGCTACCATTGTGCCAATTAAGCGAATAGTGTGAGAAGTCCAGCAGCAATTATATGAACTCGGACCACACTTGCCTACACGCGGCATTGTCGTATAGGTCTCTTACATAATTTTAATATTTTTTCAATGTAATTTTTGGGTTCGATCATAATTTTATTCAGTTTGATTATTGATTTCGATAACGTTCGTCCCGTCGATTGCCTGACATCGTTCTATTTAGAAACTAGCTATATTCAATGTACTAAATTCACAGTATTCGTGGTGGCAATTCAAAATTCGTGAGATGTTGACTCACTTAAAATCTATATCAAGGCATTAAAAAAATTTTGGAAAATAATTCGCACATTGAAAAAATAATGTCTGGTTTTTTGTTATATTCCATGTAGAAAAATTTGGAAAATGTGAAAATGAAAAAAGTAGGACTTTGAGATGATTTGAACTCGGAAGATACCAGATCGCTTGCAAGCACGCTACCATTGTGCCAATAGAGTGAATAATATGAAAGGTCCAGCAGCAATTATATGAACTCGGACTACATTTGCCTACACATAGCATCATCGCATTATTTAAATATTTTCCCAATACAATTTTCTATTTTATATACATATGAATATATGAATCTTTCATAAGGGCGAATAAATGAAAATTCGGTGGAAACATTATTTCCATCTCAATACTCATATTCAATTTTAACCTGAAATCATGAAATCGAAGTCAAGGGTTCGCACATACCCTTAGGTAGATGTAGCGACATAGCTTCGTTCATCTTCGGCCGAATTCGGTAAGAACAGAGATATGGATAGTATTTCTGCCCGCTTCTATTAACCGAACCACGAGCCGAAGTGCGGGGCTCACACCAACACGGCCTGTGCTTGTGTGCGGCACCCCCTCCACTCATGTATATTTTAGTCTCCGGGGCGGCTGACGCCCACATTTCAAAAATGCATGGTTAACTATTACTATATATTTCGTTGACCAATGAGAAAGTGGGTCCGATTGGCTCGACCAATCAGAAAGTGGGTCCAGTTCGAGGCTTGTCCGATAAGGTAGCGCCACTTCGATCCAGTCAAAAATGCGTCAAGTTTTAGCCGGGCGTTGGCAATCTCTCTACTCATCTCTGCGTGTAGCAAGCGCAAAATAGGATGAAAAAAAAAAGCGACAAATAAAAGGGGGAGCTACTTTCTCGACATAGTATTTACGAACGTACTCCGATGACCAACCGCAAGAGAGATCCTACTGGATCCCACCATTCTCACTACACACCAGTCCACGCTTTATCTCTTTGTGACGTCATTTACAAATCTGGCGTGTGGTGTGGTGAGTCGTGAATGACGATATGTAAATAGCTGATTCATAAAAAAACAACGGCAATAATAGTAACATAGGACAGGATTAATCACACCATCTTTAAACATCATAAACATGTTTCTACACATTCCATCCAATTGATCTATATGATAATGCTGTGTTTGATGTGATTGTATGCTCAGCGTCCTTACGGAGTTATATTGAGTGAGTTGAATTAATTATTGCATCGACCAAATGTATTTTTACTGTATCTTGCATATATATCTATCTACCAAATAAATTAAATGAAATCATTAAGTGTTTAGTAAAATTGTTTATTATATTCAATAATAATCTATCATGACACTTGATAGATTGGTTATTAATAATGAGCAGTAATTTTTGTTCACAATTCATTGATCTGTGTGAATGCTTTCATGACGTTTGGAATTAACAAGTGGACATTGATCTCACCTCATTTCTCCACTACATTAAACACACGGCACACTTATAAATATATTTCTTTTTCTTTGCACCGCATCAATGTGCACTTGAATCAATCCTTTCATTTTGATTACTGTATTTTATTTGTATTTTGTCCTTAGTTTATATACGGCGAAAAAAACAAAAACAAAAACGACACACCATGGCTCAAGCTACAACAATAGAGACAGTAACCATCACTCGACCCCTCAAGGTAAATTCCACAATTTGTCACAATCACACGATAAGCTCAAATACTGCTGGAAATTATGTATAGTTATTAAGTAGTATACTTACAAATTTATGTGTATATTCAAAACAGTGCAAATGCACAATAGTCAATCGCTTCACATTCTGCTAAAGATCTTCATGATATAGACTACAGAAGCTTTTTGTTTATGCGCACGCGTAACCCATTGCGACCAAAATCGACAGACGCAGCCGCCCTGAATATTCTCACCATCCTGAATCCACACAGCAGTGGTGGTAATTTTAGCCAACCACGATAGTATACGTGAATTTGTCCTACCTGTTTCTAACAAAAAAAGACAAAAATCCGATAATCTTGACATATTTCACGTCTTCTATCTTAGGGTCGGTCTAAATCTCGTGAAGAACAATTGGTTTACATATTCACAATCGTAAATATCGTGACAGGAAATTCCCAATATACTTCTCTTGGTGAATTGTTGAAATTATCGCGTCACTTACGGGGGCGCATGGAAGGAACATTGGCAAGGTAACTTTCGTCGCTTGTCAAGCGCCTCACCCTCAAAGCCCTGTTCAGTGATCTATGGCGGGCTGTACAGGGGTCTACGACGTCCCATAAAATTGAGATGAATTGAGAAATGTGTTTGACGTTAATCGTCATTATCATCACAACAAATTGACTTAGAACCAAGAATTAAGTTTAATATTATAATAAAAAATTGTGGACGGAACACATTTACAGATTGTATATCAAGTTGTTTTAATTACTCAATTACGGTCGTAAAATGATTATGTATACGGTAGCGGACGATCGTATGGGAGGTAATGAAATCGCCCAGGTAAAAAATACCAACCAACTTAATATTATTAATTTTCTTGTTTCATTTATTTTTTCTCAATGCTGATTTTGAATTTCTGTTTTTATCTCTTAGGTAATTGCATTTATATGTGGCGTGATTGTGATCATTTTAATGATCATGGGACTGGCATCAACGGATTGGTTGATGGCAGTTGGATGGAGACAGGGTTTATTCGCACATTGCATTGAGGCAGGTGCTGAATCACCACTGCCATTCAATGTTATCGCAGGTCCAGGCTGTTATCAAGCTCGTGATGCTGGATATATAAAAGCTGTGGCAGCACTATGCACTATTTGTCTCGTTGCTGATGTTTTGGCAACTCTCTTTACTGGGCTTGGACTTAGATCTAAAGATCATCGGGACAAACAGAAGTGGTATAGAATTGCAGTGATCTGTATGGGAATTGCTTGTAAGTTAATTTTTTGCATCACATTCAAATTCACGACAATATCAACTGATATCTTACTAATTATTATTGTTTTACTTATTGCAGTGGTGTCGCTCCTCTTTGCCTTGATTATTTACCCGGTATTTTTCGCCGGTGAACTTAATCTTGGAAATAGAACAGTATGGGAATTCGGTTGGGCATATGGTGTTGGATGGGGTGCGGCAATATTTTTGTTCGGCGGTCTTGTATTGCTGAGTTGTGACAAGGAAAGCGAAGAAATTTATTACAAGGAACGTAAAATTGTGCGCGAGGACATAACTAGTGGAAATAGTTCAATAATTGGCCATGGTATTGGTAGTCATCGTGGAACTGGGAGAGGCGGTATCCAACACGCCTAGTGGCATTGTACCCTGCCCGACGTTGTTCTATAGATGAATTTATATTGTTTCCACTTCGGTTTTTTTTTTCCATGTTTTTTTCAAACCTTGCACCCTCTACATATTATGACAAATGAAAAAAAAAAAAAAAACTACAGAAAAAAGAGACAAAAAACTAAACGGTGATATGGTATCATGATGATCATTGTGATATGAGATGGAAAAGGATTGGATGTGACACATCTGTGTCAGCTTACATTCGCTGCCCCAGAGCATATTTTTTTTTCTTCAGTCAATTTTCGTTCTAATTGACGATGGTGAATAAGTGAGAAAAGATAAAAGGGTAGGAGTATAAGAGAGAAAGATCATTTTGGGGAATTGGCAGCTCACTCTGAATTCAGTTAGTTAACACGGATATTAATGCCATTTATAATTATTCAAATATGTCTTCAGTACTTCCACATTAATTGAACATATTCGTATGTCGTAGAGAATTATATTGGGTAATCTTACTTCCTTGTATACTGTGTATAAACAAGAAGTTTATAACGTGTTCTATGTTACACACAATTTAGTCTTTAACTCGTAACTTATTTTCGATGGCACTATATATTTTTGTTTTCCTCTCTGATGCAAATTAATATTTGATAGAGTAGATTGTAATATTTTTTTAATCAAAGATCAATTGTACAATAGCTCTTGAGATTTTGTTCCACGGTATTGTGAGATAGAAAAAAAAGAGTGCGGGGAGCTTGAGGAAACCTGATAACTAGACATAAGGAGACAAGTAAATTCATACGAGGAAGAGAATGGGTCGTTTTTTTTTCTCAGATACTATAATTACTAAGTAAAAATTTAACTTTTTACATCTCGCTATTAATTTCATACGTCCATTGAGAATTAAACAGAGAACAAAATAACAGAGACGTGTTTTGGATCGACAGAGACGACTAATTGACATTATTTACAAACCAAATGCTCACAATCTAATTGCATATATGCTACTCTAAATGTGTGTATATGTAATGAATATTAATTTGTTATTTTGCATAAAACAAAATCATACCATTATTATGGTATCATTATGAATAAATAATAAGAGCAGCTCGGGCAGGTATAACCGATCCATTACGCCATATGTATTGCATACGCATATGTATATAATCTAGAAGATTTTATAAACTGTGAATCAAGTCGTCATTGTAGTGTCAATGAATTGATATTTATATATTAACGCAGAATTCTTGTACCCTCCAAGCACAAGTTCGTAATAATGATAAAATAGAAACAATTGTATGAGAAGATGCTTTTTACGATGCATATTTCAATATTTAATCATTATTATTGCTCTTTTTATGATAATTGAGAAAAACTTATGAATCAATTTATGTCTCTTGTTTGCAATTCAGAATTGTGACGAAATTGATTTTATATTGAAAAAATATTGTTCATAATTGGACCAGATGAATGCTGCATCGATGCAACAAGAAGAATGCAAGATATAATAATTTGTCATTTTTACTTTGAAATTAAATTTGCAGATGCACAATACATCCATAATTTATAATCAGATACAGATAAAAGAAAGTTATTTGATATAGAGAGAGTTTAATCGAATTCGTTGGCACTTTCATATCGGATAGTATACATATCGTCACATTGAAATAAATCAACGTATATACATCCATATATACACTATAGAGAGAAAGAGGGAGAGTAAGGGAGAGGAAACAGAAACGAAAAAAAAAAAAAAAGTATTTAAAAGCACGTTACCAGAGAGAGAATGAGAGACATGGCTAAGATATAGATGCATTTTTAGTTGTCTTTTGACTATAAAAAGACATAGATGTTAGTGAAATGGTATTTTCTGGCCGTGGCATTAGAATCGATTGTCCACCATCATAATATCGCAAAACATATTGCAGTATTGTACAAAAAAATAAAAAAAAAATCATAAAATTAAGTTTATCATTCAATTACAATAATAACAAAATTGTTAGATTAATACGATTTACCAAAATGATGAGAGGAATACTGGGAAAATCAGGAATTTTTCCAAGTAATTCAACACAATAACAGGTACTACATGATTCACATAATATTGAAATAAAGGTTCCATATTTATTTTGACATACATTTGCGGCACTTTATATCAATTTTAATTCGGCAACATATCGCGCACAGCAAAATGGAAGTTTGTTGCTACCGCAGTGTTAATTGGCTATTCTCGCGCCAATTCCGAGGTCGTCGCATAAAATGGCGACAAGATGTAAATAAATTCTTGGTAAAACTTCGTCACCATTTTTCTGAAATTATGGCGCCATTCTTGGCAACTGAATCCTGATCGCAGTTCATCTTGCTAAATCCTATTATCAATATGGATGTCTCAAAGGTTTTTTTTATCTCTGCCGATTCATATACCAATAATTATTAAATACCTAGCACTTCCACTGTTATAACATAATATTCACCAAGATACGTTCACATCGTCCCAGAGTTTCGAAATGACTATGAATGTACAAATATATTAATAAACGTCACTCGATATCTATAATTTTGACTTGTTTTTCTGTGATTTGGGAACAAAGTAAGCCGCGAAAACGAAACAACGAATTCATACGACGTTTTAAAACGGCTATCACGCTTCATCTGTGATGACGAATATTGTCCACTGATTGGCTAGACGAAATCTATTGTATCTTTCGATTGGCCCATTCAAACACACACACACACTATTTGAACTCTTCTTTCATCTCGACATAGTTACTTCAATGATATATGTTTTTCTCATTTTTTTTTACTGTAATTACAATACGGAATCAAGCGAGGTTGAATTGACCATGGCATTGCGTGGACTGCATACAATAACCGAACATGGCGTAAAAAAATCTCGAACGAAATCAAAATCACAATGGAAAAAAACTACTGGGTATGCATGTGTCAGTGTATCAAATAGCTGTCATAAAATGAATATTCATGTAGAAATATAGTATATATTATTTTTGACAGAATACCAAAATATCATCAATCATTTTGCTGGTTATATGAAGGTCAAGTGATAAATGATAAAAATCATGGTTATGGAGTACTTACAAAGGTGTACAGGCATGGAGCGAAAAAAAAATGTTATGCTGGTCATTGGGAGCATGGAAAAATGCAGGGTTCAGGTGGTTATTGGTATGATAGTGGCAGTTATTTTGAGGGAAACTTCTATGATGATGAAAGATCAGGTTTTGGTAGAATGTGGCACCATGATGGGCATTTTTATCAAGGATTTTGGGAAAATAATATGTATAGTGGAAACGGGATGCTAATTTATGGTAATAATAACATTGTTCCATTTATGTAATGTGATATATTGAAATATCGTTGATGATTGATAGCAAACGGAAATCGATATGAAGGTGAGTTCTTAAACGGTAAAAAATCAGGACACGGAACATTTTATCATCTTAGAACTGGCCAGATGCAAGAAGGTGATTGGATATCAGATGTCTGTATTCAAAGTGTCATGGGTGATATTGGCAACCGCCAATCTGTCCAAAAACCAACTCCTTATCCCATCCCAATGCTGGTAGATATAATGAAAAATAGAATATTTTGCGGTAATTAATTATTTCGTACACATATTTTAATGCAATTTTTTTTTATTACGTTCCAGAGTACATAAGTGAATGAAAGCGAGGTAGAAATGATTGAATAGTCCAACGTTTGATACATTGAGCTCATAATTGTCTTCACTCGATTACTTCTCACACATATGCAATAGTACAATAAATTTTTTAAGTCACGTTGCGTGGAAGTGAGGGGAATGTAACGTAGTATTTACATGAGAAAGTGAAGTTATTACATATATATATAATAAAGCTACCCAAATTATTGTAACATCACCTAGTACATCAGAGCCGCGACAAAATGAATAATGATCAATTGCCAAAAATAAAATTAACAACAAGAGAAAAAATTAATGATAACGAATGAATAAAAATTGAGATTCGATGATGTACAATGAAGAACATCCATTTCTTTTTTCGTTTAGTTGTTATAACTAGTCCAGTGGAAAAACCTCATACGAACAATGTATTTGAGAATAATTAAACAATGTGCGCAGTAGACTGCATGAGATTAACGCAATTTCGTCCTTCAATGTCCGTCGATTCTATCTGTTCCTTGAGCAATTCTAGTTCTCTTATTCCAGAAATTGTCACTTCATATTTATGCGCTACAAGACTTCGATAAAAATGTATCGCGAATGCTAGGAAAATAATGAGAACGGGTATGAGCACTATACACGCTGACCATGCAGCGACTTTAGAAAAATCATAAAATTTCACCCAACATAAAATGGCAATTTCTAACAGGAAGAGCAAAAGTCCGAGTAAAGTTGAGAAAGCCCATGCAACCTCGATGTACCAATGTAAACGTTCATGCGGTGATTCATGGACGAGACTAATACTGTGAAGATTACACACTGCCTCGATATTTGGTAAAATACATGTTGAAATCATCAGTGCGAGCATGTGAACAGCAACCAATAGCGTTGTACAGACAGCAAATGCAATTAACATTTCTGTTGGCACTTTTGTTTCGGCATTCAATTGTACCTCGACCATGGCAACCTGAAATTGTTTCATAACATAGAATCATATCTAAATCATTTGTGGTTAACTCTCATGGGCACGGAAAAAGTCATTCGTACTCATATTCTATCAACAATTGGATCAAAACCCAATTATGATGAGTTTCAACAAAAATGGGTACGGACATCTTTCAAGACATATATAACCAGACGAAAAATGATTTGCGCAATATCATAATATTGCAACACTTGAGAAGAAAAAAAGTAGAATAATAAATCAAAAAAAAATTGGAGAAAAACACAGAAGCGTCACTTGAAACCGTCCTTGTATACCGCACATTAAATCACGAAAGGTGATATTTTTTTTACCATTTTAACTATGACAAGTTATAATATTATGCATACATGCTGTATATATCTGATTGAGAAAATGTCAATGTTGTTTGAACTATGCATATTGACAATATATGAATCGATTACTCTTTTCTCCAATTTAAATATTAAACATTGACGATAAATAAAAAAATTATATGTTTGAAAATTCACAAAAACTGAATTCATAAACTTTTTGATTTTGAAAATGGAGGGAGAATTGTTGCGAGAGTTCTTATAAATCGTTATGGATGTTCAATTACTCATTCCTCATTTTGTTAACATATGATTCGACTGAGGCCTTTCTGTGGCGTTTTATTATAAATTATACTGATGAAGGTAATACGAAAATAAGGAAAAAATGATGATAAATAAACGAGTCAAAAAATTATTTCTATTTACCATGGCGAATCCAGAAAGTAGTGCTGAAGTTTTGCTGGATGCTTTAAGTTTCGCCCTACTGAGTTGTAATTTTCTCCATGAAAGATAACCCGGTGTATGAAGGCCATCACCTGCCTGTGACATCTTAGTCTAATTAACAAAAAAAAGCAAACAAACAAACGCCCATAAAATAATTGGATATTTCAAACAATTATATTCGCATTACATTAATCAAATTATTGTTAGTTACAGAGGTTACGATTGCTGTTGACATTGGAATTATAATTTAAAGGTGTTGGGATATCTTAATTTCATTCTTTTGGTTTGGTTTTTTTTTTTTTTTTTCTTCTCACTGCAGATAACACACATACCAATTAAATGATGATTCCAATAGAAGAGGAAGCGGACGATGGGATTTGTCCGCGATGCAAAAAAACCAACGGGTGCTGAACCAAAAAGAATAAATAAAGAAAAAAATTAATACTTACTGACGAATAGAAAAAAATAAACAAAGGGTGATCGTGAATGAAATCCGACATTAAGATTACGGAATAACAAACAGAGCATATCTTTTTTTAAATCTTTATTTCCACTTACTCGAAATCATGTTTCATCCAAGTTTGCCGACATGAAATAAATGTATTTTCAAAAGCACTTTGTCAATTAATGAGCATAATGAAAGAGAACGAGGAAAGCAAAGATGATGATAATGAGAATGATAATAATGATGATGGAAAAGAATAAAGTGAAAATACGAATAGTAAACACAAGTACTGAAACTCACCTGGCAATTGTGAAAGCGTTTGTGGAAACAATGACCGTCACTTGCATGCAGATGAGAGTGTGAATGAATATGAAGTGGAATTTGTTGTGTCGTAGGTGGATTGAGTGATACACCCTCTGCACCAAACACTGAGTTGCGTCCGGTGCTTGTCGACCATACAGACATTAGGCTCAAGTGTTATACCAATGCCAAGGAGGATGCTGCAACACACACACAGACACACAAAGTTCAAATAACGCACAATATTGTTTCAATAGGAAAACGAAAAAAAAAAAAAAAAAATAGCAGAGGTAAAGGCTATAAACATTTTAGTAATGATTATTTTTTGTACGTCCACAAAATATTTCATCACAATTAACACCCCAGTAGTAATTACAGATTTTCGAAATTGCATTGCAAGATATCACTAAAGTCCAAGTGAGAGGCGATCGCTTGTGCGTAGACGCTCTGTTGTAGAATTTAATCGTATTCGCGATAAAAAAAGCACGCAACCTTCACGGAACATATTGTGGGTCATGGATATCAGATGGTATTGCTATACGCGACAATATAATTGCAGTTAATTTATCATTCATCCAAGCACCAGAAATAAATTGATATTTTCATTCGTTTATTGAAAAAAAAAAAAAGGAAAAGAAATTTATAGATAAAATCGTAGTTTCTAATTAATTATTCATAAAGAATTATTTGTTGACAAATATTTGATTTAATCGTATTGTCAACCACCTGCGTCGCGTCTGAATCTCCTTAGTCTATTTTTAATGTGAAGCGAGTGCTGCTCTTGTTGCTCTTGTTTGAGATTGCCAAAAATTACGCAAAAAAAAAAAAAAAAACACAAAGTTTCTCTCTTACGGAGGAATTACGGATCATCACGCCTCCGAGAATTTATTTTTTCACTCCCCTCTGTAGTAATATACACTATACATAAACTCGTGACTAACAAAACTCTTCATCGCTAGTCTGCACACTTGCGTCATGTAGTTTATCATCTATATAAAATCATGAAAGAATTTTGAAGACTCTTTCAAAGTGAAAACAAATAACTCAGAGTTATAACTCATTGATTCCTTCATTCATTGGCGTATTCGTGTATTTAAATAGCATAAAATCAACATAAACAATTGAAAAACTGTACGATTTATTGTTACCACAATTTGACAGCCACCGTAAACATTTAAATCCCTGTCGCATTATTTATTAAAATCACAAACACTTAATCTAATAAATTTTCCTCGTGAATTTCAACATTGATTTGAGTATAAAGAAATTCCAGTCAATGAAATTATTTCACGCACGAACAAACGGGAATCGAGAGATAGAGAGAACAATAGAGTGAGGTAGGGTATTTTAAATGTGGACAGTGGTGCTACGATGATGCAAATCGGTGAGACAAATCAAAACGTGCGCGACATACAATCAGTTTGTGTGCCGCTACTGAATTGTACTGAAATGAGACTGAACGAAACGCACAGAGACGGTAAAATGCAGATGTATGAAATAGATACATACATATAAATACATACAAATTGACGTATATATACATTGCACACAAACAGAAGCAAACAAATTGAGCATGTACTCAGTTGAGGCCCTGAAAGTGTTCAACATAAGAGCGATAAGTTATGTTGGTTGGTGTGTGTCTGTTCAAGAATATAACACAAGTATAAGTGAGGAGTCAAGTTCTACATATATATTGCAGTGATTCCGGCCGTCTAACGTTAAAAATTTCCTATCCAAATAATTTGTCAATTTTATTTCATCAAAATCGAATAAATAAGAGAAAATATAAATCTACAAAAGTGTGGTACATATAATATTTTTTATATATTCAAAATGATTTTATTTTTTATATTTACTTCAAAATATAATATTCAAATGCTCGACTTCACGTTGGAAGAATGAAGTCTGAAGTTGTTTAAATATACGTGATGAGAGGATGAACAAAAATTAATAAAAATTGGTCTGATTGTTAATATGAAAAATTATTCATTTACCCATGTATTATTCGATATTATTCCCGTCAACATTGAATAGTATTGAGCTAAATGTACAAGTATAATAATACATTGCTGATTGATAGCATTTGAGTAATTATCGTACGGAAATGATTACGTATGCATAATTGCACACGAAGCAAGCAACAAATTCTATTGCGATACTGCGAGAGAAAAAACATTTTCAACTTGTTGCCCATGTGGTATCGAACAAACAACAGTTCGTCTTTACCAACAATATACATTAATTTGAATTGAATACGCTTTAGTATAGCAGCGTGACACTGCAATTATGATCGCCAATATATTTTTGATTATTTCTTCATTGAATCAATTAGATTATATGATAGGTGAGTGAAAAGTATTGATATATATAGCTATCACTTTTTTACATTGCAGCATCGCACACTATATCATATCGAGATACGATATGTGGAGGTAAAGACTTTTGTGAGATTGGAGAAGGGACTCAGTGAATGCATATCTGCGCGTGAAATCGGACGCACGTCTCCAATGATTCTTCGGTGAGTTCAGTAGTCATTTGAAGTTCGAGTCGAATAAATCGTGCGAGACTTGATAATATATTTTTTATCCATGTGTTAATATTTTGTTGATATAGAACGCGAAGAGATAATAACGCAATTATTATTAATTGTCAAATGTTGATTGGGATACATATCAAGCGAGAAGGTGATTTTGAAATAATTGTTGGCAATTTATGATCAATAATATGACTAGTTCACTGAAACATTTAGCTGATGATGAACGATTCGCCTTGATGAAAGTGAGTATTACACAACCAATAATTCAATATTTTTCAATTACTTTGTCTTTTTTTTTTTTTTTGCCGTTTCAGGTGTTAGAAATGGATAAATTCATATACTTATTTTTGGAATTCTGTGTTTTTCGCTTTCCATTATTGTTTCGTATTTGATATTCAACAGCCATTATTGTTGAGAACCATCATAAGAGTTTCTGTGAATTTAACGTATTCATATGTGAATATTTAAATATAATTCGAATAATATAATGATCGACGCTTCGAACGGTAACCCAAAATTGGCGCCATGAATTTTTGTATAAGTATGTCATGTTGGATTCAGAACAAATTGCATCGTGAGCTGATTACTGAAAGTACTATATACCTTCACTTTGAATAAATTTCGTGATGTAATTGCTCTTGTAAGTTTGTCCACTTTCATCAGATTTCAAAGCATCAAGTATCATATAATGAGGCATCCAATTAACGAACTTTCAGTTTGATTATTCAGTTCAATGATTTTATATAGAATTTCCATAATCTTTATTAAAATTCAAGTGGACGAAAAATTTTTAGGATGATATAAGTTCGCAATATATCATCACTTCCACTGTATTTCAAATAGTTGGCTGAGAGTACACCACGTGTCTGTAATTCAAATTCAGGGTGGTTTTTATTTCATTCATCCGCGCAATGAGCTCTCTAACGGAATCCATTTATCGGGTAAATTATGTGTTGATAAATGTCAGGTATCAAAGAATTGTTGTATCTCATATGTTTATTCGAAATTTGTAATGGATCACCGAAGCTTGCCATATTTTGATACGAATGCAGATTTTGTAGGAAATATCGTTTATATATTGGGAGAAGTGGTGAAAGTGATTGTTGGAGCATTTTTTGACGGATCACTTTTCTTTACTATAAGCAAAAGTGGTAACTGAGTGAAAGCCATGTACCGTTCTTTAATGTTACTTATCGCAGTGGTCACCGAATAACTTTTTATAAGAGTAGTAGTTAGGTACGGTAATCTTAATAGAAGTTTAATAACCGTGATAAAATAATTATTTGTCAGACAATTTCTATCCTTCATTATAATGGTAATGATCTCTAATGTTGAAAAAATTATATATACAATCATTGCGAACGTTAACAGCTAAATAACTATTAGTTGTGTTCACTCTGTAGCTCTTCAATGCTCTTCAGCTGACCCGTACCTTGAGAATTCTAATATTGCAATAGGAGAATGTTTCAACTTCTGTTGACACAGTCATCGTCAGTTGCAACATTGCACTCGTAACTCGTCTCAGTGTATTATATAGAATAAAACAAATATGGAAAAAAAACGACAACAACAAAAAAGAAAAAGGAACAAAATACAAAAGCTGATCAAATAGACAAAAAATTTTCAATACTTTCACTGATCAATCATAATTATATTCATCTGAAAAGAATGAGTAGAAAATCGAAAGACAAAAAAAAGAAGAAATGAAAGTTTCTGAGATGAAAAAAAAAAAAAAAAAGACTGGCGTTTTTAAAATCTTTGCGTCAATCAATTATACGCAATTGTAAATATTACCTCTCACTGTTTCATTATTCCACTTTCATGCTTATTTTTTGTTATTTATATATTTCAGTTCAGACGTAGTGTTCAAGGTATACTACAGTCTCATCATGATGATCAATTTTTATTGCGATGGCTACGAGGTAATCATTATATAATCGATACTTCATATGTATGAAATCTCTTTGAAATGTTTTTTCTAATTTTATTCACGATGGTAACAATTTTTTTCTAATCCATATATTCATACAATATATATTTTATTATTATAGCCAGGAAATGGGATCCAGTTGCTGCAGAAAAAATGCTCCGTGATGTGAGTAAAATATTATTGAATAAATTATACCATGTTAAGATTATTCAAGCCGAATGCTTACGACAGTGAATATGAAAAAAAAATATTATAGAGTCGGATTAAGTATAGCGATATAGAATTATTTTCCTACGGTAAACAACATTGTTGCATGGTGCGAAAGCTACCGCGCTTTCACTGGGAAATGAATACGAATTATTGACCCCCTAATGACACTTCTCCATGATCCATTACGATTATATCATTTAAGCAAGCAAAAATAAATATATGTATATACACACATATAGTTAACATAAATTTTTGCTTATAATTAGTCTTTGGAGTGGCGGAAATTATGGGAAGTGGACAAACTGTCGGAATGGGAAGAACCACAAATAATTAAAGACAACCTTCCACATGGAATTTGCGGTTATGACGCAGACGGTGCTCCAGGTAAATGGATGAAATTAACGTAATAATGATGGAAATTAGATTTTTAAACGATGCCTGCAAACATTTTTCAGTGGTTGTGGTTCCTTTCGCTGGATTGGATCTGTATGGTATTTTGCATTGCGCATCCAGACGAGATATGATAAAGGCAACTGTAAAAGTCCTCGAACGTTATTTATGGGTTTGCCAGGAGCAAGCGAAAAAATGTGGACCAGAAGCAGGTCAAGTTGTAGTAATTTTTGACATGGACGATTTTAATCTTCGACAATATATGTGGAGACCAGGTGCGGATTCACTCACGAGTTATTACATACATAAATGATTGTGATTAATTGAAGAAAAAACTATTAATATGCCGTTGTATATTTTAAATTACATTGCGAATAGCTGGCGAAGTCGTGATAACATTGATACAAATGTACGAGGCAAATTATCCCGAGATATTAAAAACCTGTTTCATAATAAATGGTGAGAACAAACTGTACATACTATGACGCAATAATGGTTAAATAATCGATATTATAATTCATTCGATTGTAGCTCCAAAAGTCTTTGCATTTGCTTTTTCGATTGCTAAAAAATTTATGAATGATTATACAATATCAAAAATACAAATTCACAAGGCTGATCCACCGAAATGGAAGAGTGCTATATTGAAAATGGTGCCGGAGGATCAATTACCAGTGTTCTTCGGAGGAACACTGACTGATCCTGACGGTAACGAAAGATTGGCAAGCAAGGTACAAATATTTCATGTCTTCACCTCAGAGTTCATTTTTCTGTTTTCTTGTATAGTTACATTTGCTTACGATATCAATTTACTCTACAGATATGTCAAGGTGGAAAAATACCGAAGGAACAATATACGAAAAATAGTGACAAGGACAAAACAAATGAAGATTTCACGACAGTTATCGTCCGAAAAGGAGATAAAATGGAAATTGATTTGAGAGCTGAAAAAATTGGATCCATTTTGAGTTGGGAATTCAAAACCGAGAGTCATGATATCAAATTTGGAGTAATTAAGAAGAATAATTGTGGAGAAAATACAGAAGTGATTCCAATCCATCGAGTTGCTGCACATCAAATAGACGAAGTTGGTGTTCTGACATGTGAAGAACCCGCCACTTGTAAGTCAATAAAATTAATCAATGTGAATGTCTAATAACATCTAAGTGATATTTTTATTCATTTAGATTCAGTAGTGTTCGACAACAGCTATAGCTTAATGAGAAATAAAAAAATTCACTATAATGTGCATGTAACCGATCCTACGGACAATTTGCAAGAGCTTGCATTAATTGATTGAATGAAAATACATTCATGTTCTCAAAATGACATTTTGGTTCGAGGGTAATTAAATAAAAATATTACAAAATAATTTTTCACTTCATTGAATTTTATGCAAACGATATGTAAATAGATAAACAAGAGTATTGAGAAGGATTTTGTCTTTCGTATTTTCGTATGTAACCCTATCGTGTGATCTTTTTGTTCCACGAATAAAATGTTTATTTGTCTCGAATTTGAACATATGAATTGAAGTAAATCAGTAGAAAAACGGAAACAAAAAACGTACTCTAGTCATCATCCTCGTTGATCATCATTTTAAAGAGACCAAGATCCATGCACTGATCACCCTCTAAACGTTTTTGCGTACCCCATAGCGATAATGTTGGTAGAACATTTAATTTCGTTTTGGGATTAGTACGAAACGGACATTTATGATCTTTCCAACTGTAACAATATTACAATCACCATCCATATATGAATATATATATATATATATATCCAATAATGAGAAAAAATAAACAGCAAAGGTATATCTTACAATGCTCGATCACCAACTTCAACATGAACAAAATGCGATGAATCAGATGCACCTTCTATTCCTTTCTCAATAATTGGATCGGCTACAAGCGATAATAGAAATAAAAAAGACCATGTATCGAAATATTCTGAACTTATTTTCCAAACTTGATATTCAATACGTATTATATGTGCACGCTGTATACCTTCTACACAGTCTGAACACCAACTTTGTCCATTTGACAGTTTTGAGCCGCTATAAAGAACGATGATGGGTCCATCGACCTTTAGTTCTGCAATATACTTGAGAAAGTTTTCATAACCTTCAACATGATGTCTGACAACCATTTTTTTTAACTTTTTTCGTTATTGATTTACGCCGTCTTCAAGCTATAACTGAAAAAATTTCGTTACAGAAATTGGGCGTTATATCTTGAAGTATTCCGATATCTAGATTCAACTGGTTGGTGATAACACCCGACTAATTACACAGTATACAAGTGTTATTCTAAACCCAGCTTGTGTATATATTATTACAGAACTGGGTATATACATATTTACCATGCATTCCATTTGAGCGCGCGCATGCGTTGCCACATTTTTCATTTTGATTACATGTCATAAGGACATTCGTGGCAGCATTTATTGGCTTTCGTTGTGATAAATAATCTTCAGAATTTTCCTATCATGACTTCAAGATAATAATTTATAAAAAATTCATATGCAACGTTAAGTCTATACTCTTTTCCGACAGTAAAAGAAAAGAATTGATGACATTCTATTGTAAAAATGGTTTTACTATTCCGAATTTCCCGCCGGAAGTAAGCTTAGTTATGGCGGTGTATTTTCAATGTATCTGTCACTTTTCACCATAACCAAACAAAAAGTAAATTTTATTGGTTATCTAATTTCACTTTTCACATACTTTTCATCATTTTATCATCACGATTAGGATGCCGATAAGAATATTTGATTAATGCGTTTTTCAGATACAATACTCGTATATTTGTCACGTACCATATATCATTAACCTATGAAAATTCTAAATAGCTGAAAGTTAACCCCAAAGCGCCCAATGAACTATTTGGTTAATTAATAATATGTGATAAAATATAAAAAATCAAATGATTCCTCTGAAACTTACCTCAATAGAAATTTTCTTCCAACGACAGGACGTTCCAAATTTTTTTGTTAAAATAACTCGTTCACAAGTATATGTTACATATGTACATATTCATAAATTGAAGTAAAATGTTTCAGTAGTGACACAGTCGGCAAAACAGTGCATGAATTGTTTCAGTATTGAACAGTTTGATTGGTAGAATATGATTTACATAAAATCATCCAATCATCGAACTCAACATCAATTATATGCGTTTCGGCGTCACATTATCATAAATTTTCACATTTTTTCACCCATTTTTCAAATTGTAGGTGGCGTATTCGTCATCATGCAGGCCCTAAGGCGAAATTATTACCAGTAGCAGAGATGAGTAGACTACTCATCTCTGCCAGTAGTGCAAACACAGCGATAGGGCACCTGAATATACATATATTAACGATATACAGTCGAACCAGAGATGAGTAGATCTACTCATCTCTGGTATAGGCGCTGTATTACCTTTTCGTATACTTTTGAGTCCGGTGGTTTTTTTTATGTATTTTGATTCGCTGAGTCCGAATATCGTATTAGTTTTTGGGAAAATCCCAGACTTCAAATGTTTAAAGGCAATAGTTTTATACAGTTGTTTCAAAAATATTTTTTTTTTCGGGATCAATTATTTTCTTTTTAAATATTTTGGGCCATTTTAAAATGAAAATTATTTCTATAAAATTTAGCAAATTAGCGGTTTTTGAATTATGAATTTTTGAAAATGGGAAAAACTGGATTTTTATCAACTTTAATCGTTAATTACGAAAGTACAAACTAATTAATAGTTTCTACGAAAGTCGTGAAAATCGTAAAATTATCATTTTGATGATAACATAAAAGGCAATTAAAGTTAGTGCGTCTTGAGCATTCGAATTTACTCTCAAAATGCACTGAAGACTGATGAATAAGCAATCAACGGTTTATTCATATCATTATTTAGTGCACATATTAGAAAAATTTCCTTAATATTGACCTTTCATTTCTCAACCCTGTTCTTTTATTGGGATATTCGTTGTTTTACAAAACTGAAATGGTTGTGACTCCTAGGCGAAAAAAGTTTACATATAGTGCCATAGCTTAATATTTTCAGAATTTGAAGCCTTTGGAAAAATTATCGTTTTTCTGGTGAAAATCAGGTTTTTTTACGAAAGCATCCAGAAATTGCTAATAATATGACCGAAAAAATCCGAAAATAATTTCGTTGTGATCCCCATCTGAGAGCGAACCAATTTGATCATAGTTATATTTTTCATATACACCCTTGATTTTGAGATACAATGGTTTAAATATTGGCATTATTCGTATAACTTTATTATTTCATGTGTACGTCAACAGGAATGGTGCCATAAAACAAAAAAAAAAGCGTATCTCTTTTTTCTCCACAAAGAACAAGTGAAAAAATCAAGACCGAAATCGGACTACCTAATTAACGCCAGGTCCGAATTTTGCGTGGAAAACCCCATATATATTTGGAACCTGACCGCAAGCTCGGGCAGGTATTTGATTGAAGGTTGCATGGCGGACGGATTTAAGGGGCGTTCTATATTTGAGCAATTCCAAGAATTTTGATCTTCTACAATTGCCTACAACCTCGGGCGGGTGCAAATATGGAGGTTCGACTGTAAATGCATATTTTATATGAAGAAAATATGGACAAAGACATATAAATTAATCAGGACATTTATATATATATATATATATATATATATATCAATGAATAATTTTACTATCTTTATCCCATAGGTTGATTTAACAATAAAATATTATCGAATTACTGGCTACGTTTTACTGGTTTCCACAAAGTCGAGTTGTTCAGTTAACCAATGGGATGATCCGCTTTCTTTAATGAATATAGCACAATTGGGTGAACTCTGAATGCGACTCGGTGGAAACAGGGCTACTGTTCGATTCCCTGCGGTACTACACGTCAGATTGACTTTGGAATTTTTTGAAGATGTTTGGAACTTTGTCGGAATAGAACAGATAATTCTAGATAAATTCAGAGATCATTCTCCATATTTCCCTGTATACCAATGTACGACGCACGACCTCAATTTTCCCATCTACCTTCTTTATTTATGCATTGTCATAATCGAACCCACAAGCCGATGTAAGTGAGAAAGCGTCATGAAGAAGTTTTTTCATGCAATACATATTGGCGCATGCGTATTTCTGGCCCCGCCGTTGTGTACAATCTATCAAAAGTTGTAAATATTTTGAAAACTCAAATTGTTAATGTTTATAATATGACAAACCGTGGATGGGTGATTTTTCATTCATACCATCGATGTATATGTATATGAATTTTACAATTGCTAGGTTATGAATGCGGTTGTTTGGTCATTAAGAACCGCTTTATGAAAAACTACTTTTCTCGTCGAATTGTACTGAGAAATATCAAAATCCTTGATGGAACTCTTTTTCTTCCGCAACCGCAACACTAGCGCCAGTGTGTGTTTCTACAGTGGAATGACTAAGTATCCGGTTGAGAATCACATCACTCTCTTTCTCCCTCTCTCTCTCTCTCTCTCTCTATTTTTCCTTACTCGTCTTTCTTTCTCTCTCTCTCACTCTCACTCACCTGATCACTTTGAAGTCCAACATATACACAAAAATATACGCACATTCATACATGCATAGGGGAGGTGTATAGGCAAAGTCGAGAGTAGTGTCGAAAGATTCCAGCTGTCTATGGTGTTGGTTCAGAAATACAACACCGAACTGTTTTGTGATCGGGACCTTATCAATTCTATACAACACACCCAGACGATACCAGAATACTTTTGATACGTGGGAGGTGAATACCAACCAATTGAATACAAAAATGTACTTTAGCTATTTAACAAGTGAATTGAAATAATTGCATATTTAGTCTGTATAATATAATATTATTATATACATATAAATATATATATATATATATATTTATATGCATATATTTATACACATATATACGTGCATATATGTATACTGTTTTTGTTTGCCCGATTTTGTTCGCGTATCTTGAATTTATGATCAAGTACAATTGTATAGGAACAACATAAGGCTGGTGAATACACACACACATTTGAAGATTAGCCAAAAGTAAATTTATATTTATTGGTGAAAATACATGTGACAGAAATTCCGAAAGTATGGCGGCGGTTTTTGACATCGAATTACATGATGTGGATACAGTCAACAGGGAGGAATCTGACGACGATGTTATTGAGATTGGAGAAGTAATTCATTTTGATTGAATATAGTTTGTTTTATTTGTGAAATCTCATAATTTAGAAACTATATTCTGGAATTTGGTTTTATATACTTTTGTTTCACAGGGTGAATATGACGCGAATCCGAACGTTAATGAGATCATCGAGTGAGTATATTGAAGCTTTTATTGTATGCGTCACACTGGATTTTCCCAACCACGTGGTTAGCCTATTGCTTGTAAATTTGATACATGTAGATATGGTTTGTTTTGTGTTTCATAAAGGGCCGAAGGGGTTGAAGCAGTTGCAATTTCTGAACAAAATGTGAATCGCGGTAGAGAACGGGCTGGTCCACAAGATTTCGAATTATGCAAAGTGATTGGCAAAGGTGGATATGGAAAAGTATTTCAAGTGCGAAAAGTAACGGGAAATGACGCTGGGACAATTTTTGCTATGAAGGTTCATTCTAACATATTGCTCATATACATCTATTGTTATTTTTCATGCAGAAGCTCACATTATATTGTGATAAATGTTATTATATGTTCAGGTATTGAGAAAAGCTTCCATAATAAGAAACCAAAAAGACACTGACCACACTAAGGCTGAGAGAAATATATTAGAGGCTGTTAAACACCCATTCATCGTTGATTTAATGTATGCATTTCAAACGGGCGGAAAATTGTATTTAATCCTGGAATACATGTGCGGTGGTGAATTATTCCGTCATTTGAATGATGAGGGCATTTTCTTGGAAGAAACAGCGTGCTTCTACTTATCCGAGATAATTTTGGCGATTCAACATCTTCATCAACAAGGCATCATTTATCGCGATTTGAAACCGGAGAATATATTACTCGATGCCGATGGACATATCAAATTGACAGATTTCGGTTTGTGCAAAGAGCACATTCAAGAAGGTTCAGTGACACATACTTTTTGTGGTACAATCGAATATATGGCACCGGAAATATTGACTAGAACTGGGCATGGAAAAGCTGTTGATTGGTGGAGCTTAGGTACTTTGATGTATGATATGTTGACTGGATCACCACCATTCACATCAGACAACCGTAAAAAAACAGTAGAAAAAATTTTGAAAGGCAAATTGAATCTTCCACAATATCTCACACAAGACGCGCGCGATCTCATTCGTAAATTACTGAAGAGACAAGTGGAACAACGATTGGGCTCCGCACCCTCTGACGCAGAACAAGTTAAAAATCACCTGTTTTTCAGACATATTAATTGGTGTGATGTTATATCACGCAAACTTGAACCACCATTTAGACCAACGTTAACTAGCGAAGATGATGTTTCACAATTTGATAAAAAATTTACTAACTCAGCGCCAATCGATTCACCGCCTGAATATACATTAAGCGAATCAGCTAATCGTGTCTTTCAAGTGAGTATTTATGATAAATAAGTTTAAATTATCGCGAGACAATACCAAAAATTTTGGTTGCATTTTCAGGGTTTTACTTATGTAGCGCCGAGTATTCTAGAAGATATGTACGCAGCACCACGCGTGGTAAGCGCTCGGAGTCCTCGTAGGACAGTGATGAAAAACTTTTCACCGCGCGGAAATCATTTTCATCTTCATCACAGGTGAGATTTAATTTCTCCATCCGCGCTTGCCATTTTCTTCTCTCTTCATGAATTTCATTCATTCTTCAATGTAAACTTTAGGCACATTGGTGTTGGACACAACGGCATAGAAGACGCCGAGATGATAGAGATAGGTTAATGGAAAACTAACGATTTATTTAAATAATAATGAAAAACTCATAGTTCGTTGCATTTTTTATAATTCAATTTGTCGGGACAGCCATGTGCGATCTTTTGATCTCAGGGAAGGATTTTGTAAATTTACCAACTCGTTTTCAAAGTCACTGGTAATTTGAATAATTAAGTATACCGATTTATTAACGACAACATGAAGAAGGTGGCAGGATCTACAGAGTGCTATCTGACAGTTGAGTTTAGCTAATTTCATTTTCTCTTGTATCGTACACAAAGTAAAAAACTTTCTACGTCATCATTAACTCATATATAACGAGGAAACAAAAATTTAATGGAAGGGTGCAGTATTGATTATTACAATTTCGATTCAACTGCCACTCTAGTAGCAAAATGAGCCAAAAATATACATGTATGCGTATTACGGGATTTAAGGTAGGTTTTGCAGTTAATCGTGAAGTGAAGCACCAGTTTACAATTTATCTATCGTTTGTGCTTTGATTGTTGTTCATGAAGTACTTTGACGATTTACACAATTGAATAGCCAGAAAGCGAAGAAACAAAAATCATAATTTAAAGGATCATTATCTAATATGGAGCTTAATTGCAAAGAACAAAATAATGGATGGAAGGAAAAGAAACGAAAATTCCTACAACATACACATAAAAACATTTAGTTAATTATTAATTATGTGACAATTGAAAGAATGATGTATACAGAAGCGTAACGAAGGAATTCGATGCAGAGATTAATTGGTCAACTAATTGGAGTTATAAGCAAACAATAATGACAATTAATTAACGCCCGGTAATTGACTTCAAAACAAATAACTGCCCAAGTGTTCAGGGATTATCGTCGACTAATTGTTGTTATGCCGACGGTTTCCTCCATTTTGTATTATAAAAATAAAATCAACATTTTTATGTTGTAAAGACAAAAAAAAACGAAGGAAAGAGGCATCGTTGACATGATAAAAAATGCTTTCGCACAACCACCAACCCCATAACCATTGCACAGAATAGAAAGATTCACAGAATTAGAGTGATGGAGTAAAAGAAAGAAATCAAATTACGCGGATTCATGTTTTTACATTTTATGCGTTTCATGGATGTGTAGATTAATATTTTAAATAAATATATCATTGAATGGTTAATAACGATTATCCATTATGTAACACAGACACACATACATCATTGTATGGGAAATTAACTTATCAAAATATTTATTATTAAGCACAATATTGAGAAAAATTATTGTATTCTGCTCTGTAGTTAATTTTTCATTCTAATAATATTAATTCTGTGCAGATACTAGTGCTATGATATTTTAGTTTGTTGCTATTCGATTGAGAATTAGCTTCTGGTGGTTCAGAAACCATGATGTTCAGTTAGCTAAATCATTGTTGTGTGCATCCATAATTGAAACAAACAGAGCGTTCACGTCAAATAATAGTTTGTGGTAAAAATTTTTTAGGTATTCAACGTGACTGCGGCGGCTTTTCGTAGTAGTCAATTGTCATATTTTCATTTCTTCGCAATAATTCTTAAGGAAAGTTTGAAGGAGCAATAATGAATGTGACAACTTGTATAATTTTTTGGCAGTGGAGGATGGAAAAAATGGAAAAAAACATGAAAATACAATAAACAGCGGAGAAATGATTCGGTATATGTTCAATATTTCATGCACTGCCGCGAGTTTTTATTCACTCGTCATATAACTATCTAGAAGACAAAAATAATTTTTTTGAAAGAAGACGTGTTCGGCATATATGTTAAGAAATTCAATCGATAAACGGTTCGTTATTGCATCAATAAAAAATAAAATGACAAAAGTAACATGGATAACAACATTAAAAAAGATATTTTCAATTATCGATCATGGATGTATAAAAATCGGATAATAAAAAAGACAAGTGACTTATGCTTCCAATATTCAGAATAAGGGTGGATAGAACAATGGAAGATACTGAGTCTCAGTATATCATTTGTATAGCGAACGTATATGTACTAGCACCTCTATTATGTGTCCATGTTTTTTCGAGAGAAAACTTTTCTCAAGCTGAAAAAAAAGCAAGATCACGATATCATAACATACATACTGAATTAAGAAGGACTTTTTCTTCCTCACTTGCATATAGGCTATAAGTTCGATAACAAAAATATAAATATATACATAACAATATATGTTCAGCTGATAATTTGGGAGTTTTATTAACGGTTACCAGCGAACCAATCGCAGAATGTATTGATATTTATTATAATTATTGATTTATCTATTTTGATTTTCATTACATATATGTGCATAACGTTCCTTTTCGGTCTTTTGCGAACATGTAATTAGGTTAAAAAGTTATTTTCAAATAAATATTCATATTGCGATGCCATCGAATTCGACCCTTTACTTTTTACTCCTCATCCTATTAAAAGAAAAAAAAACAAGGAAGGCAATATTTAGAAAAAGTTTTTCGTTACGCGCCGTAAGTACTCGTTTATTATTCATACGAGAACATACATCTATTTACATAAGAAACGGAGATGAAACGATGATGGTACATACTAGCTTCCAATGACTTACAAATAACCTTTTTTTTTTTGAACTATCTATTCGTAAATGTCTTCTCTATCTGCGACGTAACGAACAATATCTCCTGGTTTCATAAGTTTTTCAGCGTCGACGTCGGGAATTTCAAAACCAAACTCATCCTCCATCGCCATTATAACCTCGACATGATCGAGTGAATCTAAACCCAGATCATTCATAAAGTGAGAGTCCATTGTTAGCTGTAATTAGAAAATAGAATCAAATGAAGAGGGCAAGCAACCGAATACAGCCGAACAATTGAATAACTGAATCCATGAGCCACGAAGCGAGCAACTGCTTTTAATGTACCTTCTGTGGATCGACTTTATCATAGAGTTTAAGTACCAAGATGACCCTTTCTCGAATAACATTTAATGTCAACGGAGGCTTCCCACTATAGTACCGTGTCTGCTCGGCTCGTGGCTCCTGCACAGATGGAAAAAAAAACGAAACCCGGTTAAAATCCAACGTTCATTAACATTCCTAACCTTATCCGCAGTTATTTTATCATAAGCGGCAACAACATGGAGAACTCTCTTTTGAATTTCATCAACTGGGATCTTTTTCTTTGTAGTGGAATAATTGCATTGATTGTAAAACTTGACCTGTGAACCATTGAAATGCAACAATAGAAATAATACTCATATGCATTAATATTGTCAATTGTCAAAAAAAAAAATCATCAATGGTCGGTCCAATATCTGGAAATGTTACATAACTCTATATGTAATAGGTATGAAACAAAATAATGAAATTGTTAATTTATCGGCGTATAGCAATTACCTCGGAGATGATTGGTGAAATAAATTTTGTCGCGGGTGCATTTTTAGATAAAGCATGAATGAATCTTGGTGCTTGTCTCGATGCGAAAATTGTTGTCGGCGTTTTTATTTCAAAACACGGAATGATTAGTCGTAAATTATTGGCAGTACGAGACAAAATCCTAATATTCGTGATCGACGCCATTTTATATCAAACACTGCAATATAACGACACACAAATACGTACGGAGTGCACACCAATTGTGGATATTAAATCACGTGGGCATGTGTGCCGATGTATAGAAGCTTCCGGCCTAAACTTATTGCGGATTACGACATTATCGATAATTGAGGTGGACTAAAGATGTCGACATACGGTATTGTCGATTTGGCGCACACTTCTCAGGAACAAAATTTCTTTGTTTTCTTTACCTTTTTCCTTTCAAGCACAAATATTTATGCAGTGTCGCAACAATTGAATGAAGGATAGTTATAAATTGTAACGAAAACTTTTCATATCTTTGTCAGTTGACTTTGTTGTGACAGCCTGCAATAGTAATCGTAAAATTCATGGTTTCGCATTTTCAAATCCCTATGAAATATTTTATTATAGATATGTTATCATTTAAATAGACTTGCCATCAATTTATATTTCATTCAATACTGTTTTCTAAAGTGCTTGACCCGAAAATCAATCAATCCCTACTCAAATTTTATTATCGTACATCCTTTTTCAAAATATAATCAAAATCTGTGCTCTTTTCAGTATATATGCTTTATTCTTCCGATAATATAATATGCCTAGTGCGATTATTGAAAATCCAGCATTTTCCAAACTTAATATATAGATATTCTTTCATGCTAAAAAATTAACGCATAGTTCCCATGCTGTTACAATAAACAAGAGTTTCAAAAGAAAATGTAGATGTATATCAGCTCCTCGGTGTATTCTGGTTCATTCATAGCCTTAAAACTCAATCAACAGTTGATCACAAGATGGCGCGTAAAGCGCTTCAGAGACGTGTTTATATGTGTGTATCTTCAATTTTTGTACACATACACATTATAGTTTGAGTTCACTTATGAACGAAATGACGTCACTGCGACGCCAAACGTCAAAGTTGTCTCGTATCGAGCGATTCCGAGTGATTCGGACTTGTTAGCTATACACTGCGATACACCACCAGTCGCGATCAGAGGTGGCAAATGCCACGACATGAACCATTGAGTTAGGATGTATGCACGTATGGCTCAATTATTTCTTCGCTAATTATTTTAATTCATCATTGTTTTTCATTTATATAGATATATAAATACATTAATTGGAAGACAAGAATTGTATTGAACGATAAAGAGGGGAAGCATTTTTAACGTAAACAACTACAGTTAATTTGACTGTATTTGAAGTCTTATCTGTTTCAACATGGGAAATGCTGACACTAAACTTAATTTTCGGAAAGCTGTTGTTCAGTTGACATCAAAGAAACAAGTAAGTTGTTCGACTTTTGATATAACATTGAATCAAAGTGTTATAAATAATGCATTTCATGTTGATAGCACGTTGAAGCCAGTGATGACAATTTTTGGGATCAATTTTGGTCGGAAAATGTATCCAACGTTCAAGATATATTTACACTCATTCCTGCTTCGGAGATACGAACGCTGCGGGAAGAAGCAGCATCCAATTTAGCAACGCTATGTTATAAAGCAGTTGAGAAACTCGTGAAAGCTGTTGACAGCAGCTGTAGAACGCAACGAGAACATATGACAGTGTTGAATTGTTGTCGATTGTTAACAAGACTTTTACCATATATATTTGAAGATTCGAATTGGAAAGGATTTTTCTGGTCAAGTTTACCGGGAAAAGGCGAGGAAGATGAGAGTGTACCATTGGCACATTCACTACTAAATGCTATTTGTGATCTCTTATTTTGTCCAGACTTTACCGTAGTCGCAGGACGTAGATCGGGGCCGGATAAAGCAGAAGAATTACAAACAATAGACAGTTGTGAATATATTTGGGAAGCTGGAGTGGGTTTTGCACATTCACCACCTCGTTATCCAACACTGGATTCCAATCGTACCGAACTATTGAAATTGTTATTGACATGTTTCAGTGAAACAATGTACAATCCGCCAAGCGATTTATCAATTACACCGAATAAATGGATACAACATTTAACAAGTAGTGAAAATCGTCATGCTTTACCAATGTTCACGTCGTTGTTGAATACAGTTTGTGCTTATAATCCAGTTGGTCTTGGTGTACCATATAATCATTTATTATTTACTGATTCGTTAGAACCATTGGTTGATGTAGCATTGCAAATTTTAATTGTCACATTGGATCATGATACGAGTGGTGGCGCAGCAACTTCAGAGGAATCAAGTATAGCCGGGGATAATTTATTCATCAATTATTTGAGTCGGATTCACAGAGATGAAGGTAATCCATTAATGCATTCATAATCCCACAGGAATGGCAGGAAAAAAACGGAATTTGCATCAAAATACATATGTGTAATTTCTGTTTCTCAATGGCATGAAAAATGTGAAATATTACTCATGTGAAACGATTAATCATGTGGAAAAAAATGGTGACGCGATTGTTTATCATTGAGACAAAATGGGAAAGCGATAATTGAATACTTGGAAAATGGTAAAAGATAGATGATGGGTGTGAGTAGAACGATTATAATCGCGGGTATGTCTAAGAAAATGGGTCTTTTTAGAATTTCGCATGTCGAGCCGTTGATGAGATACCAATCCTTTAGTTATATGAATTGCTCGAACTTGATAATTTTGCTGAAGAATTTCATAGCCTTATATCTATGATTCATCTTTTGCCATATTCGCGATATTTAATTATTAAATTATTATTCTGATGAAATAAACAGTTACGTCACCATCTCTTTTCCAGTAACGATGGTTCCGTTATTTTCATTATAATCTTGATTCATCATGTAGATGAAAGGAATACTTATATGGATATTCAAATTCCACTTCTTCTATGTCCTTCGAACTATGAATGAAATGATCGTACTTTCATGATTTTATTGAAGTGATTATTTTGTAGATTTCCAATTCGTTCTGAAAGGCATCACACGATTATTGAATAATCCGCTTACACAAACGTATTTGCCTAATTCAACGAAGAAAGTTCACTTTCATCAAGAATTACTTGTGTTTTTTTGGAAAATGTGTGATTATAATAAGAAATTTTTATATTATGTACTGAAAAGTTCAGATGTACTCGAAGTTCTCGTACCTATTTTGTATCATCTCAATGATTCACGAGCTGATCAATGTAAGTCAATTGATCCATATAATTTCGACAAATTGAAGTTTTCTTTAATCCATATTTTGTAACTTTTTTGGTTCTAGCTCGAGTTGGGCTTATGCATATCGGTGTGTTTATCCTACTTCTTTTGAGCGGTGAACGAAACTTTGGCGTAAGACTTAATAAACCTTATACAGCTACTGTACCCATGGATATACCTGTGTTTACTGGTACCCATGCTGATTTACTGGTAACAGTATTTCACAAAATAATCACAACAGGCCATCAACGATTGCAGCCATTATTTGATTGTCTATTAACAATTTTGGTAAATGTATCGCCATACTTGAAAACCTTGTCAATGGTTGCCAGTACCAAACTTTTGCATTTGCTTGAAGCCTTCAGTACCCCATGGTTTTTATTTTCCGCACCTACCAATCATCATTTGATTTTTTTCCTCCTTGAAATATTTAACAATATTATACAATATCAATTTGATGGTAATAGTAATTTGGTCTACACAATAATACGTAAAAGACAAGTATTTCATGCTCTGGCAAATTTACCAAGTGACTGTAGTACAATTGCAAAGTCACTCAGTAAACGGCAACGGCGACAAATACCATCGACGAGTCCATCAACGGAAAATGTGAGTGAAACAGCGATGGAAGGTTCGCATCCTGCGCAACCGGCTGAACCTGGAACGCTTAAAGCCACGTTATTAGACACCCCGGGCATTGAAAACATGACAGAGAAAGAATCTGCACATCCTCTTAGTCCATCGGTTGATGTCGACATTAGTAAAACTGCAGCAAATATCAATGGCAGGCAGGACAGTGAACGAACAGATAATCAGCCACTTAAACAAAAGTCAATTGTATCAGTAAGTTCTCAATTTTATGGACTATGAGAGGTTATTATTCGTTTGCCCAATTATATATTTTTGTAGAGAGGAGGAATCCGAGTGTCTGACGAACAACCAATTAATACGAGTAATCAATGGGTTCCCTCTGGCGATTGGGTTTATCAATGGAAATCAAAACTTCCATTGCAAACAATTATGAGATTATTGCAAGTTTTAGTGCCTCAAGTAGAGAAAATATGCATTGACAAGTTAGTAAAATATTCCATTTCATAAGTTAATTACATGATGAACTTCTATGAGTATTTAATATGTCAAATTTATCTTCGTTTACATAATATAGAGGCCTAACGGATGAGAGTGAGATTCTCAAGTTTTTGCAACATGGGACCTTAGTCGGGCTCTTACCAGTTCCACATCCGATACTTATACGACGATATCAAGCGAATGCTGGTACTACCGCATGGTTCCGTACATACATGTGGGGAGTGATATATTTGCGAAACGTTGAACCACCAATTTGGTATGACACGGACGTGAAACTCTTCGAAATACAAAGGGTATAATAGTCGAATAGTGTTTGTGCGTTGAAAACACGGTTTTATTGATTAATTATTGTGTTAGAACCTGGCAATAATTTGATTTGTGCTTGTATGTAGTTTGAACTCACTCTATATTTTAAGTTTCGATGTTCATTTCATTGAATTGTCCTGTACATTATATGTCAAATTGATCTTTTATGTCTATTCAAATAAAAAAATTTGTTAATATTATATTATGATATTTTTTATACGGATATGCCCTAGTGGACCGGGTTTACGCTAACTTTGTGTCGACTTTCACTTGTCGACAGCAAGTTGATAGGGATACAATTGTGAATCATCACAGAGTCGGCGTTAACTTTTGCAGGAAGGTAACATAAAGTTAATAGCTAACTTTCCATCAATACTCGAAATTTGATGGGAAAATACCGACAGACGTTTACATTAACTTCTGTAAATTTGACAGAAAGCTGACGGTAATTAATGCGGTCCGACTTTGCATTGAGACTCTTAAATTTCACCGAAATTTGACCCGTCAACTTTACATCAACATTCGAAGAGATTGAGCTACATTATGGCCGAGTTCATTGGGGCTTAATCATCTGTTAACTAATCATATCCCGTGGTTAGCTGTTATGTTGTTCCCCCTCTGCCATTCACGATTGAGGGGAAATCGATTCCCCTCAACGCGTTCAACTATTCACGCGGCGCACGCAACTGAAATCATTCGTGGTAACCTAACCCCTGATAAAATGCTTCCTTATAATACAAATCTTTCAGGCAATGCTATTCCTTGTAAATAAAGAATAATCAACTATAATTCTGAATCAACTCTGTCAATATATCAGCAATAAGAAATTATAGGTTATGTATACAGCTTGGTAATGCAATTGATTAATTGACTTGATCGATATATACCCTCTTAATAGTTAATCATTTTGCCAGAAAAGCAACTTTTCATAAGGGCATTCGAAAATTGACTTCATAGTTATTAACAGAACATTATTCAGCAGTGAAGTTTTTCTCAGTCAACATTCAATTTGTTGGAAAAAATAATTAATCTAAAATACTTCAGAATATTGGATCTATCCCATTTTTTATTCTTTTCCATTTCAAGTATAACCATTTTTCACATAATTTTACGTCAATAGTGTTTACACGAATCAGTTACAGCGTCGATAACTATAAAGTTACCATGAAAATGACGATCAAATTTGCGTTGAGGATGGAAATGAGGACAGAATTTCATCGCGTTGATTATGTGTCTATAACGACGGTACCGACCGAAGAAGGAAGGTCAATTTAGCGTTGAGAATCCAAATATTGACATGACTGAATCTCGTCGACTTTGTGTCGATTTTCACAAAAATGATACAAACATGACCGTCGCATAAGCGTTATTGGAAAGTACGAACGTCAGTGTGAAATACGCGTGAATTTTCAGTTCTCGGAACGAACAAGCATGCGTCGATAATCGAAAAGTTGACACAAAATACTCGTCCACCTATCGTTGACCGTTTGAAAGAATTAACGTCAACGGCGTGTTGTCACGCGTGAACTTGGTCCGCTAGGGTGCGCAATTGTGATGTAAATTTCCATATCAATTATCAACATATCGCTTGATCGTTTTGTAGCGCGGCGGGAATTGGTTGGAGATGCAGGATACTGACTACGTCGAGAAAATCGTTCATGAAATTAATAAACAGACAGCAAGTCAATGTGAACCAACGATTTATATATTTCCTGTTATCAATATCAAAGCTCCACAAACGCTTTGAGAACACGGCCACATATTTTGGATAAAACCAGCACCGCTTGAACGATAGCATTTCAGCAAATAAATACGCATTTCGGACGGCACCACATTTATAATTTTCTTATACAGACTCTCCTAAATTTCAAGATCGTTCACTGAGAGAAAAAAGTTCCTGGATCAAGACGCGAATGTCTTGGTCTAATGCCTCAAGCTGTTGAAAATTGACGAAGACTTATGCCGTTAAGTCAAGCCATTCAGTGGCTTGATCCGAAGACGTAAAATATTGGATCAAGACAGCGTGTTCCTGAGTCAAGGGAATAGTACATCGTTTACCATCCAAAGACATATGGGTTTGGTTCAAGAACGCGACGGCCTTGTTTTGAGAACATAATGTCTTAGTCCGAAACGGTACGCGTTTGGACCGATCCCTTAACCCCAATACGAGACGAAAAAGTATCAGGCGAAGCCAAATAATGGGTTGGCATCAAGGTAACAACGTCTTGGATCAAGTCATTAAGGTTTAGGGGTCACCAATCCTTCGCAGTTTTGATCCAAAGCACTAAGTCTTTGTCAATTTCCAACAGCTTGAGACATTGGACCCAGACATTCGCGTCTTGATCCAGGAACTTTTTTCTCTCAGTGTTATCACTCGATCAAATGGAGAATAATTTTGTAGATCCAAACCTCAGAAATAACGGGCGAAATCTTGCGGTATTCGGGCTTCGAATAGAATCGCGAGAAAACAGGCTTGTGTGATAGTTTACATAGTTTATGGTTTTTTAATTCCGAAATATAGTAGATTTATAAATATACATCGAAAATTCAAATATCGAATAATATTCTAACAATAAACTAGATTCATCACCTGGTTCCATATTCATATAAAGAAATATTATTTTGAAAATGTGACTTGACTTGAACGTTTTAATATTAATTATCCAGTTTTAATAGATATCGAACCTGATGAATTCTCATGCGAGGATGATTTTAACCTTTATATTTATCTGAAATTCCAAATCGAAATGTTTTTGTGATCGCAAAGGTTGTGTCCTTGTAGTGTCGACTAGAATCACCTCAAAATGAAATTCTGAAAAACTAACGGAGATTTGAAAGAAAAAAACTTCCGAGTCTAGTTCGTACCATGAGGAATTCAGACGCGAATCAGTGGAACTTTTTGTGAATTCAATTGATACACAAGTTCGAAAAATAATATGTGCGCCACATTGACAGACGTAATTTTGGGGGAAAAGAAGTGGTTTTCCCAAAACATTTTCTGACCTTCGTGTGCTTGACTATGAGCCGTTATGACTCCAATGTTTTGCAACTTTTCCGGAGAGTTTTTTAACGCAATTATTTCAAAGGAATCACAGAGTTATCAATTAAGGAAAACATATAATCAATTCACAGTCTTAAAACTTGCGAGAACCCTCTTAGAGTTCGATGAAGGATACATTTTCATTTCCTAAAAAAATATTTGACGACGCAAGGTAGAAATGAATGGAATATATCCAGTGAAAATGGGAATGAAACGCGAGTATCTTTCTTGAGTTCCTAACTGGAAAGTTTGGTTTTAGAGCATGTGGATCATGCATTTTGGATGTACACAGCTTTTTTGCCCGATGAAAGTAATATACAGACAAACGAATAGACAGACGAAAAATATGATGAATAGTTGAGGAGTTGGTCATGAGAGTTGTGTGGATATTAATGCCAAGAGGAAAAGTGTGATGACTTTCATGTATTTTGACCCCTTGAATAATAATATCTACTCTGAAATTCGAAAATTACACCTGAGTTTCGTTTAAATAATGATTAGGTGGAAAAAAATTTCAAAATGATTTTCACACATTGTTTCTCTGATAGTATGAAAAAAAAAATTTCTTCTCATTCCTGTGAGGAGTCATTGTTTGAACGAAACCTAGGGGTAATTCTCGATTTTTTTGATAACGGATTCTTATTCAAAGGGTCAAAATATATACGAATCACTTCAGTTTTCCTTTCGACCTAGATGTATACATGTATCTTATGACTAGCTTCTGGACTGAAACTCAGGTTTTTTTACGATCACGCATTGAAAAGTACACAAAATCAAGAGAGGCGGCCGCGTCTTGAGACAAGTATATTTAAATTTCCCGCCATCTTGCCACCGTGACAAGACACGGCCGTTCTCTTTTACGCTAAGAGACGAGGTTTTAGTCTCACTTTTGAGGAAGATACTGTTATATCCAAACGATTAAGAGTTTTGCGGTTTTTGTTTCAATTCCACTATTTGTTATTTTTCTTTAACCCTCGATTGCGATAAAAATCAATCGTGTAAGTACAGGCAAACTGAGGATATAGCTTCTCCGTTTTCGCGAAAGTCTAAAATCATTTCGTCTAGTTTCTTCAGCCGCTATACTTTTTCCGCCACTTTTCTTGAAAATAAAAAAAAAATGTGTATGTGTGTGTGTGTACTCATAAACAAAAAGTTGTCAAATCTGCCAAGGAAACACCGAAAATGGTGTACAAAAAGGGAATCAAGTTCTCATGTCAATAATAAGTAGTATGCATAGTATATGTAGTCGGCACACTGGATTGATTTGACGACTTTTTGTCGAGATTGTATTTAACAGCTTTGTGATAGGGATAAATGTAATTGTCTCCTCCCTTTTTGTACACCATTTTTGGTGTTTTCTTGACAGATAGAATTTTACTTTAACTTGTTCGTTCTATAACTTAACTGCTAATGTCAACTGCCATATCGCGCTGAAAACGCCAGTTCTCGTCCGATCACTCCCTAACGTCATTATCAAACTAATAGCTTCCTATCTCGAGAAAAGACACTTTAATGTCATAGCAAATGGTGTGAAGTCCACAAAGAGAAAGATCAGAGCTGGAGTACCGCAAGGATCGGTGTTAGGACCAAAGCTATTCAATATATATCTCAATGATATACCTAAATTCAATAAAACAAGTTTGGCACTATTTGCTGATGATACAGCAATATACGCTCACTCATATAATGCAATAATAGCATCAAGGCAAGTGCAAACACACATTAGATTACTCGAACCATACTACAAACACTGGAAAATACAGCTCAATGCCAGCAAAACAGAAGTGATAACTTTCACAATGAAGAAAGAGAGAAATAGCAGAATAATACAACCTATCCAAATAAATGGTTATAAAACAAAACCCGTCAAATCAGTAAAATATCTTGGGGTCCACCTAGATGCCAGATTAACTTTTGTGAACCACATAAAGCAAGCAATCAGAAAAGTGCACATAGTTCTGCGGAAAATATATCCTCTTATGGTATATGACTCGCATCTATCGCAACGCAACAAAAAACTAATTTACAAAATGATAA
>OY292410.1:4537500-4545000 GCA_958496275.1 Zele albiditarsus
TACATTATTTGAAACTAATGTGCACCGAAATACGTAAGCACACCTGAGGCACACATACGCGCACCCATCCAACGGCAAGCGCCGGTCAGTGACCATTCCGAACCACGCTATAGATATACTGACATATGAGTTTCCACTGCGTATTACGGATATATCAACAATGCAAGCAGTTGGGAAAAATAATAACCAATTCTAGTAAATATTTAAACACAATTACTTAATTTTTTGCACAATTTTAATTTTCAAGAACAAATCTATACTTCATACAACGAGTTTTATTGATATTTTACATCGTCAAATTCTACTAAGTATATATAGTGGCCGTAGCGTTACAAACATTTGATAAGAATTCGAATTAATTAATGCGGATCAAGCTAATTCATAAAGAGATATAAGTTTGTTAAGCAAGTATTGGATTTGGAAACTATTTCTGATATATCGATGAAGACACAAAGAATATTAGTATCACATACATCGATACAGCTACATTACAATATTCAATGTGTACATTTATCATAAATTCACAAACACGGCGGTATTCGTTAGCTTAACACGTATAATTCTCATTGAAGTTAATCAGTGCTTTCTCATATATGTCGTTCAGTTTCATTTTCTTCTTGCACAATAAAGTTCACATCTATCATCATAACATAAAATTTAATCTGACCTTAGAACATTACTTTTCTGCATCAAATTTTCACCAAATTCATTCATGTTTGTGTTCCAAAATTTTTATTTCTTTGGAACAGGCGGGATGGGTGGCCGGTGAATGCAATGAGGACCTCGACATTCACCTAATCAATTGAAGAAAAAATTATGAATAGTATTGAACCGGGAAAGTAATGAACAGTGAGTTACTTTCCAATGGCGATGATGGAACTCTTGTGGATAAAGATATCGACAGGACATTTTACGGAATGTTCGTAACTTTTCAATGAAATTGTTCAATAATTTTTGTTCGTGTTTCTATTGTATTTCGTCTAAAACAAGGAGAAGTATATATACCTCTAATAGGTTATTCTATCGCTCAATTTGTGGTAACACTGGTATGGAATAACTGGAGTTTCCATTATGATAGATATTGAGTGAATTCAGAAACATTCACAAAGTAACACAGAATTCATTGAACTGTTTCTCTCAACCTTGTGCGCATGCATAGTCGTACAAAGTGAGCGCTGCCATAACGTTGTGAGTCATGTTATAGTAAAAAAAAATATTCGTTGTATATATATTTGCACTTAGTTATTTTATCCAGTTCGTACTACGTTTTCTCCTTCTTGGCGTCTCTCTGAAGTGGAGTCTGGTGCAAACGGTGAGGTACTATACAGTATCGGGATTTTATACTCCGTCCTCATAATTAATTAGATATTATCAATAAGTGGCTAGTAGTATTGTTGACTATTCATATACCAAAAGCTAGGGACACGAGCGGAACATCTATTAATCATGGAATTGATTACCATATTTTTTGTGAGTCCCCGAAAACACCCTTACCGTAATGAATTCATACATGTTTGGGTTGTTTCGAGGACCTCACTATCGCACGTGCTACTCTCAACTGCAAATTAATATGAACTAGAATTTATCATTTGAAGTTGGTGTAGTTATAAGGTCACAACCTGATCGTCTTGGGATCATTGAGTTTATTGGAACGAAGTTTCTTACGGGGCGTTACTCGCTTCGCGGATGAGAGCTAGACCGAAAAAAGTGTAAGAATTTTCCGACACTTTTGCTATAGCACGTTACATCCATGCCTGTGTATAGCATATACATGGCTCTAGTACTGTAGCAGCGCACGTCAGAGAAAAATATTCTATATATATATTCACATTATGATACAAATTAAATTTTTCGTTACGTATTAAGTCCACAATCAAGTTAAAATTTATTTGAAATTTATTTGAAAACAAATATTCAAAGAAACGAAATATGGGTATCTCTATAGAGCTTGTCATTAACAAAATTATGAATGAAAAAAAATTGAAAAAATTTGGTATTGTATACCTTACTATGCACAATAAGTGTACCAAGTTTCAAATTTTTGTTATTAATATTATGCTCGGAAAAAAAAAAAATCATTGATGCGTGGAATAAATAGATGTATTTTACATTTGAAATTTCAATCGCTCGGTGGCCTGTGTTCCAATTTTCCGAGCGCCTCCAAACTTTACACAGACTTTTCTTGATACACCTTGATTATGTTTTTGGGGTGGCATCGAATTTTTTGTCGTCAAAGCCCAAAAAACGGCCACCCTAATATATATATATATTAAATATAAAAGCAGAGCGTTTATATTTTCATAATATTTAATAATGAAATATTTATTTTCAAAACTTTAAGAAAAAATGATTAATTACAACTTCATTACCATTCCTTTATTTATTTTATTTTCCATATAGCGTAAGGAACTTCGTTCCTACCAGGTGTCCTACGACACCTCTCGTTAATTTTTTTCACTCTTGGACCTGTTATGTCATGTACCACAGAATGTAAAAAAATAAACAAACGAGAGGTGTCGTAGGACACCCGGTAGGAACGAAGTTCCTTACGCTAAGCAGTGCACCAGTCCTATCCATGTATTCCTCCCACTAACTGAATCTTTCAATGTCTCTCCCTCTCTGTCTCTTCTTCTCGCCTTCCACTTCTCTCCCTCGCGCCGCTCACTCTCTCTCTCTCTCCCTCTCTCGTTTTCTCCCTCCCACCTCACTGACGCGCGCTGCTACAGTACTAGAGTCATGTATGTCGTATACACAAGCATAGATGTAACGTTCTATAGCAGAAGTGTAGGAAAAAGAAAAACTATAGCAAAAGTGTTGGTCACAAAAATCTTACACTTTTCTCGGTCTAGCTCTCATCCGCCAAGCGTGTAACGAAACGTAAGAAACTTCGTCCCAAAAACTATGCAAATGCTTTTGTTTATCGGCGTAGACACTCTTTTGTTTATATGACGGGTATTTGAGTCCTTTCCATGTGGATGCAGTCTGCGCGCCAGAAAAGAGCTATTCTTTGCATGTACATGAACTACATATCGGTAACATTGTGCAGGAGAGGAGTACACGGAGAGAAAAGTCTGTGAAAAATTACCATGCTTGTCTCTATAAAGCGTATGCAAACGACATGAGTAGGAGATTTTCTGCGAAATCTTTGAAAAACTGGTCTAAAGCGCTAGAATTTTTACCCAGAGAGCACAGTAAAAATTCAGTGGCTGCATTCTACACTTTACATTTCTATTGGAATCTAGGACTCTTTAGTGTAAAGCAGCAGAAAAATTAATATTGCCCCGGTAAAAATTCAGAGACGGTTTCATAGAATTTCATGTGTAGCACGGTAATTTCAACGATGTTTTGCGATGAATTTAAGCGCTGTCCTTTTTCATCTCATAGATAAAATAGAGAACGAAGATGTTCGAATATTTTCGGTTCTTCTCGGGACTTGTACTTACGTCATACCAGGGTCGAACCACGCGGTCCGTGTTTACATCCGACGGGTCGGATTATAAACGCTGTCCTTTTTTATCTCATATATGTACACTGGTAAAATAGAGAAAAGAAATGTTCGGGTATCTTTGGTTTTCGACATTTGTCAACACGTCCAGCGGACGAGGGTTTTTCCGGCCAGCAGTGTGTTACGAGACAGCGCAGTATAATGTAGCACGTGCCCAACTTATAACAGCTAATCACAGAAATAGGCTATATTATGATAATACCAGATGAAAATGGCCCAATTTTTCACCAAATAGATACCATCCTGATTGAAACGGCAACGAAAATTGACATTATCTCAAAAAAATTATTAAGTATTTTATCTGATGAACACACAGAAAAATATTATTTCCAGGAACAAATATATTCATGGGACATTTTAGATTTAGGTACAATATTTAGTTATAAAATCACGAATGTGGTTCGTGCGTCGAACGGTGTGAAATATATTATATTATCCATATCCCGTATAATTCATAATGAATTAAATAATTATCAAATTATTAATGCCGTAAAATTACGAAACAAAAAAAAATGAATGATAGTGTAAGAAATTTTATTGGATAGGGAGAGAGAAATTTTAATCAATCGGTAAAGACATTTTTATGTCAAGCATACAAAATTTTACTGTGCTGGCATGGGAATTTTTGTGGGGCTGCGACTGAGAATTTTTCCTTATATCAGAGATGTTCGAACCGTCCTCTTTGTCTTCCCAGTGTCCTCCGAGAGGACAGTCTACGATCATCAACTGTGGACCTAGCTTTTATACCTGGTCAAACCCAGGTATACGGCCGACAGTACTATACCCCAAATACGTATGCAATGCAATAAGTAAGCCTTACCCACAGGTCTGCTCACAACTTAAATATAATTTCAATGCATTCAGATCTATCGGGCTACATAGCCGCGGTGTCAAAACTCTTGCTCGTCAACGAGACGATCAGCGTTCGATCCCCATAAGAATTTTTTTTTTTCTTTTTTCCCCATTAATTGTACAATATAAAATATTCCGTATTTGAACTGTACAGCACATACTTGTTCAACGCGATGATTCTGCTGGGAAAGAAATTATATATAGTGGTCGTACGTGGTTTCTTTTTGTGAATCATCGATCCAAGTTGAACATATTTTGGCAAAATCACTTGAACGAATCAAATCACATAATCATGAAAAAAATTGTGTTTAAAAATTGCCTCACCAGTTTTTTCATGTCTATTCAGTCATGTACAAACATTGAAGTACAACTAATGATAAAATTCTAATGAAATGGGAAATATATAATACAAGGTGAATCAATTATTACCCACTATTATATTGTTTGAACTTATCTTGCGACAAACATATACATCAACTTATAACATTAATTTGAAATCAAGTATAAATCATAAAGAGATGATTTTCCGATATTCATTAGATTATTGTGTGTTCGTTCAACAGTTTATATGCCTACAATGCTCATCATTTTCGTGTCGATTCTGTACCGTATCTATTTTTGTTTTATATTCTTATTCATATGTATATTCATCGATGAGATCATTATTCCGCGATAATATATTTTTATTCATATGTACTTGAAATATTAATGTTAGATATTTCTGCGATTTGTGAACGAATTTTTGGGTACTTCGTCTGCCTTAATTCTATGGAATAAAAACACCCTTTCTGGTGGAATCGAATAAAAAAATATGCAACGGATTTCCTTGCGTCTTAAAATATATATTCACTCATGAGATATGTTAATATTTGATTTATATCATGCAGAAAATTATGTGAAAAAAAAAAAGTTATTGTCCGGGGATTCGAACGCGGACTGTAAAATTGAAATTGTACAACTGTATCGTCGCGGCTGTGTAGTCGTTTTAATATAAATGCACAGAAATTATATTTAAGTTGTGAGCACATTGGTGTATTCGAGCTAGTTGTCCAGTACATATACTTATTTTCGGGGTACCTATGTACTGACCCTTATAATTCCCGACAGTCATAAAACTCCATACCCAAAAGACGCCAGCTCACTCAATGTCCACTCGATTTTTCGAAATAAAAACCTCTGATGTAAGTTATTCTACATAATTAATATTTGGTACCGGAATCAAAACTTTATGAGAACGGTTGAGTTCCTTGTATATAAATATTCATTCAATAAACTGTTAAGTCTGGAATTGTCTTCGATATTATCGCTATTAATCATTTCTATTACTCATATACCCATGATATGTAGTGAGAATACGTATTGCCAGTATATCTATATCGAGGAATGGCAGTCACGAGTAAACGTTGGCTGTTGGATCGTTGCGCTGGGGTTGAAGGTGTATTGACCGAATTTTTTTGCACAGCACTTTCGAATAATGAAATTAATACTGCGATGATTCGTTCCATATAACATTAAATTATCCAATGAAATGGGAATGGCGTTTTGATAATCACAAAAATTCCGATTCATACATATTATTATAAACTCTAAGTCACAATTTATATTATGCTATGTATCATTAATCTGAATTCAGTTATTCTCAACTCTACTCCAAACTATTTTAAAATTTTTTTGTTCCCAGTCAAGCATTGAAAATGGTGCATAAAGTTTTCACATTCCTACTTACGTGACACGTCATATAACAACATGATACCGAACCTTTTGTATTATTAGAATACCAGTGTGGTTTTCAACATCAATACTTGACAATAATGATAGTTTTGTAATTCCAATATTAATATAACAGAGTATTCTTATCATAATTCTACCTGTTATCATTTTTCAGATTCCGAATTGTTTTGTTTATTGACGATGAATTTTACTATTTGTAGCGTGGTGTTTTGTTTATAGCGCCATTGACAAATATAGAACGTCTGAATCGTTTGATATATTCGTTCACTGTATTCAATAAAACGTATCACAGTATATAGCTTACGTGAAATGATCAACTAAATTACAATGTGTGAGTATAAATTGATAAATAGATCATGAGTGTATGAAAAAAAAACTTGTATTTATAAAGTATCAAGAATTTATAATATGTTCCTTCATCAATGGATTAATATTAGAAGTCATTTGGAAAATGATTGAAACGGATATTACATACTACCTACTTCTAGTTAGATGATAGTAAATTTTTTTTTTCTATATTTATCAATATATTATTAACAATTTCCAATTTTAAAACTTGAATTTTAATAGTGATGATTGTTATTGCTGATAAATCATGTAACAACAGGATATCGAAACAGTTTGATTTGGCATCTCGTGAATATCTAAAGGAAACATTCTTTTATCAATTATGGTATGTTAAAAAATGATAATAGTAAACTGTAGATTATATTTATTTTAAATTATTCTCGCATTATCAAAAATAACCGTTTTATTCATTACTACGTTGATATATAAATACATGGGTTATTACATTACTAACTACCAAGCATATAGTATGGATTAATGAATAAATTATGAACAACAACAACAACAGAAATTTATATTGTTATAGTGTAAATATTCCCATTAGCTCGGATTAGACAAATTATTCAATTATTCATAAATTCATGTTAGAAATTAATTATCAGAGGAATGAGACGGATATCATGCAGGAGGAAAATTTGATGCAGAAAAGTAATGTTCTAAGGTCAGATTAAATTTTATGTTATGATGATAGATGTGAACTTTATTGTGCAAGAAGAAAATGAAACTGAACGACATATATGAGAAAGCACTGATTAACTTCAATGAGAATTATACGTGTTAAGCTAACGAATACCGCCGTGTTTGTGAATTTATGATAAATGTACACATTGAATATTGTAATGTAGCTGTATCGATGTATGTGATACTAATATTCTTTGTGTCTTCATCGATATATCAGAAATAGTTTCCAAATCCAATACTTGCTTAACAAACTTATATCTCTTTATGAATTAGCTTGATCCGCATTAATTAATTCGAATTCTTATCAAATGTTTGTAACGCTACGGCCACTATATATACTTAGTAGAATTTGACGATGTAAAATATCAATAAAACTCGTTGTA